>JAWNML010000021.1:4637500-4782500 GCA_035044125.1 Drosophila ochracea
CGAACTCACACATGTTGCACTCACATGGTATGTGACGGACGGACGGACGTGTGAATGAGCCAGCAGCAAGCAAGAGTCAACAATAGAGTGAGAGCGCAAGCTTATTGCTGTGCTGCTCGTTTTCATGGTCTCTGTGTGTGAGTGAGACACAAGAAAAAAGAGAGCAGAGGGACTGTTGGAACTTTCAACATATATGCGCATACATGTGTGCAGTTCAACAGCAACATCGAACATGCTCTGTTTAAAACATGTTGCTGCGACATGTACGCTGGCGAACATTAAAGGCAGCGAAGCTGCTGTCGGCGTCAGCATTAGCAGTGAATACTTTGTATTTTTATATATATATATATATGTATTTATGTATGGATGTATGTGCCGCAATCCAACGGCGGTCATTATTTAAAATTGGTTGCAGCACAACCGCTTGTTTGACGTTGACGTTGCGTTTGATATGTGATTAACGTGACGCGACGCGTTTGACCTGCGACGTCACAATCACGGCCAGACTTTTGGGTTGCTCAAGGGGTTGGTTGGTGGGCGATTGGTTGGTTGGTTGTGTACTTGGGTGGGTGGTTGGTATGTACATACATATGTATGTGAAACAAACACACTCGAGCACACAACACAGTTCGCTTATTAATTCATTAAATATTAATGACACTGCCAAGCAGAGAGATAGAGAGAGTCGCAGTGGAATGCAAATCGTTTGCGACGTTGCCAAACTTCTCCGCTTGATATTTTTAAAGAACGAAGCGTGCGAAAAGAGCTCTTTAAAGCTTAAAACAGCACATGCCACCTTCTCCTGCAAAGCAAACCAAACCAAGACCGACCGACCGACCAACCGCCCCCCTCTCTAGCTCTCTCTCTCCCTCTCACTCTCTTTGTCGCACTGTCTCACTCTGTGTCTCCGCTTTGCGGTGTCTGGGCCCATTCAGCTTTAAAATCGGACAACAACGTCGCTGCCTGGCCTGGCCTGCCTGCCTGCCACTTCTCATCAATCATATCGACCTACAGCAATACTCACACACACACACACAGAAATATATATATATTATATATATATATATATATATATGTGTGTGTATATACATATATAGAAAATTGAAACCCCTGTTGTCAAATCTTCCCCTTGTTGCCATCAACACATTTGGCAATTTGCGAGTTCCTTTGAAATGTGTATCGTGTGTATCGAGTTTCCTCTTCATCTTCTCCTTATCCTTCTGCTTCTTCTTTTTGTTGTCCAGGTTCTTTTTAAAATGTCTTACCTGCAAAGATAAATAATAGAGGGAAAAGTTGAAACATTAATTATGGCGATTATGATTGGCTGTCTTGTGTTATGTTGTGCTGTGTTCAATATACAAATTACAAAGCTGAGGCAATTTTTAATTAATTTATTATTTAATTAAATTTGTTTCATTTATTTGCTTTAAATAAAATGTACATTTGTAGCCCTTATTTATATTTTCCCATTATTTGTATTTAACCGCAATTCATCATAATTGCCTTTGCAATTTCATTTTGGGTTTTTGCTTTTAATTATTCCAATTTTTTTTATTCGATCCTGTATATTTTATTACATTTCTCATTTGAGTTGATGATAACTGCATGGAAATATATATTTTGTATATTTTCCATTCAATTAAATTTCCCACTGTATCCAAGCACAAAATACTTATTTGTTGAAAATTATGTTAATTTACATTCAATGAAACCGTGCGTCCATATACATGTATATGTTAAGTCCCTCATTAATGAATATCAATACTGTTAACTAACAGCATCGCGACAGTCTTGAATAAACTTTGGTGGTAAACACACAACGCTGGTGGTACTTCGCTTTATTTTCTTATTTAGGCATTCCCTGACGCGGGGAAACTTCGCTCTAACAGGTTATGGGCCCAGAGCACATGGCCTGATAATATTGGTTAAAGTTTATTGACTCGATATCTAGAGTTACGAACTCGGATGTGTTTAAAAAAATCGGCAGTTGCGTGTATGTAAATGTAAATTGCGTCGCAGAAATAGAAATTGAGAAGCTTGAAGAAAAGAATTGTGATTCTTGGAGCATACAGATGCGAAGCTTGTTGGTGCATGTGGATCTATGGGTAGAATTGCATAACATCGCAGGAGGCATGGACTAAGTTGCGCGAAGTTCATCAGCCAAGCGGGCCGGTTCGCAAAGTCTCGCTATACAAAAACTTGCTCAATTCACGCATGGGGGAGGGGCAAAGCATGGCTAGCTATTTGATCACATTTACTGAAATTGTGGATCAGCTTGCCGAAGTTCGAATAGCAATAGTTGGCGAGCTCAAGGTCATTATTTTGCTTTCCAGTCTTCCAGATTTTTATGAGAATTTTGTTGTCGCCATCGAGACAGTCTTCCAACGTTTGAAATTCTATGTATAAAGTTGAAGGAAGGCGAGAGAAAACAGAGCGCAGAAAAGCACAGCAATGTCGCGCAAGCCTTTACAGTTAGACAGAAGCAGAGCGCTAGTGCGAAGGTCACTAAAAGAGCGGACAGCAAAATTGCAGCTTACTGAACGCATTGAATGCAAGTAGTTTTAAGAAATTCGGCTGGTGCTTGGAGAGTGGAGCAATAAGTCAATTTTTGAGGCGCATACCGAAACGATCGGTTTGGCGGACGCCGGCTTCTTGCAAGCAGAAGGCAGAGGCGAAGTTAAATTGAAAACGGATTTGTGTACACTGGTCTTAGGTAACGTATTGTACGTGCCAAAGTTGACAGGCAATTTCATGTCTGTGGGTCAAGCCGTAGCAAAGAAGTGCATTGTAAATTTTGATGCAACAAGTGCAAGAGTCTTTGAAGGCGGCGAATGTATACTCGAGGCCAAATGAGTAGGAAATCTCTATACGTTTGAAAGTCTTCGTAACAAATCAGACGGCGAGTTGTGGCATAACAGATATAGTCACCTGAATTATGATATGCGTGAAATGACAAACAAGGAGCTGGTGCGAGGAATGGAAAATGTTGACGTGTTGCAACGCCGTGCAAGACGTGTATGTTGAATAAGGTTCACGTGCAGCCATTTCCAGGATCAACAGAAAGCCGAGCGCAAGAACTTCTGGTACTAGTGCACACTGATGTGTGTGGCCCTTTTGAAGCAAAGTCTCTTGGCGTCTCTAAGTATTTCCTTACGTTTATTGATGACAAATCAAGGCGGATTTTGGGTATTTCCTTAAAGAAAAGGACGAGGTTTCTCACAAGGAGTACAAAAATCTGGTAGAGGGTCAAACAGGAAAGATGATCAAATGTATTCGCAGCGTCAATGGGCGCGAGTATTTAAACAAAACGTTCAACGGTTATTTGAAAACGGTGGCTTATTGGAGCAGTCAGGATAAGATCAGTCACAGTGGGCAGAGGCAGTAAGCACAACGGTGTATTTACACAATCGTGCAGTCACAATGGCACTGATCGAGATAACACCAATGGAAACGTGGACTGATAAGAAACCAAAGATAAGCCATCTTAAAGTTTTTGGGTCTGTTGCAGTGGCTCTGGATAAGGGTCATCATAAGAGCAAGTTTAAACCCAAGGGGAAAGAATACCGCATGATCGGTTACTCAATGCAGGCGAAAGGCTATCGGCTCTACGATGCAGAATCCAAAATAGTGGTCGACAAACGAGATGTTCTCTTTGACGAGGTCAGCTGCTTGGAGCAGGCAAAGGGCGAAGCGGGAAAATTCGCATGTTCCGTTTTGGCAAGAAGCGACGCAAAAGGAGTATGAGGCATTGATTACGAATCAAACCTGGCAGCTGGCAGATTTACCGAAAGGTCATCGTGCAATTGGCTGCAGTTTGAAGCGAGATGCTCACGGCCAAATACAACGGTTCAAGGCACGCCTGGTGGCAAAAGGATGCGCACAGCAGTATGGTGGTAACTACGCCGAAACGTTTTCACCGGTTTGCAGGCTGGAGAGCGTGCGATTTATATTGGTGTTAGCAGCAGAATTGCAGTTGTACCTACATCACTGGACGTTTGTACTGCGTATCTGAACACCGATCTAAGAGATACTGTTTATATGAAGAAACCACAAGGATATGCTGAAGGCAATCAGACGGACAAAGTGTTGCGACAATGAGCCATGCCTTTATAAGCGAAAGGGAGATAATTTGGCATTAATCCTAGTTTACGTTGATGATCTCCTTATAGCTTGTCAATCGAACTTGGACTTAGTTAGCATTAAATCTGATTTTATGAAGTCATTTGAATGCGTTGACAAGGGGCCATTAGAACTGTTTCTTGGCATGGAAATTCAACGTGAGGGTGAACTTGGAGAGATCACTCTGGGCCATATGCAATACATGAAGGATCTTTTGCGTAACCATAGTATGGAAAGTTGCAGACCAGCAGCTATGCCATTGGAAGCTGGGTACCAGACGCCTTGCAACGGAAGCCAATGTCAAAAGGTGGATAAGACATGTACATCATGGTAGAACTAAGCACATACAGAGTCTCACAGCTCATGGGGTCCAGTGTCTAGCAAAAAATTTAAAGTGCTATAAGGTTTAAACAAAGAAACAAACGCAAAATGTTTAAATGCCAATTTATTTCATGTTATATCACGTTTGAAAAATAAACTTCAGTTTTTATTAAAATATTAATTAATTAAATCTATTAAATATATAGAAAAAAAGAGCACTCTTAACGGTAATTTTGCTTTCTATTTGATTTTATTCTAAAAACCAAATCAACTTTAATGTGACCAAAAGTACGGCACAATATCAAAAGAGGAAACAACCAAATATTAAGCTCTCTCGCTCTCGCCCTCTCCCTTCAGTTGCAGCTTTAAAATTACGCCAAGTACAACAACAACAAATAATTAAAACTTGCAGCTTGAATAACATTTGTTGTTGTTGTTATTGCAGACATTTCTTCTTCTTCTTCATCGTCTCTTCTTGTTATTTTATTTATTTTTTTTTGTATGTGGCTTTTTGTTGATGAAAAGTTGAAAGCAGGCAGCGCAGCCAGCGACGCTGGGTGAGACAAGCCACATGTGCCGTTATGTGCATCTGCATGTGTGTGTATATGTCGTCTTAAAGTATGTGTGTGTGTGTGTGTGTGTGTAACTTTAGCCTGCCAGCATCCTTGGGCAACAACGTAACGCGCTCCCGCCCCCCGCCCCCCTATCCAATTCATCCTCACTCCCTTTGCGCTCATTTAGCAGCCACGCCTTGTGCGCCACATTGCATGTGCCATACTTATGTATGTATGTACTTTTATATACATATATGTGTATATGTTGTGTACGTATTTACATATATATATATATATATATATATATATATTTATATATATATACCTATGCATATGTATGTGTGTGGCATATATAAAATAGAAGACGTCACGCAAGAAAAACTAACAGCGAACAAACCCAAAAGGCAGCCAAAGGGCAGGCACACACACCAACACACACACACACACACACACACATAGAGCGTGCGAAACTGTGGAGAGGCAAATGCAAAAAAATAAAAACATAGCAGGAGTTTTAGTTACAGTGTTCGCTCGCGCATTTTGCACAACAAAAATATAAGCGATTTTTAATTAATCATAATTCATTATTTTTACCGGCAGTTTCGAACATAGTCTAATATATATATATTAATATCATCGATATTGTTAGTAAAGAAAAAAAAACATACAGAAAATATGCAGCAATGTTTATTCCCTTTTGTTTTTAAATTTATATAATGCAAATTTTTTATTGTTTTAAAGATACAGATACAGATACAGATCCACAGACAGATTTTGGAGGTTATAAGCTCTTAATAATCTGTCTTTCAGCATTTACACTACTTATTACAAAGAATATTAGAAATAATCAATAACAAAAAGGGAATGATTTCTGTTCTAGTGGCAGAGCTATGAGCATAATTAATCAATTACGTACACAACAATTTCTAACGTTTTTTTTCACTTGTCTAATAATAATGTCATGATATATTTTCAATCTTTAATTTTGCATAGCCCATTTTACAAATGACAATGATTGCAATCTTTAATTAGCGGGCGACCACTGTAGCAACAACTGTAGCAGTAGAAGAAGAAGAACAAGAAGAAGATGGAACAGCAGTTAAGCTAGTTGTCATGGTCCCTGTGTGTGTCCTGTCCTGGAGGCAAATGCCGCCATAACGCTGTGAAAGAGGAGCCGGCAGTCGCACGATGGTTGCTGGTGTGGTGTGGTGTGTGGTTGTGTGGGTTGGTTGGCAATAGCCGTATACTAGTAGTGGAACACAACATGCCCCACTCCCCCACACACAGACACACAACCATTCCCACTGAGCACGACGACCAACCCACTTGAAACCCAAGCGGCGTCTGCTCTTTGGCAAGTGCAAAAATTTATCGATTTTTCTCGTGTGTTTTTGCAGAGTTTTCATCGTGACAGAACAAGAGAGAGAGAGAGAGAGAGAGAGAGAGAGAGAGAGAGAGAGAGAAGAGAGAGAGAGAAATAGAGAGAGAGAGAAATAGAAAGAGAGATAGAGATACAGAGAGAGAGCGAGAGAGAGAGAGAGAGGTGGGTAGATTGTAGTAAATGGAGAAGTACGATGTGTTGGGGTTGGGGTGGGTTAAGGAGCGCTGCCTTGTTAGAATAGCCCAAGCCATTGCTGGTGGGTGGAGAGGAGGCAGGAGGCAGGAGGCAGGAGGCAGGAGTTGGTAGTAGGTAGGTGCATTTTGTATGCTGCCAGCCAGGCTAGATTATTATTCTAAAGGACGCTCACATAACCCCAACTTCCCCGTTTTCCAGAGATGCCTACGACTGCGTTTTAGGCGCACAACTTTCAACGGGAGTAGGGAAGAAACAGGAACAGCATCAGCGGGTTGGGCAGCGGGAGGTGAGTCCGAATGGGGGGAAAGGTTGTAAAAAGCGGCGACGAGAAACAACTTTAAAAACAAACTTTTCCTCTGTACTCGACTCGACGACTCGGTGTCCTTCGCACTGTGCCTGTGCCCTGTCTGTGTGTGTGCCATTAAATTTTCCTGGGCTGGAAATTTAATTTGCGGTTGCGACAGCCAACTGCTTAACAGTTTTAGGCAGACAGAGATAGCTAGCCATTGAATGAGAGTGTGATGGCACAGAAGAGCGCATAAGAGAGATAGAGATAGATAGATACATAAATATGCGAATTTAAAAGCCAGAAACCAACAAAACAGAGCCAGAGAGACAGTGAGAAAGAGAGAGGGAGAGAGAGAGCGCAAGTTTGGGTCAGCTGATGCAGCAGCAGCAGCCTGGCCTGGCCTGGACGCAGGCAAGTGTAAAATTGGCCACAAACTGCTGAAGTTGAATTTTGTTTTGGCGAAAACACTTTAAGAACACTTTTTGCTTTCATTTTGAGAGCAAATCGTTTGGCAGAGTTTAGCAAAACTTGGCCTAATCACAATCAAATTAATCGGTAAACGAAAGTTCCATTCGAATGATAAGAATTTACAACACACAATTCGAGTCATGAAGTTATTTTTGATTAAATTCAACAAACACCCGATACAATTGACAATTAATAATAATTAATAATTTTCAACGAACGAAAGCATCTCTATTTATTATATTGTCTCACCCTATCAACACTAATACTGAAAAACTGCACAGGTTCTAGTTACAGCTACCTTTAATTTGAATAAAATACTCAATATTTTGAATCATTTTAGCGCCTTTATATATTATACAATCAGTTCAATCGTAAATTTATATCTGGAATAAACAACATTAACCAACCTCCCCCACCTTCCACCCCCTTATCACGCATCTGATGTGAGAAACCCTTTCAATTTCGCCTTAATACATTACAATTGGGCAACTATGATGGGACATTCATAAGTTATCTAATTCCAGCCCAAAACCATTGGAATTCCGAGCAATAACTGACGGCTGACTAACTGATTGATTGATTGATTGATTGACTGACTGACTGGAGGCCCATTCATGTGGATGAAATTTTAGCTGGCAATTTGGCAACTTAACAGGTTTCACTTGTCGTATGTTCACTGTACTGTCGACATAAGCCACAGACAAAGACAAAGCAGGGATGAATGGGTAATGGGGGAAGGGGAAAGGGAGTGTGTTATGGGGGTAGGGTTGGGGGTTACAATAAGATATACAGCGCAAGGCAAACGTAAATCGCAACAATTCTATTGAGGTATTAGCTTTTGTTTTCGCGTACAAAAGAAAATAGAATAGTATTATTATCTTCAGACTGCAATCCAACAGCGGATTATGCAGTTCTCTCTCGCACTCGCTCTCTCGCTCTCTTTTTTGTTCTGGCAATTAATTAGTGTAATTTTAGTTGGGCTTCGAGAAGTATTCGCTTTCTATCTCTCTCTCTCTCTCTCTTTCTCGCACTCTCTATTAATTAACGCCGTTAGGCGTGAGGGGAGACTTGGGGGTGGACAAGCTTTAAATAGACGTAATGCATTCTTTTGCATTTTGTTTGTTTTCTGTTTTCTGCTTTCTGTTTTCTGTTTTGTTTTATGGCTTTCGTTTTGTTTATCGCTTTGTTTTGCTAAGTTTCGCTGGTGCTGCTAAAATAACTTAAATATCAGCAGCAGCAGCAGCAGCAGCAGCGATAGAAGCAGAATCAACAGTAACTTTTTCTTTATTTGTATATTAAACTGTACAACGGATAAATCAATACAACAATTCAATAGCATTAGAATATAAATTCGTGTAATGCACAAAAACAAATCCATCAAACTACAATAGACAATATTCTACAGAAACCATCAGCAACCACAACCCACACTTGTCAAGCTCGATCGTAGCTCGTATTTAATGAAAATGAACAAAATTGTTGGGTTGAGGAGTCTTATATAATATAATAATATAACTCTGCAATCATTCACATTTTACATGGACGAACAAGTTTTTGTGTATTTCTAATTTTGACAAATCACGCTTGAGCTGGAAAAAAAAGTTTTTTTTTCAACTGTCGACTATTTTCAAGTGGCTTTAATTAAAACAATATTTAAATGGCATGTGAATTGCATGAATCATAGCAAATAGCAGCTATTAAAGTGAACCCACTTGACAAACTCCGTTTCAGATCTAAACGTCGTTTACGGACACGAAGCGCAAACAAACACGAATTCCGGAAAGTAGTCAAATAGTCATTGCCCATTATAAGGCGTACACACGTTCAATAAAATGCGTCATTCGGCATGTTAATATTTGTAAGCGATTTTCAATTGAAAGTTATATAAATATGATTTTTATCGATATTATTTTCATATTCATATTAACAAACTTTTCTAATAATATTAGTATCAGAAGTGTCTATCAGCTAATAAAGCAAAAGATGTTTTGAGATCGTATATGTATATATACCGAGAGAATGTTTTAATGCTGCCTTGAATGATAAATATATCGTTTTAATACATATATATATATATATATATATATATATGAAAATCAACAGAGATTTGTATTGACTTTGTATCAATTTAAATTCTCTCTGCGAAATTCGATCCTTAGACAATTTTTGTTCCAGAACAGTTAGCTATTCGAAATACATATCAAATAAAAAATTAAATAAAATTGGTAAAATTGGTACTGCTATTAAAATGAATATAAATTATAGAAATGTCACAAATATAACAAATTAATCATTTGTGTAGCTTACAGATTTGTTTAGAACTACAAAAATTGGATTTGGCATCGATTGAACAACTGTTTTGGAAGTCAGGCAGTGGTTTTTGGACCATTCCTTAACGACAGCATTTCTGCTGCACAAGGGAAACATCTTTCAGACTTCCTTAAAAAACTCCAGGATATGTGATCTTTTGCAAAATTTAATGTGGGGATTCAGCACTTTCGTTAAAGTCGGCTTTGACTTCATTTTCTTCCCAACTAATCTATCACTACTTGATCAAATTGGTCGAACACGATGTCTGGATACTTGCCATCTTAAACCAGCCTAGTCCAGTCCAGCCCAGTCCGTAAGATTGCAGGTTTGTGACTGAGTGATAATTTTTCGCTGCTGGTTTTTTTTTAGCATAGTGTTCGTTTTAATTTTTTTCTTTCTTAATTTTAGCACATTATCAATGCCGATCGATTTAAATTAATTGATATTTGCCTGTTGTTTAATCCAGTATATCCTGGTAAACAAGAATCTTAACTATCTTCTCAGGCTAGAATGTTTTTCCCATTCCATTTATTAAATAAATATGTGTAAATTAATTTTATTATCCCATTCAAAGAAAATCCGTAAAAAGCTCTACTTACTATTCCAAAGTCTTGAATAAAAAGGAAAAAATATATCGAAAATCGGAACTTGCATTCCAATGCACCATAGCAGTGTAAGAAGAAGCACCGTTATAAAATGCGTAAACAACATAAAAACGAGTGCGAATCGAATCGAATTTCGCTGAGTGTATTTGTAAGGGTTTGGTTTGTTTAGCATTTTGCGCTACAGTTGTATTTACAGCTGTTTCCAACGCCTGTTAGCAAATTTGCAAGTGCCATAGTCTTTGCTGTTGTTGTTGTGAGTTTCGTGCTTTTTTTTTTATTTTTTTTGTTATATTCGCAAAGTAAGCTTTCTCAAATGTAAGAAATGTGCGCAGCAACAAAAACAAAAACAAAGGCAAACAACAAATTAATAAATTCAACAAAAACAAAAACAACAGCAAACAAAAAGAAAAATAAAGATAAGAAAAAATTATAGAAAATGAAGAAGAATATGACTCTAATTACGGCAGCATCGGCGTAATACAAACCACAACCAAAAAGGGGGGAAAACAAATAGCAGCAGAGATACACGTGGTGTTTAAATAGAAGTGTGACAGAGACAGAGACAGAGACAGACACTGACAGAGAAAGGGGACGCATATGTTGAACTTGGTCATCAAACTGATAAAATGTGCTCAAATTATATATAGTATAATATATACAAAATACATATATATGCACATACATATGTATATATGTATATATGTAATATAGAACAGGTCACAAAACTCTCCACGAATCTGCATGCAAATTTTCACATAACACTGCCAAGTGTTTTTAGGGAGTATTGTGAGGGGAGGGGTGAGAGTGCTAACTGTTGTACATTGAACTTTAGTAGGTAGCACACATTTTGTGGGGGTATGGAAATCAGCTAGCTGATGATAATGGCCTCTGTTCCCTGCGCCCTGCTGTTCCCCCTCTTCTCAGCTGGCTGGCTGGCTGGCTGGCTGGTCTAGTCTCTGATTTTGTGGTGCTATTTTTGGCCAGCGATTTAACTGCCATGAAAGTTTCATAAACACAATCGAAACACAGCCCATAAAAAAAAGTGCGCAGCTGTTGTGAAGGAAGACTTGCTGACCGGGGGGGTGGGTGGGAGGTGAGAGGCCGTATCTAATCTGGGACGCCATAGCATGTTTCACGCGTTCGCTCCTCTGGCCATCAGCGGCCCCCGTTCCCTTTTCCCATAACGCTGCACGCTCTTTGTTTGAATACAATTTTCATGAGCCGTAAACGTAAAAATACAAAATACGAAAAAATTCAAAACGAAAATAAAAAAGTATTTTATTATTTCACTTCGATCGGCACTCTTGAGATATGGCCAATCTAATCAATAGGTGGAAAACTACAAACAAAAAAAACAAGATAGAAATTTAACAAAAACAAAAACCAAAACAAGATACGAAAAAATGCAGTTGTTAGTGCAAAACTATATTTGAGATACTCTATTCTACTCAATATTGAGATATTCTGTCATTTTTTTTTATTATTTATTTAAAAATATTTACATAATTGTGTTACTTTCACTGGGATACTTTCTACGACTTTCACTATTACAAATCTCAGTTAAGGTCAAGGTGATTAAAACTAGATTTGATAAGAATGGTTTTTTTTATAAGATTTAGCAGAGTGCAGATTACAAATGATGACAGTTAGATAAATATTTGTGAATGTGCCACAAGATTCCACTTATCCAGACTTATTCACTGCAATTATTCATTGAATTACTCATAATTGTAATCACTTTTTGGAATTATAGATAAGATTGTTGATATGCGTATAAGACACAATTTCATAAAAATAAACAATTATATAAGAACCAGTTCAAGGATAAAGTATAAAATAAAATAAAGGAGAGGAGAGGAGAGAAGAGGAGAGGAGAGAAAGAAAACGAGTTCCAGACTTAAAATGATCTACGATAAATTATTATTGTTGTTAGTATTTGGGGGCTTTCAGGGGCTGCGACCCGATAGATTGTCATATTAGTGTAGAACATGAATAAAACATGCATTTTCATTCACTAAGCTCGAATATGAATATGAATATTAACTGTGCCGACAAAGTATCAACAAGGCATACTTAAGTACTTTGTCCTACACGTACGACTGAAAAGCTGGAAGTTAGGAACGTGACACTGAACATATACAAAAAAATTGAATAATGGCCGGGAATTCGAATCTATATCATATTCGGAATAGCAAACAAACAATTACAAACGACGCAGGCATTTCATGTGGGTAAGGGGAACGGGGGAAGGGGACTAGAATTAAGGTTAAGACGACGACGACAACGCTGATTAGAATCCATTCGAATAATCACAATAATAATATTACTAATAATAAGAATAATAATAGAACCGTTATGATTGATTCATAGATGCGTCTACTGATAGCTTATCAGAACAAAAAGAAAAAAGCAAAAACGACAAACGCAACAATAACCAAGAAAAAATTTTTATGGCTGCGATTGTAAGGATTATGACTATTTTTGTAGTATTTCGAGTGCCTATCAGCAGAACTTGTCTACCGCGTAAGTGTGTACACACATAATATAAATAATATAAAAATATATGTATTATGATATAGCTGATATAGAGCTGTGACAACAAAACGACACTTGAGATAATAATGGCAAGATCTTGGCAACAACGCTGATCAATACTTTCAAACGTTTTTCTTCTTTGTTTCCTCTTTGTTTATCCGAATATAAAAATTATACCAAAAACACTTGACTTTAACAGGAAGAATCGACCCAACACTACCGACTACGATCGTACGAAAAACTATATTGTATATTCTTGCAAAGGAACAATCGATTTAGAATGTTGACTAATTCAACTGCGGCTTGCTCAAAAGACAGCCGTCCTTTCTCTTGTTCTAACAATAGATTATTCATAATCATATATGTTATGAGATCGATTGACAAAATCTACAAGAAGTGTGTTGAGGTTGCCACCTTTTACTAAACTTATAAAAATAACCGACTTTTACAGATCTGTTCGATGAACTAAATTGCAGTCATATATCATATGGGCAACAACGACGACAAGAACGATTGATGACAAACTCTGTTAATTACGACAATTTGTGGGCTGGTCGGTCATACCCCAAAAATCCCACACTAACACACGCACACACACCCATGCAATCGCTTTTCTATTTATAGGCCTCGACTGTGCCCCGTTTTGTTGATAAAACGAAAAGACAAAAAAAAGAATATATATAAAGTTAATGGAAGTGAAACTTATCGAGGACTGTAATTGATGTGGGCTCATCAAAAATGAGAAAATGTTGGGAACTTGAACAAATGTGCCACACACAGCAGTTAATAGATATCGCAATTTGTGGTTACTTAGTTGTTGCTGTTGCTGTTGTTGTTGAAAGCTGCCATGACAAACTGTAAACTAGAAAGAATATAAGTGCGCAATGGCAGTGAGTGGGGTGGTGCCTAGGGGGGTTGGTGAGTGCTCTTTCCGTTTGTAGGGTTATATTATATATATATATATAAATACATGTTAGACACAATGCATGACTCAGTGGCGCACGCAAAGCACACAAATAGAGCAAAAAAAAAAATATATATGTATATATATATGTTTATAAAATATATATACATAATGAGAACAAAAATTTGAACAATAAGTCGTCGTGCTTTGTAGAAAAGACTAAAATCACAATTCGATAGCTAAATCATTATTATCTGAAGGCAGTTATCAACAATTTAAATTGTCTGGAAAACTATAGCTATATATAAGCTGCACATTTGAAATAATTTGAATTCGATTGCAAATGCCACATAACAAATAAGCTTAAAATAAACTTGATTTGCATTTGCATTGGCCTTCATATGAGATCTGAGATCTGAAATTGGCTATTACTGATGATTATGAATATGGCGATGGAATTATATCAAGTTTTCTGCAACTCTATTGTACCAATATATATATAAATATATATATATGTGTGTTTTTATGGATAAATGGACATACAAAGTAATCTAAGAGTTGCTTGAGTTTTAAGCTTCTATAGCTGGCTTTATAGCAGTAGCTGTAGCTGTATCTTTTGCTGCTGTAGTTGTTGCTGTTGTTGTTTCTGTTGATGTATCCGTCTGTCTAACTATTTCAAGTCTCTTGACAGTTTTGTCAGCTTTTGTTAGGCATCAATGCAACTGCTGCTGGCGTCGCTGTCTCTGCCTCTGTCTCAGTCACTGCCTCTGTTGATCTCTTGCTCTGTCTCTGTCGCTCGGTCGTTGCAGTGCAAACTGCAGTTGAAGGTGATTTAATAATGAAACGGCGACGAACAGTGCTCGTCTTTCCCTCCTCACATTCCCCCCCAACCCCCCCCCCCCCCCCCCCCAACAACAACAACACACACACACACACATCATCATCATCTTCTCCGTGTGTCCATATTCACCTCCGCTTATCTTTTTACTCACTCTCTATCTCGCTCGCTCTCTGTCTCTGCTCATGTCCCACGTCATTTTTGAATTTTTCTATTATGCGCTGCACTTTTTCTGTTATTTGTTGTTGCTGTTGTTGTTGTTGCTACTGCTTCTTCGTTTTTCTCATTTTGTTATTGGTATTGTTGTTGTTGTTATTATTGCCGTTGTGTATATAAATAGACATTGCCGTCGCTGTCGCCGTTAATTGCTTTGGCAGTCGCGTTTCTTTATTTGTTGTTTTTTTTTTTTTCATATTTTGCTTTAGTTGTTTTGTTGAAATATTTTTCTTTTGTTGTCTTGTTGGCTTTTGCTGTTTTCGTTTTCTTTAATTATAATTCATTACGTATGTGCACTTTATTTATTGACTGTGCGTGTGTGTTTGTGTGTGTGTGTGTGGCGCCCCCTAGCGGTGTCGACGACGCTGGCTTTTGTTATTGTCAGAGATTGCACTTGCCCATGAGCTTTAGCATAGGGGTAGGTCGGGGGCAGCGTGAAGAGAGATGTCAATCAGCTAAATCGATGATAGGTGCGCATCTTACTCATAGTAAATTTGGTGTGTCTATATAGCTTTTAATATACACATAGATATACATACATATATATATATATATATATATATATATACCTATGCACATATGTATCATGCACTGTGCATACTGTTATTTTAAATATAATCCAAACGTTTGCGAATGCCGCACAGAATAGAACGGGACAAGTGTGATGCAGTGTCTCGAGTATAAAACGCAACGCAACTAATCAAAGAAAATTGAAACGTTTACGAATGTGCATACATAAGAAGAATTGACAAATGCTTTCACACGAATAAAAATTCGAATTATTCGACATTAATTTTGGGTATAGACTTAATTTTTAATAGGCTCACATTGGATTAGGTTAGTTTATTTTAAGCTAGCAATTTGATTAATTTAAACACTGTTAGACTTTGAGGCTATTTCACTGTCTCGTTTCAATTGAATATGTCTTTATTTAACCGTTTCACACTTTACTTTATGTGATTGTTTTGTCACTTTCGTCGAATCATGACACTTGGGATTTACATTGCGCTTCTATCTCTTTCTCTTTCTTTCTTTTTCTTTTTTTTTGCTGTCGTTCTGTCTCAGTTTTGTTTATTTAGTTTGGGAATTAGCTAAGTGTCGTCCCACTCGCCTGTCACTGCAAAACGAACGATGTTGCATCACAACGAGATACTTAACGGCCAGCCACTTAAGATGTTTAAGATATGGACGGGAGTGAGGCAGAGGTGTTAGGAGGAAGGAGGTGGGGGTGGGGGGTCGACAGTGGGGGAACCACTCAAAGCTCATTCATTGCCTTATGCAAGCAACACCAACACAAGCACAACATACACACGCACGAGAGTCGTCGTCGTCGTCGTCGTTTAGGGAAATAAAAATGTCAGGTGCTTTGTGTTGAAAAATGTTTTCGCTCTCCTCTTTTCCTCTTCTTATTTACTGTAAATTGAGTTCAGAATTTAACTGTTTACAATGGCACTACGACGTCCTCCTATCCCCCTGTGTTTCTTCTTCTTCTTAGCAATAAAGTAACAAAAATGTGCATACTTTTCCAATAATCAAACAGAACAATATAAAAGAACAAAACATTCCCAATATACAAACAAACAAAATTTGAATAATAGTTTTTTTCTGATTGGCTTTTGGTGTTAATCTAGGAAGCGCAATTGCCATTGATCTGGTAAGTTATGTCAAGATATAAACGATTGAAAATATATGCGATTTAAAAATTAGTTGTTATTGCTATCACGAATCTATCGATAGTCGCGAAACGGCGAAATTTATCGATCAAATTAAATATACTTCTTAACATGTGTATGGAATTATATTAACCAAATTTGAAGTATCTAAAGCCTCTGAAACAGAAAGACAGCTAAGCAGTTCGACATAGATGGGTAGAACGACTCGGTTCTTGATCAAAACTTTATACACTAATTCATTATTGGCAATGCTTCCTTCTGTCGCATTCATTTACCATTTGAATCAGTTTGTTATGGTTTTTAATGTTTAAGATAGATAGTATAAATGATTAGATGGCGGAAGGGATTTAAAGAACTTTACATCCCCCCCCCCCCCACCCCCCTACAACAAATTAGACTCATCCAATAGGCAGACAGTAAGACAAACAGTAAGCTACCGAGATAC
This sequence comes from Drosophila ochracea, assembly GCA_035044125.1. Lineage (NCBI taxonomy): Eukaryota > Metazoa > Arthropoda > Insecta > Diptera > Drosophilidae > Drosophila > Drosophila ochracea. The sequence goes on from JAWNML010000021.1 coordinate 4,654,354, forward strand.
TAGATACAAGATACCTATTTTAAGATATCAGCCTGCAAATAATGCTGCAACACTCGATTTTTTTATATTTGTTGCCGGCAGCAACTACGAAACTGGCGCATAGTTAAATTAACTACGAAGCGAGAGAGAGAGAGAGTGGGAGTGGGGGGGGGGGGGGGAAATAATGAAAATGTGAAAACCAGGCTGACAAGCGAGGGACAGGGATAGGGAGAGACAGCTTTGAGTGAGTAAGTAAGTGAGGGACACAGTGCACATAACTGTTTTATGCGGCTGTGTCTCACTCTGCGTATGTGTGTGTGTGTGCCGGTCGATAAACAAAAATGACAGCCACAAAAACAACAACTGGAAGACTGCGCAGTTGGTACCCGCAGCCACCACAGCTGATAGCGTCGCCGTCGGCGTTGGCGTCGCTGCCGCCGTCGCCGTCGCATTTGACTCATTATATATTTTGCAACCTTGACCGTTCGAGAGCGATTAAAATGTATGCGTGTGTGCGAGTTGTATCTGCATTTTGTGCTGTAGGCATATGTGTATGTATGTGTGTGTGTGTGTGTGTGTGTTGCTATTGTTATTATTATTATTATTTGTATTATATTTTTAGTATTATTATTATTGTTGTGTGTCATGCAAAACGACAGACGGCAACTTGAACAAAAAAACATCTACAAAATAAAAAACAACGACAAAAAGTTAAAGTAACAACGACCTTTGTAAGCCGAAGCTTAAAATACCCTTATAGACCATACCACAGCCCACAGCGCTTAGGGGTAGATTTCAAGAACTCACCCATATATGATTTTCTGCATAACTAATTTTTTGACCGATTATTCCTTGGAAAGTTAAAAGATATAGTCAAATAAACGAATTATTAGTTCGCATAGAAACAGGCAGACGTATATCGAATTGGCTAGTAATACTGATCAAGACTATATATATACGTATACTTAATAGGGCCATATACGTATCTACTTCAATGCGTTACAAGCTTGATGACAAAATAATAATAGGCTCTGCAAGGGCATGAGAAGTACAACAGAAAGTGAAGTGACTGAAACTGGACTGTGTGGAAAATATAATGATATATATGTATATATATATACTATATATAACATATTACGTATACATATAAGCAATAAGAAAAAGTGCAACAACCAGTTGGTCTAGATGCCATTTTTCAATTGACTGGTTTAGTCATCTGTAGTTTTGTGTCTTGGGTATTCAGTTTTTGTGGTAGCAAATGTCATTAATATAAACCCATAATTAAATAATACTTAAGCTCAAACAACGATTTGTGCAATACTTGTCAACATTTTAGTTACAGAAGGGAGGTGCGTTGCATAACAATAGGGGTATTCTTGCCATATAATTATTGCTGCATTCAGAACAGATCGTGCTTATAATTATAGCTCTTCGTTAGAGGGTGTGTTACGAAATAAAAAAATAAAAAAAACTATTAAAAAAAGGAGAAGAAGAAGACAGTGCGGCGTTTGAATGTGAGATACTTTATTTGCTGTTATTTATTTATTTATTTGTTCGCAGTTGCGGCGGTTGTTGTTGTTCTTGTTGCTGTTTTTTTTTGTCGTTGTTTCTTGTTGGGCATTGTTTATGCCGCTGCCTCGAGTTCAATGCAAATATTTGGACAACGACAGGAAACGCGTCAACAACCCAAACCAACAACAAAATAAGTGAAATTATAGAAGCGAAGGGGGTGTTTGTTGTCAACGAGAAACAAGTGAGAACTTTTGCAGGCAGGCTAAAACGACTGCAAGATACACTGATAAAAACAGGTATTACTAAAACCTTGTCTGAGCTAAATAGATATAGATATATGCTTTTATCGATTTGCTCTTATCGAATGTTATCGATTACCCACCACCATTTAGAAATTATGAAGTGTGTCGAATTTTGAATCGAATCACGATACCTCTGGTAGTGCTCCAAAGTACAGAAAAGGGCGTTGGGGGTTGGGTGTTTGTCATTTAAAGGGTTAAATATCTCTTTTGACATTTCGCATGAACTCTAATTGCCTGTGCAATTGTTGTAATAACATTTTGCTTTGCCTGGGAATACACACCCCCAATACCCTCACCAGCGAATGGAACCCATCATTAAATGTCCATTAGGCTTATCCCCCCCCCCCCCTACCCACCACCACCCCGCTCCCTCAACACACACCCCTTAATTTATTCCATCACCTACATATACCCGGTTCGCAACACACAAATTGGAAAGCGAATGGGTGATTTGTCTATGGGGCGAACATCAATCAATTGTCCATTTAAAAAAGAAAATTACGACTGAATTTAAACGCTATAATAAGCGAGAATCGGATAAATATACCTAACAAAAAAAAACAAAAAGTACGATTCTATTTATTGAATTTGAAGTAAGCTCTGATTTCGCATATAGTTATCAACATTTTAATTATATTTAGCATTTTAGAGATTAGAGCTTATCAAGCTACACAATTTTAAGCTACAATTTTAAACAATCTACAGAGTAAAATTCGACTCTTTATAATGGGTTTTAAATTTATACAGTGATCATAAAAATACATCGACAATTACGGTTCCAATTTGAGACAATTCTACTTCTATATTCTGTTTTAAATCAATTTTGAATTACAAAACTTGGCCTTATCATCATCATCATCATGAACATAATTATCCTCATTATTATAATTTTAACCATCTACTGGTTCTTGTTATTGTTCTTGTTCTTACAAATCTTTCATTCATTCGTTGAGAGCTTTTGACTTTGGTTTTTGTCGGTGTACTCAGCTAAACGACCTTTGCAAATTACTAAATGACCCCCCCCCCCCCCCCAGTCTAAGCAAGTCTTTAGCCGAGTTCCCCCTCCAACGTCCCGCGCCCCACTTTCGATTCCAATTTCCCGCATTTTGCCACCACTTCATGACTTCATGACATTTTGCAGTCCGTCGACTTCTTTTGCGGTCGTCCGTTGTGTGCCGCCGTTTAGCTCTCTAATTGCTGTCATTCAGGCAAAACAGAGACAGAGAGAGAGACAGAGAGAGAGAGAGAGAGAGAGAGAGAGAGACAGAGACAGAGAGAGACAGAGAGAGAGAGAGAGAGGGAAAGAAGCGTAGTTCTTGTTATTATTGCCATATACGCTTGTAGTTCTTGTTATTATTGCCATCGGCAATTCGGCAGGGAGTTTACGCACTATGCTCTACTTTTAAGAATAAAGAGAGAAACAAGAAAAACAAATTAATTTAAAACCAAACACAAATTTGCACAGGTAATTCAAATATTTTCTTAAAAGCTCCTTGTGGGATTAAAGCATTTTTGGATTAAGATTAAGTGTCGCTTGCATAGATTGATTGTGTAACAAGCAGCTAGGCACACAACATACCAACTACTTACTAACCCTGAGAACAGAACAGAGTATTGTACAATCAGTCGGTTGGTTGTTCTTGTTCTTGTTCTTGTTCTTGTTACTGTTACCATTCTTTCTTTTACGGTTGTCTGTTTTGTCGTTGCGGCAGGTCAATAGTGTCAAATTACGTATAATTATTTTTAACTTAGACAAACATGCTTGTTGTTAACTCTTTCTCTCTCCTCTCTCTCTCTCTCTCTCTTTCTCCTACCTCTCTTTCTCTTTCACTATATATCTATCTCGCTCCTTCTCCCTCTTTCGCTTTGAATAATTAGCCACCCACTAGCCCGCCCCCTCCTCAACCCCTTGAGATTCGTGTAGTCGAACCAAAGTGACTTTGTTGCGCTTATTACTAACAACATTTTGTGGACTTTAAACACATGTTCTGCTGCTTATTCTTGCTCTTCTGCTTTTGTTTTATCATGCTGCTCTCTGCTCCTCTTCTGCCCACTCTCTACACTTCAGTTCACTTCACTCGATTCGACACACACACACAGAGTCGACTCACTTAGTCATCGTCATTGTCTTTTGTCTTTGTCTGTCTTTTAAGTGCTTCCCACTTGTACGTTTGCCTAACCGCAAAGCTAGCAACCGCAGAAAATAACAACAACAATGACAGCAACAGCAACAAAAACAACAACATCAACTATTACTGCTGCAATAACACTACAGCAACTACAATGAAAATACATTTTTGCGACTGTTGTGTTTCGCTTTCCGGGTCGCTTTCTGTCTTTATCTCCATCTCCATCTCCATCTCTCTCTCTCTCTCTCTCTCTGTCTCTCCCTCTCGATGTGACTCTGTCCAAGCGGTTGTCTGTCATTCTGTAAATTTCTGCTATTTTCTGTCCTCTTTTGACTAGCTTCCATCTATATACATATATTAAATCGTTTGAATAGATGTTACTACACAAAATTTATGCATAGCTCCTCTGATAATTAGTTAGCTATATGTAGGTAGATATTATATTATTTACCTATATATATATATATATATATATATATATATATATATATATAGAAGTTAACTTTGAAGGTCGGCAAATTCTGAATTCAAATTTTTGATCGAATCTTACGTGAGTTTCTTGAGCTTTTTTAATTGTTGCTTGCTTGCTTGTGGGTTGTATAATTTTAATGGAATTACCAAGGCTGAGTCCGTGCAATGCTCTATAATGAACCAGATGCACACACACACAAATATATATATATATAAAGTAGATTTCTTTTTTTTGGGGCTGCCCAACCTTGAAGAGTAGTGTCGACAGTATCTTCGGAAACACTTCGGTCTCTCATAGGTTATTAACCATTTCAAGTTCAATAGGTGTTGTTCAAGTCAACAATGATCTCGGATAGCAACCACAACAATCGAAATCGATAAATTCCACATATGTGGCATGAACGGATATGTATATGTACCACAAATGGACACATTTATCTTAATTTATCCTACAGTTGCCAACTATATGCAATTTGAAATTTGTATGCATTATAATGAAAAGATTATGATTGATCCCCCCCCCCCCCCCCCGTTTGCAAATAAAAATCTATATTAATCAATTATCAATACATCACGTATATCGATATCATTAGTAATCGTTATCGCTAATATCGATATCAGATGCATATACCAAAAGCGTTAATCGACATACATATTAATCTGGTTTATTCAATTTTACTTGCATCGCGCTTTTTTCTCCTTCCTCATCACTCCCCCTTCTCTTTCTCTTTCTCTATCTATCTCCATCTCTATCTCTATCTCTATCTCTATCTCTATCTCTATCTCTATCTCTATCTCTCTCTCTCTCTCTCTGATTCTAGCTAATGAGGTCAAAGTCTGTTTTATTATGATCCACAAATATTTACCGCCTCGTATCACTTTTACGCTGATAATCTGCACATCCCGCTGTTCCCCCAATCCAACCGCCGACCCCTAATATCAGTCACTAAATTATTCTACTTCTTATCAGCAATATATGTACATATATATATACAAATATATATATGTATATATATATATACATATATATATGTAAGTATTCTACTTCTCAGCTTATCGCTCGGCACTGCAACACTTACTATTTGGGTTGCTGCTGCTGGGCTGCAAAGCCGCTTATCGCCAATAACTGAAGCGAGAGATAGATAGAGAGAGAGAGAAAGAGAGAGAGAGAGAGAGACAGAGGAGAATATTCGGGTGGGGGGGGGGGGGTGTGGGGAATAAGCGAGAGGGGTGAGAGGTGGAGCTGGTCGCTTGTCAATGGCCGCGAATATCGCGAATGCAAACAGGAAGTGAGCTACTAGCTGCGGAAATGTACATTTGTGTGTGTGCCGTGTGTGTGTGTGTGTGCAAATTGGGGAGTATTATTGCATTATTATTGAGTATTACAAGGGTCGCTTACTCTTAAGTACACACCACAGATTGTAAAATTATCGAAATTACAGTCTTACCTAATACATTGAACTGAAAAGAGTAATTGTTCTTTGCACTAATCTTAATTGTTTTTGTTTTTTTGAAGCTAATAAAATTAAGTTGTGCTCACTAAAAAGAGTGATTAGGGGAAAACCTTTTAGGATTTTGTTTTTATAGGCTGAACCCATTTAAAAAGGGTAAAAAGGGCTTAATGGTTTTGTGCAAATGTATGTAACAGGCAGAAGGACGCATCTCCGATCTCAAAAACCATATATATTCTTGATCAGGGTCAACAGCAGAGTAGATATAGGAATGTCCGTCTGTCCGGCCGTCCGTACGTCCGTCTGTATGAACAGGCAGATCTCAGAGACTATAAGAGCTAGGGACTTCAAATTTTGAATATATATTCTCGTATACCAGGCGCAGGACAAGTTTGCTTTATTTTATCGGAAATTGTCTCTGTTTCTCGATTATCGATTCATTTAAATTTCCGATATGAATATTATTTATCAACTGCCCATTTCATCAAGATCGGATAAGAAAGACCCAAGCTATAGACGAGAATATATTATTATCATGATCTCATTTCTAACAGTATGCATATATATATATATATAAATATTCACATTTTGGTAAATCGGAGTCGAGCTCAGCAATCTTGCTTGTTTCAAACAATCATTTTGAAGAGCTCTACAAATACTAAATGCATATATTTTCAATCAAATAAATTCCCTGGACTAGATTGTTTAGATGGTTCATGTTTCGAATCACTCCGGTTCGTGCAACCAATTTTTTAAATTCTTGATATTTTATTTGGAACATTGGCAGTTTACCAGATTATCTTTGGTAAATATCTATACATATGTCACACAATTCATAAAAGAAGCCTTAAATCTGAATACATATATATATATTTTTTTTTGAGAACATATTTGAACTGGTTCAACTACTGATTATAAATTATGTATATTATTATTAATAGAACTTATTTTTCTTTATAAATAATACAGTCACTGTGACCACTAAACATTTAAATATAAATATTAGATGATGATAGGGGGCCAATTGAGAGTCTATAATACACTACATATATAAGTAAATATATATATATATGTATATATTTATATATATACATATATGTATATATTTATATATATACATATATGTATATATTTATATATATACATATTTATATATGCTTAGTAAGTAGGATTCTCACCTATGAATTTGGGTTCCACTCGCGATGCGCTGTTGATACGACATATTTGCAACTTGTTGCTGCTGTTGCTGTTGTTGTTTTTGCGTTGTTTTGTTTGGCTGCTGCTGTTGTTGTTGTTGCTGGTGCTGTTGAAGCTGCTGCTGCTGCTGATTAGACGCTGCTTGCTGAGGATGTTGCTGCTGCTGCTGCTGATGATGTAAATGATGGGACGTTGGTCCATTATCATGCACTTGATGCGATGCTGCTGCTGCAGCAGCAGCGTTTGCTGCCGCACTGAGTTGCTGCTGTTGTTGTTGATTGCTGGCAACACGTTGCTGCTGTTGTTGTTGTTGCTGATGATGATGGTGATGATGAAGCTGTTGCTGTTGTTGCTGATGTTGCTGTTGCAATTGCTGCTGATGTTGCTGTTGCTGCTGCTGTTGTTGCTGTTGTCCACCGTTTGTGGCGTTGTTTGTGGGCGGCGGAGCACCGACCTGCACTGAAGAGGAGCGTATAGCTGCTTCCATTTCATGCCGAACTCTTTTGGCTTAAACACTTGTTGTTGCGCTCAGAAGTTGATATTGTTGCTGCTGCTCTTGTTGTTGTTGTTGTTCTTAGTGTTGTTGTTGTAAATTTAGTGTTGCTGTTGCGATTGCCGTTGCTGTTGCTGTTGTAATTATCACTGAGCTGCTTGCATGCAACAGCATTGCACTGCAACATATTCACAACATGCGCCAAAGTTTCACTTGTTACTGTTTGTTGTTGCTGCTACTGTTGTTGTCGTTATTGTTGTTGTTGCTGCTAACACTGTTTGTTGCTGCTGTCAACAAAACAGCAACAACAATGAGCTGGTGCGCTTACAAGACGCCATGCAGCAGCTGCTGCGCATTTCAATTTGTTGTTGTATTAATTATTAATATTATTATGTTGTTGTTGTTGTAGTTGCTGTTGTTGCTGTTGCTACTATTTTTGTATTACTAAATTAAACATTTGCCTATATTTACACACACACTGCGACTGCTGCAAGAAAAACAGATAAGGGTTGGGGGGAAGGTTAGACAATTTTTTTTTGATATTTTTCACACAGAAACACAAGCACGAGTGAAGTGCGGCAACGTCGCAACCGTGCGCTGTTGCCCATTTTCAGCAATTCAACGTTTACATACGTTTTTTTTCTGCAATCGTTATTGCTGTTTTTTTTGTTGTCGTTGTGTTTGTTGTTTGTTTGTCGTTGTTGTTGTTGTTATTGCACCATGTGAAAAAAATTGTTTTGGCAACTTGAAAAAAAAGGCAAAACAAAAAAAATGGCAACAATGAGAAAACTAATTTTTTTCTTTTTTGTTTTTGGCAAACAATAAAAACAATTGAGAGCGTCGAAAACTTTTTGCTAGACACAAAATATTTGTTGACACATATTCTTGGCCCGTCTGCTGCTGCAAGCAAGGGCGGTGGGTGATTGGGTGTGGCAGTATCTACAACAATTATATATATATATATATATATATATATATATATATAATAATGTGTGTGTGTGTGTGTGAGAGTTTATTAACGAATGAAGCACGCACGAAATACCAACATATGTTTTTTGTGAATAAGTTGGGGTGGAGAGTGGTGGGGGGAGGGGGTTGTGTTGTTAATTATTCCATTAATTAACAACTTGCACAAATTTTGATTTCATTTGATTTCTTTTATGCATAAATTTCCTTGATTTTTTGTCGCTCTTTCCATTATCCGCTTTAACACAGTGCTTTGATAGCAAACTTAAAAAAAAAATTTATATATATATATATATATAATTTTATATATCAGCACAAAACAAAAAGTATTTTTTTTATTTCATTTCTCTTTTCGTCCACACAACCTGCAATGAGAGACAGAGAGAGAGAAACATTAGATTAGTTGCCAATTTGCGATAAGACACAGAACACACAACAAATAGATCAAATGTAAAATGTAAAATGTAATTAATCAATTAATAAGAACTCTCCGAGACACACCGAAGCTTAAAGACCCTTTCAGTTCTACTGACAACTACATTTTTAATACATTATTCTTTTATATATTTAATATATACGATATAATTTCCCCAAATATATGTACATATATACTTTATGGATTCGGCAAAGGTAAAACACATGTTTTTTCTATGCTCTAAAATATTATACAAATATATATCTTACTAATATGCTTTGTCCAAATTGAATTTATATGTATTCCCCTTGATACACTTTGGAATCACGACTATATTTCGTCAATTTCAGTTTCTTTTTGTTTTTTCGTTTTAATTTAAAGGTTAAATGAAGTTTGAATGCATGGCACAAGTAGATAATGTTTTTCGAATGTTCAATGCATAAATAAATACACAAACCCGATGCAGATGTAGACATCATATATGAATACATACATATATCAATTTGTAATCAGATTTCATTTGTACAAGTAATCGATTCAGAGATTAATTAAATCCGCTTATATTTATTTCATTCAAATAATTTACATATTTACCTTTGTAGGTATGTATCTTGCGTGTGTGTGTCTGTGTGTGTGTGAGTGTGTTACGTACTTAATTAGTCATAGTCAGAAATCAACGGTTTTTATCGCACACAATCGCTATTCGTCGTAATGTTTGTCAAAGGTTTGATAAGATATATGAATGTATATAATAAGCTTAATAATTCAAGTTTTCTACTTTCAAGAGCTAAAGACCAAAATTAGTACAAAGTAACAATTTCTCTTACTTGCTCACTCATAAACACACACATACATATATAAATATAAATATTTATATATACATATTTATATATACAGATACACACATACAGACGCACAGACATCCGTTTGAGCTATTCCCAAGTTGCCGCTATAAGCGCGCGTGTTGCCTACGTGAAAAAGAACACAAAACAGAACGAAAGAAAAAAAACAGAAATCAGAAGCAGCAACAGAAAGCATAAGCCAAAGCAGAAACAGAAAAAGCTCCACCGGTGTCGACAAACTGGAAACTGAAGCGTGTCACATGTTTTGCCTTCTACTGCTGCCTGCTGGCTGCTGCCTGCTGCTGGTCAGCAAAAATTGTTGATTTGTTGTTTTTAATGAAAGCAATTAAACTGCATAGCCACAAATAAATAATAAAAAAATAAATAAATAAAAAAAACAATAACAACAAAAACAAACAACAGCTGGCACAACAACAACAATTCGCAATGCACACAAACACACGCACACAGCTGCTGATAGCTGCGGCAACTTTTAGTAAATTAAATTCACACTATGAAAATTGCACAGAAATTGAATTTAATTTAACCAAACGGCAAACACTCTCATGCATACAAACACGAACACTCACACACACAAATACACCGAGAAAATTAAGCACAAAATTCCACAAACAAGCAAAAAAAAAATCAGTCAAGCGTCGCAATGAGCAAAAGCCAAGCTAAAGCAGCGACGTCGACAGAAATAAAAATATATACCGAGCCAACAACAACAAGCACTTGCGACGTTGCCGTACTTCACAAACCCCAAAAGACAGAAAGAAAAAGAAAAAAAACGTAAGCACGCGTAAGATTAAAGCAGCGACAGCGACGGCAATGCCGGCAGTGACGCGAGCGTCGTCCAAATGCGCTGTTGACAATTTTCAGCAACAGCCCCAGCGCAAACAAATTAATAAAAATAACAACACACGCACACCACCACCACCACCATCACCACGACAATACCACCACCAACAACAACAACAGTCAGTCAGTCAGCAGCAGACGACGACAATATGAAAAAGAGGCTTAAAACTATACGTAAAAAGAAACAAGCAAAGCAAAAGCAGCGCAGCCAGCATCGATGCCAACAGCGTTATAATAATAATAATAGCATAAAAAGAAATTATAAAAAAAAAACCAACTCAAAGCAAAAGCAAAACAACGAACGAAGGAAAAAAATTATGCCGCTGCTTCTGCTTCAGCACAACATCTGCCAAGAGCGAAACTGCGAGACAAAGACGTGTACAGCGCAAAGCCCACGAGTCAGAGTGAGAGAGCCGCACATGGCTGTGGTTGGGGTTGGTGTTGGGGTACAACAACCAAACGAACGAACGAGCGACGAAACAACCGTCTGTCAATTAGTCGGTCGCTCGGTCGGTCGGTCGGTCGGTCTGTCTGTCGGTCGGCCGTTGTCGTAAGAGAGGGAAGGCAACGGGTGTGCAGTGCTATGGGCCACTGCTGAGGTTGAGCAAAAACAGAGAGCAATTGCTTTTGGGGAACTTGAAAGAACGAACGAACGAACGAACGAGCGAACGAGCAAACGTTCAAACAAACATACATATATATGTATGTGCGTATACATGCATGCCATACAAATGCAAAAGCAAACAGCAGGCAGCGATGTTGCTGCGCAGCAAACGTTGTTCGTGTTGGTTTGGTTACGCGGCGCGCGGGTGACGCAACAGCAAGTGCAAGGCGGCGGGCAGGCAGCCTCGTTGGCAACTGAATACGATGCACACACACATACAAACTTATATATATATATATATATATATAAATATATGTATGCGCATACATACACATACATAAATACGAACACAAAACTCGCAACGTCATAGCGAGTCGAGCAACAAAACGAACGACTGAACGAAAGAACGGCAGACAGACCAACCAACCAACCGACCGAACGACCGACAGACCGAACACCAGTCGGTGAGTCGTGCATAGTGACGTGCACAAAAATCCCCCGAACAGCGCTGCAAAACGTTGTGTATATTTCGTATGTATGTATGTAAGTATGTATATATGTATGCTTGTCTGTAGCTGGAAGTGTGTATACGTGTGTGTGTGTATGAAAAATGATAGGGAGACGGAGAAGCAAACGAGTCTAACGAGTAGAACGCAGCAATAAACACGGTCAGGACGGGACGGGCAGGGGATGTGAGGGTGTGCGCAAGGTGAAACGTAAAAAAATACCGTGTGTAGGAAAAAGCAGACACACACACACAGACACATAAACATGGGGACTGTATAATAATAATAATAATTGTGGAACATTGGCGCGCTGGCATAAAGTCCACACACACACACACATGCATATGCATGTGTGCACAGTTTTGCCAGTGTGTTTCGTGGGCGTCAAAACAGGCGACGGGGGCGCAGCAGCAGCAACGCAGCGAGAAATATGTACAGTAAAATATTCACAACGCCGAAAACGAAAAGGCAAATGAAACGAAACGAAATAAAAAAAATAATAATAAAATAATAAAAACGAAACGAAACGAAAAAAAAAATCACGAGTAGGCCGAAAGCAATTTATTTGAGATAGCGCCCCTCCCTTCCTGCCAACGTCCGCCGCTGCTCGCTGCTCGCAGTTGTTGTTTGGCTGCTTTGCTGCTGCGGCTGCTCTGCTGCTGCTGCTGCTGCTACTGTCGAGTAAAGTAAAGTATTGATTTTTCGTTCGAGCTTTAATTTAGTGCGCCTGCTTTTATTTTTCTCTGCATGTGTGTGTGTGTTTTTGTGTGTTGTTTTTGTTGCTTGCGTGCGTGTGTGTTTTTATTTTTATCAGTTATTACACTAGTTGTTGTTGTTGTTGCCGACTCTCGTACATATTTTATGATTTTTGCTGCTGTTGTACAAAAATAAGCGCATGTGAACACGCCGCGCATGGAAAACGTGTTTTTTTTAGCCTGAAAAATGTGTCGTAGGTTTTGATGCGTGAATCTGTATGTGTGTATCTGTGTATGGGTGCGTGAGTGTATGTTTGTGTGTGTTTGCTTTTAGCTTTCACAACACAACGCAAAACATTCGCAACAAACTCCCCCCCCCCCCCCCCCAAACCATCCTGCTAAATACTCTTCTACTTCATCATCACATTCTGCTGTTTTTCTTACTCTGTTGCATAGTGCAACAGCAGCAGAACAACAACAACAATGGCAAAACGCATATGCAGCACACATGTGGCACATGTCCCCAACCCCAACCCCGACAACAACCCTACCACTGGTGGACGGTGGGGAGGGTGATGGGGGCGTTGTATGTAATGTATCGGTGCATGGCTTTTGTGTAAGTTGTTGTAGTCCCTAACCACCCCTCCCCCCCCCCCCCACACACATGCACATGTTACCAAGCAACCTATAGCCACAAAATGTATATATATACATACATATACATGTATATATACATATATATATATATACATATATATATATATATATATTCTCTTTTTTTCTGCTTTACAATAATAACAAGTCATTAGTATTATTTCCAGATATCAAATTTCTTCATGCATGTCGCAACTATTTGGACACTTCTTTCTTTCCTTTTTTTCCCATGAATCAGTGGATTTTTTTCAGAAATTTTTCACATCATAAATTTTGCAGGAATCATAACGCAGGAAGAAGTTGGATCTGAAAGTAATATCGAATTTGATGTCTATCGAGAAATGCAATTAGCTCAACAAATGTACAACATATATATATATATATATCTAAATGTCTGTAGTACATAATATCTTTTGCCACAAGCAACGAGGCAAGCCAATAATGAAATAATGTCTGTAAGCTGCCTGTATTCTAGACCTATAAATTATACAAGATTATATACATATAGATACTTCAGATATGTACATACATTTTATATTTTATCGATTTTTTTTTGTGAACTAAAACGACTTTAAGACAAGCTACAGAAGAGACAACTTCTCAGCTTGTATAAAATGACTGCTTGTAAATATATATATATATGTATATATATATAGTATATATAGTTGTTAAACAAGAACATACACTTTAAATGTGACTAATGCAGTTATTTGCCAAGAACTTGGTACTGGGGAATCAATCAGAGACTTGAAAACTAATAAAAATTCTTAATCTCAATTTTAATGAGGGAATAGTATATAGTACTATTCTATTTCTAAGAGGTTAAATATTTTCAAAATTCGTCGTTTCGTCGACTCGTAAAGTTGTAAAAAAAAATTTAATTTCAAATCAAATCAGTGTTTTTATAGACATTCAATAGGTTGATCAATGTTCTAACTTTCAACGCTATACAAAGAAAATAATAATAAAAATGCTATTGAATGGAAAAGTGTGAAACATAATCGCTCTATCTCTGCCTTTCTCTCTCTCTCTCTCTCTCTCTCTCTCTCTTTCCCTCTATCTTTTTCTCTCTTCCGCTCTGTTTCTGTCTATATCTCTTTATCAGATGTTCAAGGCATTCGTTGTTACAAGAGTCCTTAGTCCAGGTGTTCGATGCAACCCTTCGAATCAACTTTTAATAAGGGTAAGAAAATAGGGAGGGAGCCAGGGAGAGAGCTAGATAGAAAAAAGCTGTGAAAAAGAAGAGAAAAACAAAAAAAACAGTTTTAACATTTCTTCGCATTACTTTTTAAGGAAATTGGTATGCTCGAGTGGTAAGCACTTTAGTGATCCGTTCAGACCTGATGATTATATATATGAAGGAAGTTTCGCCGACAATTATTTGATTATATATTCAAGATCGGCATCAGCAACCGATTTGATATAGACAATCTCAGGGACTAGTAGAGCTGGAGGTTTTAAATTTGGAATCAATTTCAATCTATTTTAGTCCCATGGCAACAAAAACAACATTCTACACATACATACATATATATTTTTTCAATGGGAACTTACGGAGCAACTTCTTGCTTTAATTTTGACTTCATATTTTCGTATTAATCATATTGTATAATTGTATAAGATTGGTATATATTTGGCTTCATTGTATCCCTTAGTGAGCTCCACTCCGACTAGAACATTCTTACTTGTTTATCGTCGAATTTGTTAACATTGTATCGATATCGTCTGACTATTATATATATATATGTCTAGTAAATATCTCTCTTCTTTCTCTTATGTATTATTTTAGGTTGGTTTAAGTGCATTTGGCTAAATTGGCAATCGCTTATTGATTTTTCCTTTTTACCTCACAAGAATAGCAAAATAGATACGCAGCAAAAACGTTTTTAGCTTTTTTTGTTGTTTTTTGCTGTTGTTGCTGTGTTTTTGGTTTTGCGTTATTTTCGGGCATTGGCAGAAATTTGGCAACGTTGCACGTTTTTTCATTCTGTGCGCTGTTCCTGCTCCTGTTTGCCTCCTGTTACCCTCCCTTTCATTCTCTTCTCACTCTCTCACTCTCTCTCTTAGTTATATCTCATTTGCTATGGTGGCAAACGCAACGTCCTTGTGACGTTTCTTGCCCCCTATTGCGGCAACTGCGACAGCAACAAAAAAAAAAAACAAAACAAAAAAGAAATGAACTGCAATTTGAGAGGCCTTCGCTACGTATCCACCACCCTCCCCTCCGCTGCCATCCCCCTCAACACAATGCCTCTAACGTATATATATATATATATCATATATATATATATATATATATATATATATGTGTGTGTGTGTGTTTGTGTATTGTTGTTGATTGGTCGTCGCTACTTCGCGTAAAATATGCAAACTAAATTACAGGAATTTAAGCCGTTTGCCCATTTATTTATGGCATGTCAGGTGGCGCCCCCTCCCGACCGGCTAGGCTAGCAGGCACACAACACGTCGCCTCTATTTACAGTTACTCGTGTGAGTGCCCCACCCACTTGACAGCAGCCGCCCACATTCAAAGGTAACTGAAAACCCAAAAACCCAAAACAAAAACCAAAAACCAACAAGACGAGCGAAACAGGAGAGAAACGTCATTAAGGATGAAATTTGAGGGCAAACCGCAGAGCGATAGACTGAAACAGAGAGTGAGAACAACAGAGCGAGAGAGAGACAGAGAGAGAAGACGGAGACGGAGAGAAAGAGGAAAGATGAAGAAAAAATAACTGCCACTTGACATTTTAATGGAATTTTTATGTTTTTAGTGTGGACTACACATAAAGAAACAAGAAGAGGAAAAAGTAGAAGAGAAGAACAACAACAGTGACCAAAAAAAAAAATGTCACAATAATAGATATGAAAATGAAATCAAGTGTAAATAACGATCATAGCATCGACTAAATGTTAACAAAAAAAACTTATTTGAATAATAAATAATAAAACAAATGAAGAAAACTCATTTGGATATTCCCGGTTTAAAAAGAACAGTTACCCTCCGGCTTTTACTATCTACAAATGCAAACACTAAAATGACTCACAGCTTATTTCACCAAAAGCATAATAAACAAATGCTTTTTAAAATGAGTATAACTTTTAGATAAAAAGGATAACAATCCAAATTCTTTATGTTTTAAACTGCGGCTACAAATTTAGATTAATCTAAGAATAGAAATCAATTAATCTGTTACTTGTAAGAATCTTTTTTGAGTGTGAGTAAGCAGCTCATTTATACAAGGACTAAAAGCCAAGTAAATTAAAATATCCTTGAAACCGAATTCGTTTCACACATTAAAGCTGACATTTTGCCAATTCGAACTGTCCGTCCAAATTAAATCTATATACAAAGAGCAACTGGACTAAATCTGTCAAATTAATGGATTGCCATAGCTTTTTTTCTTGTGCCTTTTCTTGGCAAAAAAAAAGCTTTAAGGTTATGCTCAGAGGGCAGCAGCAGGGCTAGGCTAAGGGAAAGATCAGGGAGCACTAAAGAGGTGGCAAAAATAAAAATAAAAATAATAATACTAATACTGATACTAATGTTAATAATAATAACAACAACAATGACAAACTGGTTAAGCAAGAAATTCTACGTGCGGCGGTTTTACAAGCAGAAAAAGGTGAAGAAAAAAGCACAGATAGAGCGAGAGAACGACAGAGAGTGAGAGAGAGAGAGAAGGGGGCACTAAAGAAAAGACAAGAATAACAAAAAGCAAGCAAGCCACAGGCCACGTATCTGTCCGTCTGTCTCAAGATGTAGAGATATATGTATGCACATAGGTAGATGGCAGAATACACACACACATATATGTATGTATGTGTATGGATATATGCATACGGTAAGAAAAAGAAATTGGTAGAAAAGAAAGAAGTAAAAAGAAGCAGCAGCCGCAGCAGCGGCAGAAGTAGAAGTATTATTTGCATAATTTAAATGCTAATTAGCAGAACACGAAAAAAAGAAACGAGTAGAATAAGCTATAAATAAATACATATATGCATATATGAAGACACATACATACGTACATGTTATGTATTTATTTGTATGTGTATAGAACCGAACATGAACAAACTCGTTTCTTGGCGCCACAAAACTAAAAAACCAAAAAAAAATACAACAAAAACAACAACAACAACAACAACTAAAAGCAAACTTTGCAAATAATTTACACAATGAAAACCAAAATTCAAATGAAATGAAATTGAGTTCAAATATTTCTACAATGAAGTATGCAAATTTGGAAATACAATAGATTATACATATATATATATATATATATATATATTTAACTTAATGTTGATTTTATAATAAAGTTCAATTCCCATTTAATTTTATTTCAATAGGCAACAAAAAAAAAAAACGTTATGTAGAATATAAATTTAAGCTTCAAACTTGATTATTACAATAATGATCTCAAGCCGATTTCAGATGATGCGTGATACTAATAAATTAACAAAACAAGTTGTCACATCAATAATTAAAAATATTATATTTTCCCATTTCTTGTTGAAAAGTAATTTTTGGTTTTTTCTTATTATTTTGCTTCAATATTTTCTAATTCCTATTTTAATCTTAATTTTTCTTTAATCATTTCCGAGGACTTTGCATCCAAACTTTACACGACTTTTGTCAATCTATATGTCTATATAAATATATTGACGTCCACACATCAATTCAATAAAGTTAAATTTACCTGGCATTACAAATTTTCCGTAAATATGATATTATATGGGCAGACAAATTTGGACAGGTTAAAGACGAAAGGATATACGAAATACAGACGCCTTATTTCTAACGAATTGGGATTGCGAATCATATAAATGATAAATATACATTATTTGTTCTTTGTCAAAACTATTTCCTGACACAGTGTACATGTAAACGATTAAATAAACTCCTTTTGAATATTGGGTAGGATATGAAAGATATAATATTTTCAACTTTCATTTCGTATCTGTTCCGATTTTTATATTCCCCCACACATCATTTAGTTAGGTCTATAGAAACTGCCTAGCTCGGATTTCCTTGAGAGATCATATAATATATATATAATAAATAAATTCCTATTTGTTATTCAATTTAAATTTGTAATTTGGCTTTCTCGTGCCTTAAATTTAAAAATCAGATTCTTAATGCTTTCCACCTTGTCGAGCTCATTTCTTGGTATATTGTTGAACTGGATTTTAACCTAATATAAATAGTGTATATATAACTTACCATAAGAATGTGGTTGGGTATACGAATCCAAAGACGATGGCTCTATTTGTGACGAGGCGTGGCGTTGCGGGGCGGGGCGTCGCCAGGTGGAAATCGCATATCGCATGTAGCATTTACATTTACATTTGCATAACTTTGGTTTAAATGTATTGAACGCGTTTCACGTTTAAGGTTTATACATATTGTATTTGATATTTTTTATTTACATACATATATACATGCATAATATATATATATATATATATAGTATTGTTTTTGTTTTTGATTATTATTTGTCGAGATATGCATACGGGTTTTTCGAATTTGCATTTTTAATCTCGCAACGATTCTTGGAAAATATCAGACAAAAACGTACACAGGAAAACAAACACGAAAAACGAAGCGACGGAGAACGGTGAACTTTTTATCTTCTGTATTTTTCTTCTTTCGTTTCATTTTGATTATTGATTTTACTTTGTTTTCGACAAAACAAAAAAAATATGTAAAAAAAAATATATAATCCATGCATGGATGTGTGTTTGTTTGTTTGTGTGTGTGTGTGCATTATATTATATATGTATGTATGCGTATGATATACAGAGCAGCAGGAGGGGGGTGGCGGATGGGGGTCCGAGTACCAAAAAAAAACACTTTGCATTTTTGCTGCAGGGCGGTGCCGCAAAAAAAAAACATGGGCAATGCGTAGTTATATATATCATATATGTATATGTATATATATGTACATATGTATGTGTTTGGGGCTTGGCTTTGGCGCTCTTTATTCCATTTTAATTTTTCTTTTACGCACACAAGCTAACACACATATATATAAATATATATCTATGTTTATATTATTTATGTCTATATATATATATATATATATATTTGCATGCGTCCATGCCGTTCAACTGCTCCAGCTGTGCATAAAAAACAATTTCAATTTATTATATAAAAAAAAAAAAATAATCTATGCCACTTTAAAAAAGCACACAAAAAAGCAAAGCAAAAATTGAAAAAAAGAGAAGAAAAAAAGTAGAATTGGAACGCAAACGACGACGTCAGCAGCAGCAGAACAGAGAACGACACAAACACATACAAGGCACAAGCACAGAAAAGAACACACTACCACACAGCAAGTGTGTATGAAAGAGCGAGACACAGAAACACACACACAGATACAAATTCCAACAATTTGCGCTGCGTTTTTATATGCGCCTCTTTTCACTTTGATATTCGCGCATAGATCAGCAATGCATTTGGGCAACAGAAAAAAAATTATATATGCATACACACACAAACACACACAAGTATATATATATAGATATATATATACATATATTTATATATACATATATATATATATGTATATGTACATTGCCTATGTAACAACAACGAAGCGTGGGGCAGTTGCTCAACGCAATTTTCCAATGTTTTTTTTTTCTTTTTATCCATTTCGTCTTTACACATACATTTACAGACGTATGGATGTACGTACATGCAGACACAGCTATAAAAATATATGCACACACACACACACAACATACAAATACATTATATGTATACACATATGTATATACAATTATATATACATATAGGTGTATAAATATACAGTTATATGTAGACACACACAGCGGCACATTGAAGCCAACAATTTTATTCGATTTATTTTATTATTTTTTTTTTTTTTAATTTTTTTTTTGTGCTTTTATTTTATTTTATTTGAATTTTACTTCATTTTGTATTTGTTAAGGGCGGACTCTGATTCGTATATTAATTTCATTGTTTGGCAATTTTACTGCGTTTCACATTTACCTTATTGTTGGTTTTGTTTTATAGCGACGATTCTCATAATTATCGTGAATTTGTTATAAATAAATTCGCAACGTATCTGCAAGCGCCGAGAAATTTTCACATGATCTGCACGCGCTGCACACCGACTTTTTTGGAGTTCAACGATACATCTACAACATCTACAACGACGACGACGACGACGGCGACGCTGCTGCTGCTGCTGCTGCTGATGTTGTACCGGAGTACTGTCACCACTCGATTCGGAAACGACCGAACTTCGTTCGGAACGAACAAAGACAACGCAACGCTGCCCGCACAAGCATCATCAAACTCAAACCGTTTGCTCAATCAGTGTTTGGCTAAGGTTCGCTGCTGGATGCATTACGACCGTGTGGCCAAGCGGCATCAAGCCAGCATGTTCGACACCAACACTGTCGCGACGAAATATTGGGCATGCCTCACATTACAATTCATTAAAAACAATGTCATTTTATTAACACATTTCAAGTATCGCAATTATAGTTGACTAACAAAAAAAAAACAAAAAATGAAACATAAATGTAGCGAACACTGACTCCTTTTGCAAATTGTTGCAATATTCATAAAATAACACCAAATGTAACGATTGCAATTCTGGCCGCTTCTGTTTGATAAAATGTTGTAGGCTATTTGTTGCATACGACTTTAACTCACGCTGACTGTCAAATCTCTTTTGTTGTTTTGTCTCATCCTCGTCTGTTTTTTAATTTTTTTTGTTGCGAATTTTGTAGTGAAAGTGAAACACAACTGAAGCAAGGCAGCGTCGCACAACCTGCAGTCGGGGCTGCAGCAGCCGTGGATGTTCGATGTTCGACTGCAAATGCCTGCTTCTTTCTGTGCGCGCGCGCTAATGTTTCATGTCTATTAATATTGTTTGTTATTGCTATTGTTGTTATTATATGGCTGATTGTTGTTGTTGTTGCTGTCGCTGTGCTTGTTGTTAGTGTTGTTGCGGTTTGTGCAACATAGACGGCCGGCCGGCAGTGGCCTCATTGCTGTCACGCAACATTTCTAAGCGCCGCAACGTTGCCAGTTTTCATTTGACAAGCACATGTTCGAACTGAACTGTGGTGAAGTTTGGCAACGTTGCGCCCGCGCCAGCGCCCATACACTTGTGCGACGGCGAACGCTGCAGAGTCGTCAGCGTCGGCAGCGGACGTTGGCTGTGTTTATAACATAACATGAGTAAATAAAAACGCACAATGGTAAAAGCAAATAACAAATAGCAAGCAGCAAACAGCAAGAAGAAGACGAAGTAGCAAAAAGAAGAAGTAGAAGAAGAATCAGAATAGACGACACTGCGCGCTAAGCTTGCTTTAAAAGGCAAACAGCAGAAGCAACAACAGCAACACCAACAGCAACATATGTATGACTGTTGTGTTGGTCGCGCATACACGTTGCCTTTTGCATGACAGTCTCTCTCTCTCTGCCTGCCATCAGTCGCATTCATTATTTTCAGTTGATGCGAAGCCACTGCAGTAGAAAGAGGGGCGGAATGACGACAATGCCACATTTGTATGATGAGAAGGACGTAATGGAGGAGTTCATAAGCTGTTATCGCCATTTTACACCGCTCTGGGACAACACATCGATGGCATATCTATCGAAAAAGAAAAAGGCGCCCGGCTATCAGCAACTACTGAAAATATTGAGACGCGTCAATCCCGAAGCGAGCGTTCAGGATGTAAAAAGGAAAATCAATTCGCTGCGCTGCTGCTATCGACGTGAGATTAAGAAAATTCAAGCATCCTACGTTTCTTACGAGCCGCGTCTTTGGTGGTTTCACATGATGGACTTTCTCAAACCGGTGCTCAATTTAAATCTAGAAGCAACCATACCGCCGACGCCAACGCCGACGTCGACGTCGTCGCGCATCAAACATGAGAGACAGAGCCTGGACGACAGTCTCGACGAAGCGAGCATGCATGTAAGTATGACAGAGAGAGAGAGAGACAGAGACCGAGAGACAGAGCGAGAATGATACACATGATATATAGATATATATAGAGGGTTGTTGTTTGGGGTTCGTGTTGCGTGTTGGACGACTTGTGCGGTTTGATGGTAATTTTTGTATGTTCGTTTTGTCGTACGACGCGTTGGACGACGCCATCAGTTGTGTTTAACCGTTTGCCATGGAATCGCATAATGTGCGCAACACAACATTCTGGAAAGATTTCTTTCGCCTATATCGCTCCATGCCCGAACTGTGGCTAACCACATCGAAAGACTATCGCAATCGCAAGCTGAAGACCCAATCGTACGACCTGCTGCTGAAGCACATGCGCACCTTTGATCCCGCTGCCAACATACATATGCTCAAGCGGAAGATTAACAATCTGCGCACCTCCTATCGGCGCGAGCTGCGCAAGGTGCTCGACAATAAGTCGGCGTTGCGAGGGGGGCTCGATGAGTATCGGCCGTCGCTTTGGTATTTCAATGAGCTGGAGTTTCTCTACGATCTGGAAACGGGAGAGGCGCAAACATTGATCGAACCGTTGCACGTTGCACGAGAAACGCAACAACAACAAAATGCGTATTTTAAGCAAGCCGATAATCAGGATGTGGTCGAGGTGTCCCTGGAAGTGCCGACACCAGTAAGTGTTTCTCCTCCTCCTCCTCTCCCCCTCCTAATTTGTTTACAGTGTATTGCCACTATATAGATAGCCTTAGCTATATTATTTGGTCTATATGGCTTATGAAGTATTGGTAGCATATTTATATACCCTGTAGAAGTCGTGAATTATTAAAGTTTATTTATTATTTATTGAAAAAAATATATATATATTTATAAGATTTGTTTGGGTATTTTTTGCTTCTCATAAGCTAAATACTATTCTCCCTTGCTACAGCCTCGGGCAAATGATACCCTACAAAATTATAGATTATTAAACGAAGGAAAGAAAGAAACAAAATCGTATTCTTTAATAATTATTGTTCAGTTTTGTAAAGCTTTATACAAAACAAAAACCAGGGTATCGACTAGTCAGCTTAAGTCAGGTGAAGCATGAAAAAGAGTATCTAATAGTCGAATACTAAACACCGATTTGGGGGCACATTATCATTGCTCATTCATTGCAGGACGAGGAGATTTTCGCGGAACCCTTTCAGCCCGGCGATGATATGCTGGTCAGCGAGGGCGATGGCGATGCGGAAGGCGTGGCAGATGCAGATGCAGATGCTGACGACGCTGGACTGGATGGTGATGTGGAGTACGAAACGGTAAACGAAACGCGGCACAAACTCGATCTGAAAATGGAAGGCAAATATCAGCAACAACATTCCACCTCCAACAATCACAATAACAACAACAACAACAGCAGAAGCAGCGCCGGAAAACAATCACGTTTTCATCTTTATCAATCGGGACAACAGCAGCAGCAGCAGCCGCAGTCAACATCTCTGCGTCGCAGCATTGCATTGCCGCAAATGCAACGACGACGTCGACGCAGCAGCACTAATGACGGCGACGGCGACGTCGACATCGACATCGATATCGATGAAGACAACAACAACAACAACAACGGCAACAACAGTAGCAAGAGCCATGCTATTGCCGCAGCTGGCCAGAAGCGACGCCGCCAGATGATGCTAATGGAACAACAGTCGGCGCTACAATCGGAGCAAACGGAGAGCGAATGCGATTTGATTGGCAAACGGATGGCGGCACATTTCCGCAATATGCGCCCCGATCAGCGGCTCTTCGCTGAGCGCATCATCAGCGAGGTGCTCGTGTTTGGGCGCATGAATCGTCTATCGCTCTCCGCCCGCTTTTTGCCCAACGGCGATGTGGGCGATGTCTATGCCAGGGATGACAACAAATAAAGCCAGCACAACAACAACAAGCAACAAATTATTGTTCAGCATACAGACGGAAGGGGGTTGACTGTGCGTGTGTGTATGTGTGTGTGTGTGTGTGTGACACTGGCTTTTGCTGTAAAGCGCCAATTAGAGCGACGACAGAATAAAAGCAAAAGCAATGCTCCAACTATGTCCAGCCAGCAAAATTGTCACAAACAATGTCGCAACAATTTGCCTGCCAAATCCACACGAAACAAATAAACCTCCAAAATTATATATAGATTAGCTTTAAGCTACAGATCTACTTACACTTAACTGCATTACAAATACATAATTTGGAAGAAAAAAAACTGATACTACGCTTACACGTCTTTTTTATTTTAAATATACATACATATACATACATATGTTTATAAATAGTCCGTGATTTAAATACTTACCAGCAATTTAGTTTTGCTTGGTGTCTGAGCGTAATACATACAAATGTACATACATATATTCCTTTGATAAGTTGGAAAACTTCCGAGCCGCTTTATTTTATTCTATTATCATTTTGGTAATGGAAATAAAAAATGTGTAATTTTGTATGATATTGTTATGATTATTGCGTCGAACCTACACGAGTATTCACTATCAGAATTAACTGTATGGAACTCTATACCAACTAAATAGTTTTTTTTTTTTTTAATTTTATTGAATTGTTCTCGACAAAATCTGATTTAAGAATATTTATCTTATGACGCGCTATGAGAAAGTTTTTTTTTACAGTTTATCATTTTATATAAATTCTGTAATATCGAACATGACATTTTTGTCGCCAGACGCGAGCGTTCAAGCAAAATGAAACAAAAAAAAAAGAACCGTATAGTCCGCAAACTGGTTTTATACATTGTAGATATTGCCAGTAGGCAATGGCTTGCCTTCTCTGTCGCACTCTCTGCTGGTGCTGATGCCCGACCTCTTACCCAAAGCACGAACAGAAACAACAACAACAACCACCGACTTAACCATATCGCGTTTGGCTTGTTATTCTTCTTCTGCTTATGCTGCTGCTAATGCTGCTGATGGGTTTGTTTTTGTTATTCTTGTTCTTGTTCTTGTTCTTGTTCCATGTCGCTGTGCATTGGCACAGTCTCAACGCGCCGCTGCTGCTCTGCCTGACTCGCTGTGCAAGAAATTTCGCTTGCTTTTTTGTTTTCCTTCTTTTATTTTATTTTATTTTTATTTTTTGCTTTGTTGTTTCTTTGCTTTAGTAACTTTAATTTGCTGCCATTGCCGTTGGGGTCCGTTATGCCGAGACTCTCTTAACTTTAGCCCCTGAAGCCCCTACACTACATACTAGTCTGTGCATGTGCATGTGAGTGTGTGTGTGTGTGAATGTTTGTGTATAGGGCAGCTGCCTTGGTATTGGGATAGTCATCTGAATCGGAATCTGAGTCAGCTTGAGCTCAAGTCTCACACGCCGCTAGACAACACGCAAAATCACGCTGCATTTAAAATTTAAAAACATCTACCTGTCTTAGCTTTGTTTAAGAAAAAAAAACCCAGAGAAGTGAAATTTATAATATATTATTATAATATCGAATTCGAAGTTTTTGTGAAAATTTTCGATATCGTTATACATACATATGTATGTACATATTAACATGTAGGTATGTATGCAAACACTATATATACTATATATGTACATATGTATGTATGTACATCTGTTAAAGTATTAAAATATGTATATGTATTTAAAAAGAAAATCGTCTAATATAATTTTTGCAACTCCACAAGGAAAAGAGCTTTTCTTTAAGTTATCGATAATATTCTATACACAGTTGCAGTTGGTATTGTTTCTTTTCTGTCTCCCCCTATCTTACAGTTATTTAGCAATTTCAAGCATTTTATTTTTGTTGTTGATTTTTTTGCAATTCTTTGTTTGTTGCCTTGCTTGCGTTTTGGTTTTATTATTGTTTTTTGGTCACTTTCCTTATTCTTTTGCCCACATGCCATTCCCATTACTGTGTGTGTGTGTGTCAAGTGTGCTGTGGTTGTTGTTTTTATTTGGCATTAGCAATTCTCTTTTTGACTTTTTCGCCATACGCTGCTGCTGTTTTCGTTGTTGCTTTGTTGTTGTCATGGTCTTTAATTTCCCATTGCTTGGCAGTTTTACTGTTGCGGCTTTGTCCGTCGCCGTTTGACTTTGTCCTCTGTGTAACCCCCGTTCTCCACCCCTCCCCACCTGTTCCTTATCACTCTCCCCACCACCCCGTCCCTCTGCAAGCAAAAGCAGCAGGTCATTAAAATAACTTTGTTGCCCTGTCCTTCCTGTGTTCATTTCGCCTTGCTCTGCATTTTTATTGCCGTTGTCTGCGTCTACGTCTTTCCACATCTTCGCCCTTCACTAATTCCGATTCTTTTTGCGACGTTCGCCGTTGTTGCTGGTGCTGCTGTGCTTGTGTTTCTGGTTTCTTTTTCGCTCGTTCCTACTTTGTTATTGTTGTAGCCGGCATTTAAGCCGGCGCTCAATTTTAGGCAAATTACTGCGTTGCTTCAGCACTTGTCTTGCCTTTTGCTTTGTCATACAAAGTTGTCGATGCTGAAACACACCCCGCTCTCTCTCTGTCTCTCTCTCTCTCGCTCTGTCTCTCTCTCTCTCTCTCTCTGTCTCTCTCTCCATCTCTCTCTGTCTCCCTCTCTCGGTCTCTGGCCAGGCCGCAATCAACCACAATCAGCACAGTCCATCTATAAGCATGTGTGTGTGTTAGTGTGTGGGGTGCATGGTACAAAATGAAAATGGCAAAACAAGGTCAAGTGTAGGGAGCAAAGTTTGTTTGAGTGCACGCACACATACACATATGAACATACACATATGTACATGTACATTTAAACACGCAGGGAAATACAAAACTATAAACAAAAACGAAAGCTCCTCATACTCGCATAAGTTTTTCATTAAGCGCAATTGTTGCATTTGTTTAAACAAAAAAATTTGTCAGCACGCTGGCGCCGTCGTTGACGTCAACGCCGACATCGCTGCCAGCAACTGAGTCACGCTCAACAGGCGCGCAACATTTTGAGGTTAACTTTTTGTCAGATTGACGACAAAATAATTTGTACAGAGGTGTGAAGTATTTTTATTTTTTTTTAAAGCTGAACTTGACGTTTGGCAAAACCCAACTGCGACACCTGTGGATGCGAATGCGACGGAAACACACACACACATACACATGCAGTGACAAAAAAGAAAGAAAAAAATCGACAGCAGCAGCCAAAACAACCCTCAGCAGAGATTTGCTGTCAATTTGCAAAAGCCTATACAGCATGCTGGAGTTGAAGAGTTGCGTGCACTCACATACATATGCACATGCATGTGTACATACATAAATATGTATAAAGCACCCACCCCCTTCCCTTCCATTGCATTGGCACATGTGTGACGTATGCGCTGCTCTAAAAAAAAGGCATGGAATCAAATTGGCAGCTGAAAGTGTAACTACAAACACACAACAGCAAAAGCTACATTTCCACATACAAACATACATACATACGTATGAAACGACATGCATACATACAAACACACACACACATACACAGACACACACATATATATATATATATATATATAAAAATATATATATATATATATGTATGTGTCTACGTATGTATGTGTATGTTTGTATTTATGTACATTTGTGTACAAATTATATATCAAGGCACACAAATGCATGCACGCAAAACGGCTACAGCTACAACAACGTCGCAAAACGAAAAAGATACAAACCTAAAAAAAATTAAATGGAAATTTCTGATATAAAGCACACGCACAGAAACACACACCCAGAGACATATATATAAAGCACATATATATATATGTATATATATATATACACGCACACACACATACATACGTAATACACGCACACACATTGACAGTCAACGAAACGTGAACATGAACGTAGCGGACAAGCTAACTGAAGTATGGCAACGTTGCTTTTCTTCAGGCAGCATAACAAAGCATTGCGCTGCTACTGCGCTGCCAACGGCAAAACGTAACGAGGCTGCGGCGCACAGTGGTTTCAACTCGTTGCTTATTTGTACGAACATGAAGAGAGAATAACACAATAATAATAATAATAAAAAGAGCTAACTTAAATGTTTATTTCCCTTCATGCATGAATACAAATATTAAATTAGGGTAACTTAATCTCTCACCTATTTTATAATAAATTTATTGAGCATATGCTTATGACACACTGTGCTTCAATAGATACACAAATGCAAACAGCTAGCAAGTATGACGGTCGCTGCGACTGACGCGACGTCAGAGAGCGCAACGAAGTTTTTGCGCAGTGCACATAACAACAACGAAATAGCGAGAAAGAGGTAGGCAGAAGCAGAGAGAGAGAGAAGGGGAACGGCAAGAAACGAGCTACCCAGTGGTGAATTGACTGCGTCAAACAGAATTCATTGATATTTAGCGGATTTTCTTGGAAAAACTAATTGGCCGAGTGGATTATCCTTTCAACAGCTAAAGGAAAAACAATCAATAGCTGCACGGCATACAGGGATATATGTCTAGAATTTTCTAAGCATACGTTTCACTGGAAAAAGCTTTTAAACCTGTTGAAATGGTCTCTTTATTTTTGCAAATTCAATAGAAAAAACATATGCTCGTTAAGATTATTATTATCATCGCTTACTTATTGGATTAATTGGATTTCACAATATCAAATTAGCGCAATTTTATAAAACAATCCGAAATAACCCTGCGCAAAATGTGCACTTACACAAATGTATGCATGCTCAAATGCGTGCGTAGGTGCATAAATTAAATTCATAAGTCAAACTGCACTCAAACATTTACACACAGCCCAGCCAGTTGAGCATAGGGGAGTGCAAAATGCGCTAGTGGGTGGCCGTGCTCCTTGCACTCGGCACACAAAAAATAATCAAAAAAGTATTCTTCTTTCTTGCTTTTTTTATTTTTGCTACAATTTGACACACAAAGCAGCTGTCTGCACACACACGACACACACAGAAGTAGAAAGCGCTTATATATCACACGCTGTGTTTCCATAGATACATTAGTACATATGTATAAATGTGTGTATATATGTATAAATGTATATATATGTATGTATGTATGTATATACGTAACCCATGGATACATAAGTATGTATCTGACTGAAGTGAGGGAAGGGGCGAGCCAGTTGTTATCTACTGCGCATTGTCTTGGTGTTGTTTGCGTAGTTGTCTGTCTACCAGTGGGCATGTCTGTATGTATGTGTGTGTGAACAAGAAGATGAAGCTGAAATGGAAGAGGAAGAGACATAGCGCAGGCAGCAGTAGCAGAATACCGAATAACTGGCGCAGACGCTTATAGTGAGGGTAGCGGGCGGGTAGGCAAGCAGTTGGTCGTTCAGTCGGTCGTTTGGTCGGTCGTTCGGTCGGTCGAAGAGCCGAGCCAAGCACACAAATCAACATGGCACGACCAACGGCAACAACAACAAAAAAACTGAACAAGAGTTCTCTCTTTGCGACTGGCAGTAGCTGATACCCTGTAGCCAATCAGCTTGGCGTCTCTACTACTGATATCTTTCTAGATTAAATATATGTATAAAAGTATATAATTAAATAAAATAGGAATGCAACAGTTATTTATCGATTTGGGGGATTCAAAAAGTAGCTATTGAAAAATAAAGCTTGATTCAATCAAATACTACGTGCTGACGGTCCATTGCCAAATCACCCAAAATTCATTTAGCAAATTTACAAGGTATCAAAACCGGCACATTCAACTTCAACGCACACAGACACAGTCAGCGGACGATATACAGAACACTCACACGAGGCAGCGAGACGGGAGAGAGACAAATCGACGGCCCGAATGACTGACTGACTGACTAACTGACTGGCTGACGAGTGCGCCGCTGTTTGCGCGAGACCGAGATAGAGCGAACGATGATGAACGTAAAAGGGGAGCGCGTAGACAAGCAACGCAAGTGAGTGAGTGAGAGAGATATAGTAAGAGAGGAAAAAGAGAGGGAGCCATGCGAATGAACGCGTCAGCCAGTTGAAATAAATAAAGCAAAATACTAACAGGCAACAGCATTAAGAAGAACAAAAACAACAACAAACACAACGAAAACAACGCAAATAAAACAAGTAACGCAAAAATAAAAATAACAAGAATATGTAATAATAAAAAGCAAAATAAAATGAAAGCACACGAAGCAAGGCATACGGAGAATGAGAATGGACTGCGAATTTTTATGCACATACAAACACAGTGTTTATCGCTGTTGTGTCTGTGTGTACACGCTTTGTTGTATGCGTGCGTGTGAGTGTTTTCTGTTTGTGTGCGGTAAGAGCTGGCTGACTGTATGCAAAAGGTTCGCACGGGCAGCGGGGGCGTTGTTGGCATGCTGTTTGCCAGGGCAGCGACTGCATCTCAAAAAATAAAAGAAACACAAGAAAAGCGCTTGCAGTCGAGACTAAAGCTGAATCTGGGAGACTCAAGCTTAAGCAAAAAAAACGAAGTAAAAAACTAAAGCTCTGACGGGGTCTTTTTATGTTTAACTAATCGATGGGTTTATTCTTTTGGAACTAGACAGGGCAAATGTTGAATGGATTGATTGAGGATTGAAGCAGCAAATGTTTGATGCGGAAATACATACATATGTATGTATGTATGTGTGTCCTTATATACACAAAGTTATTTCAAAAATTGCACAAGGCCAAAAATTCAATTATATAATTATATTATTTATTATTATGTGTTGGTATCATTTGAGTATAGATTTCTTCATAAAACTGCGTATTTCAGTATTCGATATGTGTATTTTTATATAGACATTGATATTCATATATATGTTTGTACATATGTATATAAGCATATGTATTGCGGAATTAACTAATTAGCAGTTTGTTTAGTGAATCATCAGAGAATTCATTGGATTATTTTCTAGCAAATCCATCCAATGAAACAAAAGTGGTTAATAATAGCAATAAATAATTGGCGCCAATTTTATTTGAAGCTATGCATGTATTTTATCGGTACATAATACATACAGTTTGTCAAGAAAGTCTTTGGACACAGGCAAAAATTGCATCTTTTCTCATCATCATTTAAATGTATTTTATTATTGACTTTAATTTTTTTCTTATTTTTTTTTACTGTTAAGTGGAGTTCTTAAAACTAGTTAAAGCAACAATTATCAAGATTCATTAACATAAATGTACACAAATACAATACAAAATCGTGTCGAAACGTGTATATACTGTATATACATAGACAGTCTTATAAAATAAAATATTTCTAATATTTTAAAATTTAATTTTAATTTATTAATGTCGATTGACTTAAATAAATAGTTACATACATACATACATACAATAAATATGTTAGTTTGTAGCTATGAAAATGGCAAGAGACATTCACAAGTTCTAGAATCATTTGTGAAATCTCTCGTAGACATTCTGAAAGCCAAGTTGCAAACTGATAGCACGACTCTTATCTAATTACATGCGCATACATACAAATATGTATGTATATATGTATAGGTATATGTGTATGTACATATACGTATGTATTATATTGTAGATTGTCTGTGGGAAACCTTTCAAGAGCCAGTACAATTGTAATCAAGATGTGGACCTATGGATTGGACCTTTACCATAGCCTCGGTGATTGCTCGACATTGACCGATATCGATATCGGTTCCGAGAGCCACATTACGTATGACTACAACACACACACACACATTTATGTATACATACATATATATAAATACATATACATTGTATGTATTTGAGCAGCTGTAGTCTCCCCCTCAACCCTACCGTCAACTTAACCGCTGTATATTTTGTCTCTTTTATTGCATTTATTTTTATTTTACTTTTTGTGTTGACTTTTCATTTGCGGGCTATTGCTAATTGTTGTTTGGTTAATGTTTGTTTTTATTGAAGTTTTTTATTATCGACAGATCGCGCTTATCACAAAACGTTCGCGCTCAAAGAAAGCCAACCAACCGACCGACCCCCCACCTTCCCCGCCACATAGCTCCACCCCGAGCTTCGGAAAACAAGCACGAGTGCGATTCCACTGGCTATCGTCGTCCATTAGCATGCGACCGATCGTCGCCAACAGTCGTAGAAATTCACAGTTAAGTCAGTTGTCATATATACATACATAAAAATATATATATATGTATGTATGTATGCATATAAATGTATGTATGGTGCATATACACACACATGAGTATATGTATGTGTGGGCATGCACGAAGAAGGAAAGAAGAAAACAAAACCTAACCTGAATTTATGGCTGCGACTGGTGGGTGACATTGTGAAATGGCAAGCATTGACTTAAAACGAGCATGTGCGAGCGAGATAACACGAGCACGCGAAGCCGAACAAGCACAAAAGTAGCGCAACTTGCGGTTGCAACAAGAACAGAGCGGCATCAAGGAGAATGAGAACAACAACAATAATAATAATAATAATAATAATAATAATAAAACAACAACAAGGCTGCCGGTTATGCGAGCGTAATCGACGCTGTCATCCAACTCATACTCATGCCCATGCCTGTTCGCTAGTCTGCCTCTCCCTCTCTCTCTCTCTCTTTGTCAACCTGAACTGAATTGTTTTTTCCCCGCACTCTGCTTGGCTCGACCGGCCCCGTTGATCGTGTTTGTGCTCTAGTGATGCCAAGTCAAAAGCAAAAAAGCTAATTTTGTGGGGAAATCCACGATCTAAAAAAAAGCTCAAAGTTCTTGTATCTATCTTCGCTTAATAGAGATTTATAAAGATGTACAAACATTAATATTTAACTGATTAATGATGTAAATTCCCGTATTAGGAAACTATACATATTTAACATATTTGAGCGCATAACTTTTGCATAATTAGTTTCCATAAAATAGATAAGAAGAAAAACAACAACAAAAACGCCCGAACTGTGGTATTAAAAAAAGGCTGATTTGACAAGAAGCAAGAAAAAAGCGTAATTTGCAACACTGTATTGGGCCCCACCACAACACGGGTTGTATTACGTGTTGGCTTTTTGCATGTTGTTGTGTTGGCTTTATTTGTGCATGCCTCGCTCGCTGCCGCTTAAGCCAACTCAATCAAGTTACCCAGTCGACACTAACCTCCCCTCCTATTCTGCACCGTTTGCTGCTTGCCTCTGCCAACGCCAGCGGCGGCCACTGGCACCCAGCAACAGGCCCAGCCAGTTGATGATCGCTAAAAAAAAAACCGGTTTCCTCTTACTGCCTTGCATATTTTTAGCAACAAGTTGAAGCCCGGGACTGAAATTGCGGCAACTGAAGAGGCAGAAGGCGCACATACACATACGCACTGAGTCTGAGTGTGTGTGTGTGAGAAAGAGAGAGAGAGTCAAACACACACACACATACACAAACAATGCTAATGAAAACGTGTGTGCAGAGATCGGACAAAGAGGCGGCTGCATTCGCTTGTAACAAAATTGTTTTTATGCTTTGGCAAACGATCCGCGCCAAAAGCACAGCACAGTTTGCCAAACCCCTACCCACCCCGCCGCCGACACGACTAGCGAGACTTAAGACATGCGGACAGTCGAGCAAGCGAAAACGACAGCAAACGACCCCAAACATAGCCGCGTCATCGTCGTCGTCGTCGTCGTCGTCTTCGCTGTCGACAAAGCGACGCTGACGTTGGCGTTGACGCTGTCGTTGGCGTCGCCATCAAAACAATTGCCGGGCATTGTTGTCGTTGGGCGACCCCCACGGCCCCAGCTTCAGTCGCAGAACGGAGACGCGACGTGAAGCGATAAAAAAAAGCAAACCAAAGCAAAGCAAAGACGACGACAATGATATTTTTCCCATACACTTTGTGCACGCTGCAGTTTTATGAATTTCTAATAGGTGTTTGCAATACGTAAATGTTTTATGTTTTATGTCTGTAAATACAAAATTCAACTTTAATTATTAAACGGCACAATTAGAAATGTATGTAAATCGAGTAACCTTCCTTGACTATTGGTATAATTATATATATATATATATATTTGTTTATCCAAGAAGATGGATAGGTATTTTTTTTATTATTTTATTAATACGTTAAGTAAGAGTTTCTGATGCATTAATAAAAATGACGCTGCTTAAAAAAGTGGTTATAAGGCTAAAAATACATACAGTTTGTCAAGAAAGTGAAAAATACATCTTTCCTCAGTGCTTTTGCCAAAACAACATCCAAATATTTTCTTGACTGTCCAAAGAATGGCTAATTTCGTCACTAAAATTTCAAAATTTCTTAAGTTAATTTTTTGAAATCTTTTAAAAACTAAGAAAACAAATAAAAGTCAATAATAAAATAAGTTTTTTTTTTGCAAAAGAAATTAGAAAATATGCATTTTCTTCCTGTGTTCAAACACTTTCTTGACATACTGTATGTATAAGTACATATTATGTACACGTGTAGGGTATTCAAATGTCGACTTGTTGTGTATGTTTTTGCTGTTTTCATTTCTTGTTTTCTTACATTTTTGTTACATTTGCCTTGCCATTCATATTTTGTTTATTGTTACCGTCAGACTGGCGAAGCACATTACCGCGTCTCCTTCTCACCACAACTGCAGCCCCCCGCCCCCTCCATCACTATGCCCTTCTTGCAGCACCTTGTGGAAGCAGCTCGCGACCGCAAAAGTTGCGCCATGGGGCAAATACAATGGCACTTTGACCCTGACTTTTAATATGTATGTTTATATATACATATATATATATATATATATATACAAGATATATATATATAGATATATACATATATATTTACACACAATGTGTGTGTGTGAGTATGAGTGAGATGCTCTCTCGCTTTCTCTCTCTCTTTGGCTCGTTCTCCCTCGAACACTTTCTCACCCTCAACATCATGTTAAATTATTGTTATTATTATGAATGTGTTTCTTTGCTAAAGTATGATTAATTGACCAGAGGTTGTGCCTCGCACTTCAACACATTTTACATGCTGTCCAACCACCCTCCACCGTCCAAGAATAGCAGCAGCAGCTAATTTGCCTTGGCAACACACTGTCAACTCTTCCACTTGGCACAGTCTCCGATTTCACATCTTCCAATCCCGTTCCCCTTCCCGTTCCCCTTCCCGTTTCCCTTACCGTTCCCCTTATCGTTCCCATTCCCGTTCCAGTTCCAGTTGCACAGACTCTTTCTACTTATCACTGCACCAGTTTGGCAGGGCGTGAGTGACTCTGGGATCTGGGATTGGGGGCGACTGCTTGGGGCTCCGGTAGCTGTCCACTGTTTACGGCATGCGAAACCTTTTCCACGGCGCTCTGTTTCCATGGCATTGGGCAAAAACAGTTGAAGGACAGTTGTTCAAAGGGAGAGAGCGGAGCTTATGACGCATATGGCATGTTGTTGTTACTGTTGCTGCATCAGATAAGCAGATAAAAGAGGACAATTTCTTGAGTGCAAGTATGTATCTTGTTTTATTTTTAATAAAAGGGAAAGACGAAACAAGAAACTCACATTTTGTATACCTTTTGCGCTCCTTCAACATCGTATTGCATAACAAATTATAAGAGATTAAGCATTTCTCGGAAAAGCTTCAATTTTAAGGCAAAGATACATTCATATAAAATCAACTCAACTTAAGATACCTTTTTACCACACTTTTGTTATTGTAATATAGTCGTTATTTAAGTTCCAGTTCTTCAAAACCTTTCTTCAACAACTCTACTTGGAGTAAGTCAAATTCTTGTTTTTGGGAATGTATTAAGTATTAGCTTGAAAAGTATCTTTGATCTCTTCATTTTTCGGTTGACATATTTATATCCCTTAAAATTTCAAAAGCTTGTAGATGTATATTTATGTGGTTATTTAAAATGTTTTTGGACAATGTCAAAAAAATATGAAGCTTAAACTGGTTTTTAAATAGAAAACAGCGTCAACTACATCCTGTTTCAGAATATTAAAAGGTAGTACTTAAGTCAAAAGATCCGCAGTGCAAGCAATGTATCTTAAATTAATTTAAATATTACGCTCCTTATGTATATATATATATACATATACGCACAGTGGCATGTGCAATTCAAAGTCTAAGCAAAGAAGTAAGAGTTTTGAGGATTTGATTAATTACTTAATTAATTTGAGCGACGATTTTCTATGTTCATTTCGGAGGACGAACATTTTACTCGCATAAGAATCGCAGTGAATCGAAATAGTGCGGTTTATTTTTTTTTTGCTTTTCTGTCCCACTGTAAATGTGAAGAGAGCTGTCCGAATTAAAGCTCTAGTGTAAAAGCTTCAGCACATTGCCAGTCGAATCCCCCCCACCCAATTTATTATTATAAAGCGCACAAAACCCCGCAACAAAAAATAGCCAACATTTAGCCAAGACACAAACCGCACAGGCTGGCATTTTTTAATATTTTAATTAGGTATAAAATTGTATTTAAATAAAAAAAATGGTTATGGAAAAATGACAAAAAAGTAACGAAAATTTAACAGGAAATGTTTTGTTTTGTTTCAATTTTTTTTAGGCATTGCGCACGCCACGCAGCTCCTTGTCAGCCTTCTTGAGGGTGACAAAATTGTTGAGCTGCTTGCAACGCAACTTGGACCAAATCATAAAGTTGCTCAGACCCAAAATGGTTGCCGCATGTAATGCGGCTGCCTCCGGATAGAAGACGGTGGCACAGCCCAGACCCGATGGCAAATTGAGGCTAGACCATGCATCCACCTGCATATTGTCCGATTTGATGGGCGGACAATTGATAACCGGATAGTTGGTGCTGCCGGAAACGACGGGCCCAAGGCCATTGGAACGTCCGGCGACGGCGACAAAGATTAGATTGGTCATTACCGATTCGTATTCGCGGACAATGCGCAATGTCTCCTCGGCCGCCTTGTGGGCCGAACTGACGCGCAGCTCCACATTGAGGCCCAACGAGCGGCAGCTGGTCGCAATCTTCTCGCTGTGCGATGTATCCGATGCGCTGCCCATGAGCACGACAACCAAATGATCCTTGCGCGGCACAATTTCGGCCATCTGTTGGGATACCCATTTAAAGTTACGCATTACGGTATCCAGATCGGAGGGCGTGACCGATACGAGATCGCGATAGACCTGCTTATCGACCATCAAACGCTTGTCACCTGCCGGCCAGAGGCGCCACGAATCGGAATCGATAATATCGGCCAGCAGTATATTGCCATCGGCATCGATACCAAACTCCACCTTCATGTCGATTAGCGCACAATTCTTTGTCTGCCACGCCCGCTCCAATATCTCGAAGATCAGCAACGTTGTCCGCTTCATAATGTCCAACTCATCGTGACCTGAGCAACGGAGAAAAACACGAAACCAGAATTGATTTAGGACCAATTGTTTTTTAGTAATCGATTGTTGTTCGTTTAACTTACCAATAAGCAGGCCGTTTAACTGGAATTTGGCACAAATGATTTGCTCATCGCTCCACTGGGGATCGTGGTTGGCGTCATCCTTGAAGAATGTCTCCTGCTTGGCCGGCGAGAATCTGCCAGTAAGAAAACGATTCCAATTATCGAAACAAAGCCATAAAGTTATCGCTCAAAATATCGATAGGCGATCAAAGGGACATTTCTTTTCGAAATCGAAATCGATCTAGATCATTGCCACTTATTATTTAAAAAAACAAATTTTATTATTGTCGTGCCTCACTGCGCGTCTTATCAGCGGTTGCAACCTCGATGCAGTGCATCGTAAATGAATTTGTTTACCGCAGCAGGGGATATGCAAGTGCGAGCTAGGTAAGGCAAGAGGGAGGGGGTGGATGGAGGCATGGGGGTATGGGGTCACTCACTGACGTTGGTTGCACTGATAAGCCGATAAGAAACGCCGAATGCAGCTACAATAATAATAATAATCCAACACGGTAGGGTAGATAACCTAACGAATGAGATGCCACTGACCTGTAGCCCGTGGGCACGCCTGAGTTGCGCTTGAGAAAGGAGCCGGTTGCCAGGCGTCGGGTTACCCACTCAATGGGTATCATTTCACATTTGCGGGCAATGAAAGCTTTTGCGCCGCACTGTTTCACATATGCTGTGCGAACACCTACACAACACAAGATGAGAGAGAGACAGAGATTGATAACTGTATATTAACTTTTACGATTATTATCTACAATTTTTTTCTGGCCAACATTTTTTCTTTTTGCTCTTTTTTTGCTTTTAAATCATGAGTATCCTTACCCGCCTCGTTGAGCAGCCGAAAGACATGTCCATTAGTTGTATTCGAGATCTCCGCTTTGCCCTCGAGATCGTGGGCTTTGACGCCATCGCCGGCGGTAATGCGATCCTTGCTGAGCAGCAAACACAAGCCAGGATTCTCGGGCAGATTGTAGACCTGTTTTGTCTTGCCCTCGATGATCACCTTGCCCAGTTTATACCCCTCAACTGTCGAGTTTCAAATTGTTAGTAAAGCAGCAGGGGAGAGTGTATAGCAGACAGTTAATGTACTTACTCGATGTCGTTGTGCTTGCCATTCTCGAAAATCTGTTTTGTTTCACAGTTTTTAATTTTAATTCACTCACGTGTCGCGCCTTACGCTTTGCACTCGATATTCGCCAATTTACAACCCGTGTCGAAGTCAAGCTCCACGCCAACTGTGCGAACAGACAAAATGCCAGCAAATTTATGTTCGTCTTATTCCTGTTTTCAGCATTGCTTATCTCAAACTCACACACATACACACTGGCAGATAGAGTGAGAGAGAGAGATAGAGACGCAACGGACGTAAGCATGGCAACGACGATCGCCTAC
Organism: Drosophila ochracea; assembly: GCA_035044125.1. Taxonomy (NCBI): domain Eukaryota; kingdom Metazoa; phylum Arthropoda; class Insecta; order Diptera; family Drosophilidae; genus Drosophila; species Drosophila ochracea. The sequence goes on from JAWNML010000021.1 coordinate 4,693,057, forward strand.
AGTCGCCTACTGTTGAACGAGAGAGAGAGAGAGAAAGAGAGAGAGAGAGAGAGCGGTAAAGAGAGAAACTAGTGAGCGTAATTAAAATGTCGCATGACTTTTTCACGCCGTTTGTTGCGAGTCAAGTGTTGTAAAGTGTGCGGTGAGTGCTTAAAATTAAACATGGCAAAGCTAACAAACCGATGTGCGTCAACGGTAAGTAAAAGTATTCAAACTTCACCATCATTCTCTATAAAAACATGTTATTTTTTTCAGATTCATTCTTAATTGGAGCGAAATATAATATATGAATGTGCATTATAAGTGTGACCATCTTTTCAATATATTTTCGTATGCAATCGCAAAGCATTTTATTATATTATTATTTATGTTTAAAAGCATTTATATATACATGATATATTTTTGAAGTCGTATATTTCTTAGCTCAAATAGTATAAATATCTTGTAAAACAAAAACCTTTTTTATTCTCAATTCGCAAATATTCATTATTTTTCTTGGTGATTGATTGCGTTTTTTTAATGAAATAATCAGAGCTGGATTGTTTTGATTTTGTGCCGTCCTAGAGAGATCGGATTAAGATTATTACCGCGCCATAATTTTCATTTATTGCACGCACATGTAAACAAAAATATTTTTGTTTTCCTTAGACATGGCGACAAAGCTACAAGTTTCTCGTATGTCAGTTGGGTATAGAGGGGGCAAAGGCATTATCAGGGTTTCTTTCTGGTTGCCAAAGTGCAGGCAGGCGAAAAGGCATCAAAATTATTGGGCAACAGCAAAGGTTTATCTTTGCCAAGTAAAAATACGTACATACATACATATGTATTTATGATTTCCTTTGGGTTGCCTACAAAGTTGAGTCTTTAATTTTCTTATATTTTATTTGTGTGGCAGTTGCTTTAGCATGGACAACAACTAACTCACTTAACGAACACAGCGTAAGGACCGTCAAGATGATACGATACTGTGCCACTGTTCATCACATTTCGTTGGGTGAGTAAATGTTAGATTGGGTGCTTCGTTCAGCAGTTAACATTCGGTAAGTCTCCCGAGCGACAGAACCATTTGAGCATTGCAATAGCACTAAATGTTAATAACATGGTCTGCTAAGCATCCAAAGTAGCGACAATTGTTGTTGCTGTTTTTCTCGCCGTCCGCAAAGCAAGCAAGTCGGTAACGGAAATTCTCGTCAAAATTTTTCGCGGTCTACGTTTCAACGGCGCCCGGTCGTCGTCGCCGTCGCTGCCCAACAACGCCAACGACAAGCGCAGCGGCGTCGCATCAAGCAAAACGTAATCCCTATTATGATTATTAAAGCAAAAAAAAAAACATAAGAAAAAGAATGCAAAGTAGAAAAAAAACACTAGCATAATGAAGAAAATTTGCTGCATGCTTTTCTGTTTGTTGTACTTTTCAGTTGAACTAAATCCGATGTGTCGTCGTCGTCAAGCTTGGTTCACGCGTGTGTAGTAGTAGCTTTTTTTTTTGTTTCTCCGCCTGTCAATTGTATTATATTAAAACTACTTTGGTTAATTCTATCTATGTGCTGTGTGTGTATTTGTGTGTGTTTGTCCCGACTGCAAAGCACGGACGCCGACAGAAACTGCCGCTGTTACTGCAACAACAACAATAACAACTACAAGAGAGCCGAATCTTCGGCAAAACAAAGAAGCAAATGGAAAAGCACACAGCGAAAATAAATCGACAATAATAATAACAAGAACAGCAATTTAATTGCACACACTATTTTCTTATTCGTTTTTTCTTCTCGTTCTTTTCTTCTCAATTTTGTTGTGCTTGTTATCCTTCGTATGTGTGTTTGTGTAAATTGCTTGTTCCGCTGCGGGTTTTTGTATTTTGCAACCCTTACTTTGTTGTTGGCAAACGACGCCAAATTTTCCGCTTACATTTATCCTGCACATGCACACATTTGTGTGTACAATGCATATTTGTATCACAAGCATACATACATATACATATATGTATATACAGAGATTTGTATATATGTGTGTGCGTAAGTGTGAGTGCAGTGTGTGCGTGTGCAGCATAAACAAAGATGTCACAAGACTTTTATGAATTTAAATTCGTTTTATTCGTCTTAACCGGCTTCCCCGCAATATATGCTGAAAGAAGCATTGCTGGTGCACGCATTCCCATTTCCTGTTTTTTTTTACAGACAAACAACAAAAAACGTACAAATATTTAAAATAAAAATAGACAAAACGCACAACTAAAACAGAATGGTGCAAAAGAAAAATACATTCGACTAAATATTTCTAGAATTTAGACCTATGCACAGGGTATATGCAAGTCGAACACACATTCGACGATAGTATTTCTTAATTTAATTCGAAATAAATTTGACATACGGAATATGCTTGCTGATCTTGAAAAAAAAAATTTTTTATCATAGTTTATGTGACATTTATATTATTGAAGTTTTATCGAGCAACCAATGCCAGTTGAAAGAACTTATTTTATTTGTTACAACCTGAATCAGCTCCTCCAGCAGCCAGAGTTTCACGAATTTCGTAATATTTTTAATTTTTGTTTGTACAAATTTGATGTTTGACATACATATATCCATAATTATGTGAAATATCAGTTCCTATTTTGCGCAAAACGAATTTGATTTTAGAAATTAAGTTTCTTTCTTCCCTCCTTTATTAAAAATGAAATATTGCTTTGAAGCATTCGTAAATGTCAATAATTATAATACCAGATACTGGCAGGGAAAAGCTCCGCCCAATCCCCCAACTTGGTCAACATTTTCTGGCAGAAAAGAAGACTTAACTTCAGGTGAACTAACTGTAAACATATTTTGAACTATTAATTAAAAGTTCATTCAGTAAAATTGACTTATCAGGCGAATAGGAGAATTAAGCTGAGACCTGAATTCGATATTTGTATTATTGCATAACCACGATAATTATTAACTGCTAATCAGAGTCGTATGCAAGCTTATCAAATAGCGTATTTTGCTATCATCAACAAATACGCTCGACACATAAATAACGGTATTCCAATTGATAAGTGAACATAATGTTCAATTAAGTCGCCCTCATAAAAAAATGATTCCTTCAACTTTTGCTAGTTTGTTTTGCTCGGCAATTTAAATTGATTTTTTTTTTTATCCAGCTGGTGGAGCACAGCATACATATATATATATATAAGCATGTGTGGTATGTGAAATGAGTTGTTGTTATTGTTGTTACTGTTGTTACTTTTCCTGTTACTGTTACTGTTGCACTCGCCAAATAATCGTGGTAGCAGGGCCAAAGAATGCGCTGCAAAATGCACGCAATCTCTCCTCTTGCTCTTCCTCTTCCTTTTCCTCTTGCTCGCCACCGTATCCCTATCCCTCTCTCTGTTACTCTTATTCTTGCTATTCTGCACTGTAACTCACACGGCTATTTACAGTGCTGTCCATTTAAATGGCACAACAATCAGAGTCACGAACATTGTGGACAGATAAATTGAGTGTTAATTGAGATGGAATTATGCCAAGTCGGCTTGGATCAGTTGCAATAATATGTAAATAATATATTTATTTAATGATGCACGCAGTAATTTCAATTTTCAATATTTTTTTTTGTTTTTTTTTTTGTATAAATATATTTTTATTTTATCCAAGCAGCTTGAGAAATAAATATCTCTGGAAATAAAATCGAATTTTGACTACTAAATTACAGATCACTGTAAATTGATATTGATATTATTATTGTAAATCTTATATTATTATTACTATTATTATTATTATAAGTATTGCTTAGTTGAATGCTAATTTCGGTTGTCGCTTTCACTTCAATTACAGCTGTGATCGAGATCTGTATAATATAAACAAGAAAAGACTGCATACCATTCTGCCTTAAGCATCGCCGAGGAGTACATACAGCAGAGGAGAGTCAGAATACAGAAGGATAGAGAGGATCAGGAGGAGGGAAGGAAGGAACACCGAAAAAGATATTTGGATACATTTGCATCGCCACTCACAATGAGCTCGTATCTGGAACTGTTTGGATTGTTTCTGGTGCTGATGTTGCCCTTTCTGTATGAGACAAATCACATCTTTCGCTACTATTTCAAGTTTGTCATGTATTATGGGATCGTCTCGTTCAATGCGATCATCTTGATACCGGCATTTCTCACACGTCCCTGTGACGTGCGCAATTTACTGTGAGTATCGAATGGACAATAAATATAAAATGCATATCTTGCTGTAAAATTGAGACTAATCAAAGCATAAAACTAATTATTTGTAGACGTTGGCTTATTATCAACACGCTTGCTGTGCAATGCCATAAATGTGCCACAAAACACAAAATGTTCCAAGTGCTATGATAAATCGGAAACCCCTTCGTCTGCAGTATTATTTGGTTGTTTGTTTGTTGGTTGTTTTTTTTGCCTGCCTTGCCCTGCCCTGCCCTGCCGCCACTGAGAAATCGATATGCACTGTTTTTTTGTCGGTGCGCGGTGCTATTGTTCTTTATTGTGGCATTTGCTAGCCAACTGAAATCAGTGTCGTCCTACCTAGAAACAAAAGTCAACTGAGCAGCCAACTAGCTAGCTAGCCATATACCTTCTTCGTATATGTAAGTTGAATCTCTCTGGTCTATTTCGCCTTATCTAAACACGTTTTTACGAAATCTCAGTGTGCTGGACATTTCCAGGAGGTTGTAAATTGATTATATGAAATATTAAGTGGAATTGTCTTCTTGATTCTTATTCGTATAGGTTCATTATTTTAAGGGTTTTTCTGCTATTAGATACTTGTTCAACTATTTGATTGTGGTCAGCTTAATAAGGCCAAATTGTTTTTTTTTTTCACAGTCGTGTTGTCCTAGCTACTATGTGCCTTACTCCTTAAAGTCCGTCTTACAGTTCCTCAAATTGTCATAATGTACAAATTGAATGGAACTCAGATTGAACTTACGTTCTTGATTGCATTGAACAGGAATCTCAATCCAAATGCGAGTTTTAAGATAACATAATACTCCAAATACACCAAAATCAAGAATTGTTGGAGATTTAACCATCTCGTAACTTTCCTTAGTGATATTCCCCACATGTGTTTACCAATTATAATTAACTAATTCATGAGTAGAGGCCAGTCTACGTTATCGTTGAACCAAGTGTTCTGACTGTAACAATAATAATGAATAAGTTACAAGGGGCAGAGTTGACTTATTCGGCGTGTCGTCCTGGCTTATATTTAGTTACACAACTAAATTCATTAAAATGTAAACATTAATAGTTGAAAAGCACCTTGCAAAAAGAGCTCAAAACGTGGCTCATGAACACCTGCACCTGCCACAAAAATACAACACAAACAACAACAACAACAACTGGCCCTGTCATCAAACATTTAAGTGTTCAATTTTTTGACCATACTCGTGTTAGCAGCAATTGAAGGACACGTTCAGCTCAGCATTTGTAGACGTGTGTTGCACATACTGTAAAGGCAACACACATGCAACCAAAAATTACGAAAATTGTGAAGAAAAAAAACGGACTCAATTTGACTGTCGACTGTCGATTCAAGCAAAGTTTTTCTTGCATCAAGTGTAAAATGCGACAATGCGCAAAACATTTTTGTTTTGTTTTTAGTTTTGAAAAGTGTGTTGATTACTTGATTTATTTTTGATTTACTTGATTTCTTTTTGCGCAGTGTAGTTAATCATATTGTTTGCTCTTTGCTCGTTGGTCGTTGCTGGGTCTGGGCGCCAATGCCAACAGGCAATTATCCGAGGTCATCTGACTCGGACTAGTCTACTACCAAACTACCCAGGTGACTGCTTTTGTTCGATTCGATTCCATTTCATTCCGATTCCGATTCCCCGCCGCTCTTGTCTCTGCTTGTTTTGGCTTAGCTGTCAACCAATTTGATTTAGTTCGAATTCATTCCATTCCGATTCCCCGTGCTTGTTTTGGCTCAATTGCAATTTGTCGTTGGGGTTGGGGATGGGGTTGTGGTTGCCTTCTTCTTCGCATGCATATTGGATGACATTTCAATTGCAATTGATTATCAGCTGCAGTTTGTGGAGAGTAATTTCAAATGACTCTTTATATTCCATGTAGCTCTATGCCCAATATCCCCAACCTGTCGTCTGATCTGTTGTCATAGTTATAACACTCGTATTCAATGATTCTCTGGCATCATTCAACTGCCAACTTTCTTGTCTACGATAGAAATCGAGTCTAAGAAGCCTACGGCTCGCTACGAACATTATATATGTATATATTTATTGCACATCTGTAACTATATCTATAATTCGTTCGTTAAGCCGATGTCAAGTGTCGTGATGAGTTTTTTTGCTCTTTCAGTTGTTGCCGTTGTGTATATGAATATAATCAGTGCTGGCTGACAGTTGGGTTAGCATCCCACTCCCCTTCCCCCCCACGGACGACCATATAACCTTGCGGTATCTGTTTAAAAAATTATAATAATATTTATAATTTTTTTATTTGTTTCTTTTAAAGCGCATTTTGCATTTTAATTACTGATCGCTACACTTGACTGACTCTCGAGATCTCTCTTTTTCTCTCTCTCTCTCTCTGTCTCTGTCTCTGTCGCTATCTCTTGAGAGAACTCTAGCTGTGGTCAGGGTCGCGTCTCGACAAGCTGCAATAATTTTGAGTCGTGCAACGCCATTGCCAACTGCACTGTTCGTTGATCTTCTCGACAATTGCTTAGAATTTGCAAAAAAAAAAAATTTTATTTTTGGTTTGCCTGGGGAAATTGAGAAAAATCGTTTTCACGCGGTTTTTTGTTGTTGTTGTTTTTTTTTCGACCTTTTCTCATGTTGCTGTCAAAGCGCTTCAAATGTTCAAATATCGCAAATCGTTTACAAAAAATGTCTGACTTGACAACCAGTTAAACTTGTAGTTAACTGTGCCAAGAATATGTTTGTTGAAATGTTGCAATCGGTTGCAATTATCTTGCCACAGATCTTCTCAGATTTTGGCTGTACTTCGAAGGCACATCTTTTGTGGTTGCAGACGGCGTGTGAATAGTTGCCAAGTTGAATAAGGACATTGACGGGCTTCCTGAGCAGCCAGTCGTAGTCGGACTGGATGACGCGACTCTTCTTCGCATTGAAGGTGTTGTTCTGTTGTTGTGTGAGCCAATACCAACCGTCTTCGCATCCAAGCAGCAGATAGACTCATCTGATGGCCGCTCCACTTTCCGTTGTCCATCCGCCGGCAAGATGCTACTCTCGTTTTGTACGCTTAACTGACTGATTGGGCATCCTATCCAGTGCATGTTATATATAACATATATATATATATATATATATAGCTATATACATAATCGTGTAATCGTGTATGACAATATGACACATATCTAAAAGCCAACTTGCCGATTATGTTATTTATTTGTTTGGCTTTCCATTTTTTAGATGGGCGAGCACCTGGTGCCATCGCGTCACAACGCTGATTGGTCTGCGCTGGGAACTGCGCGGCAAGGAGCATCTGGAGAAGGATCAGGCCTGTATCATCGTGGCCAACCATCAGAGCTCACTGGATGTGCTGGGTAAATGAATTGAAATGCGAAGTGTGCAATTGAAATTCGTCACTTTATATGATCAATTTGTACGCTTTTAGGCATGTTTAACATCTGGCATGTGATGAACAAGTGCACAGTTGTTGCGAAGCGTGAACTCTTCTATGTTTGGCCGTTTGGCTTGGCCGCCTGGCTGGCCGGCTTGATCTTTATTGATCGGGTGCGGGGTGAGAAGGCGCGTGAAACGCTGAATGAGGTGAATCGTCGGATTAAGAAGCAACGCATAAAGCTTTGGGTATTCCCGGAGGGCACACGCCGCAACACCGGTGAGCTGCATCCGTTCAAGAAGGGCGCCTTTCACATGGCCATCGACCAGCAGATACCCATACTGCCGGTCGTCTTCAGCTCCTATTGTGCATTCCTAAACGACAAAAAGAAGATATTGAATGCGGGTCGTATTGTGATTACCACGCTGCCGCCAGTGAGCACCGAAGGACTCACCAAGGACGATATCGATACACTAATGGAGAACGTCCGATCGCAAATGAGCGAGACGCTCAAGCTCACCTCGGCTGAGATGCTGCAGCGCTATAAGCCACACAAGCCAATAACGCCGACGGTTGTTAATGGCGCCGATGTTGTTGCCGCTGCCGTCGCCAATAGTTCCGGCTATGCGCAGCTGCATGTGGGCGCCGCGGCAGCCACATATGAGACGTACAAGAGTGGCGCCAGCAAGGCGACCATGCTGAAGACGCTCTAGGCGTCATCAGATCAATATTATATAATGTCGATATCGATATCTATAGATCTGTAGCGCCTTTCAACTTTTATGACATGTTCGCCTGTCGCTTGTCTAACTTGTCAACTGTCGAGACTTTTTTTCCACACATACCAAAAACAAAAAACAAAAAAAACAAAAACAAAAAACCAAGTAAATGTAATGAAAAACAAGGCGAAACTGTAACAACAACACTATGCAACATGGTTCTGTTATTGTTATTTTACCAAATGCATTTTAGAAAAAAATTTAAATTGTATTTTATGTTTGCTAAATCTTAGACACAATTAATTTTAAACTGAATTTGTCTATTATGTTTACTTAATGGCTAATTCGATCAAACTGTTCAAACAGGTCTCGATCTCTTCTAGTTTACATGTTTTTTTTTTTTTTTTTGTATTTTTATTTTTCAAATACGATTAATAAGCTGCCAAATTTCTATGCAATTTCAACGAAATTTGGATACAAACTAAAAAGTATTTTTGATTTCTAATCATTCACATTATTTTGTTGCATAGTGTTATTATATATATAAATATATACATATATTTACCATTATATACACAGCACATACCAGCTATAACCCAAGTTACATATAATCAATGTATTAGCGAAACATTTCTAACGAATTTTTCCACACACAAATCTAAATACAAAATACAAAATACGTATTTTTTTACATTGACATACCAAAAACTAAAACGAACAACAAGTGTAACCAAAGCTATGTAAACATACTCTACTCTAACTAGTGGTTAGGGGGTCCAACACTCTGCGTGGGTCCATAAGCTAAATAAAAAAAAAAAATTAAATTGCAATTTGAATTTGAAAATTCCGAAAAAAGTGCTCTCCGAACTGCGTTCAAAAACGTGTGTAAATAGTCAAAAAAAAAAAAATAAAACATGTATTTCCAGCAAATCGGGCAGTTGGAGAGCTCATCCAAAATATCGGCCCGTCGATCTTAGCTTTTTGTTTAGTATGATTTTATTATTCCTATTTAGTCGCTGTAATGTTTCATAACATCTAACAAAAATATTTAAGAGATTTGAACTAAATACCTATTTATGTATTGTAATCAAGTTTACTGTACTGTATACCTAACTTATAATACGTTAACTCAATATTGTAAATATCATAGAAAAAGAGCGGGATAGAGAGAGAGAGAGAGAGTGCGAGAGGAAGAGAACGAGAGAGAGAGAGAGAGAGAGAGAGCGAGAGAGATGGAGGAAGCAAATATGCAGTCGTTAAGCTTAAAGACAAATCAACAACAAAAAAAAAAACAAAAACAAAAAACAACAATTAAATATTATTAATAAACATATTTTTTTGCTAACACATCCTGTATTATTTTTATGCAATAACTGGGCAATGGGACAGATATGGAAACAGACAGAGATAAATACGTGTCAAAAGGTCCTTTAACAAAGGACATGAACAACTTTTAGTTTTGACCCGGCTGAAATTAATATCTAGACGAACATTTATTTTTATATCGAATGCATTTCGTTAAAAGGAGGTCCTTGCGGAGGTCCTGTAAGGATTTTTATCAGAGACATAAATAATTGCCTAAGAATTGCATTCGTTTTCTTTTAGCCATAATATCAATCATATCCTTAAGGATCTAAGAAGGATATCTTTTTGCGCTGATATTAAAAATAACTGTTGCATTCAAAGATTGTCAATATTCGTCAAAAGAAAGAAACGATTTGGATGCACTTTCCGTTCGTCCTACAAGTGATTTACGCAAGTGTTTTGATTTTTAGATGACCTGCTAATCCTTGAATGCAGTTCGGTAGCAGATGTCCTTGCAAGCTGTTCTGTCAAAATTTGAACAACAAAATGAAGGCAGAAATTTGCGTTAACCTAAAAGTATGCTACACATTTTGACTTGTCCAACCGAATTGTTGATTTTATTGTTCATCCTAAAAGTATGCATTAAATTCCAAGAGCGTATTTAGGTTTTCATTTTTTTTTTTTTTTTAATTAGTTTAATAAGTTGTATTATATAGAGCTTACATTAAAACAAAAAAAAGAAGTTATATATATATATATATATATATATATATATATATATATTGATCAGCTGATCCGTTTGCTTCTGTGTCGTCGCAGCAGCGCCTCCAGACACCACAAGGCAGCTGCCACGAATGACAATGCGTCGAGGCAGTGCAGCGTCACCGAATAGTTGTAGCGATCCCGCACAAGACCTGCAATTGTAAATGAATTAATTATAAAGAAATAAATAATGGAACTGAATTGTTGTGTTTGGTGGATGCTCACCGACAAGGGGACCGCAGATGAGCGTGAATAGACCCGAGATGAGTAGCTGCAGTCCGGAGGCTCCTGGTAAGCGATTCAATGGCACATAGCCAGGTATGATCAGTGGCCAGAATATGGTGCGCACTCCCTTGCACAAGCCGATCCACACAAAGCAGGAGAGGATGACCGCAAAGGATCTGGTGCCGGCAACAATGGTACGCCCAATGGCGATGCCAACGACGCCAATTAGAAAAAAGACACGATTATCCCAAGTCATCTTCTCGGTAATGAACGGCACCAGAAATCTCATTGTGATATCCATGCCGGCCATCAGTGACATGGCCACGGTAATCTGTGACGTGTCAAATCCAAAGTCAGTCAGTATGAACGGTGTTAGGATCGAAAAGTTGAGCTCGCCAAAATTGATGACCGTCAGGCCGGCAACCAGATTCACGAACGTCACATCCCGCAGCAGATCCAGATCGAAAAACGTTACCAGCTTCTGTCTGAAGGACATCTTTGCCAGAGTTTCCGCCATTTGTGTGTCATCATTGTTGTTCCGCTCGGGCAGCGCTGCTTGATGGGATGCGTAGAGGGCCCGCTGCTCGGCACAGGTGCAGCCGAGCCTCGACTCTAGATTGGACTCTTCGCGCTCACGCCGAAAATTGTTGGGCCGCAAGAACTCTCGCTCCGTATCCTGCTGCTGATCCTCCTCATCGATCGGGCAGTGCAGCCGCTGTGTGTGCTCCAAATCTTTGCAGCTGGATACTGTGCGAAATCGCTTGCGTCCGGTTGAGCGATTGAGCGATAGATTCGATCCATACCAGCCATCATTGGCGCGCGACAACATGGGCGTGCCCGGCTCAATGATCTCGTAGCCGGGCCGCTGTGCATCGTCGTCCTGGCACAGATACTGACTGGAGAATATGCCGCCCGGCTCTCGCTTCTGCTGCTGCGCACAATGGACGCACAATATCTCCCCCTGTGGGTCCAGCTGCTGCTGCTGGTGCTGCGGCTCCACCTGCATAAGAGTTGGCGCCACATGATAACGCACCGGCTGATAGATTAGCGCACTGACAAACGAGTGTAGCGAATTAGCCGCAAAAAGCAGCACTGTTCCCTGCACAGCGTAGATGCTTTGCAGGAATGTGACCAGATATGGCAGATAGATCGGTCCCAATCCCGTTATTGTCCACGAGAAGCCAGCGGCGCGTCGACGCTTCTGCTGAAAATACGTATTGATGGCCAACGAGGAGGCGCTCACACTAATCCCCATGCCAAAGCCTAAAATCCAATCCAATCGGACCAATCCGTTAGTAAAATATAATATGATAAATCTGATTTAATTATAAATAATTTCAAATAATATTTGTTTCGAAGAAAATATTCACAAATTATATACAAATTCTCCAATTCGACTCTTTTTTTTTATTTTAGATGATTTGGATTAACTTACCATAAAGAATAGCGTATGCAAAGATGTAGCCAGCAAAGGTCTCACAGAAGGCAGTGAGGACTATGCCGGTGAAGCAGAGCAGGGAGCCAGCCATGGCCACCTGGCGGAAGGTGAAGCGCCGGAACATTGGACCGTTGAGGAGGCCCGTACAAGCAGATACCGCTGGGTTTGTATTGATTATGGCCGTCACCTGTGAGCTGGACATGCCCAGACTGATAAGCCGTTCCCGGAACAGGAAGCCAAACTGTTGCAGGCACGGATACAGCGATAGCTGTATTGACCAGAGACGAGACAATTGATTGGATTGATTGCATCATTTGCATTCGGGTGTAATTGTGCTTGAAATTTTACCTACATTGGATAAGCCAGCGGCAATGCACACCAGCCACGCCCAGCCGCCATCGGGCGCCACAAAATGCTCGCCAAGATCACTCTTGTCTTTTCGATTATAGTAGCCCCGATCGCGCCTCGGCAGCGGCTGTGTGGTGTCTCCATACACCTTTTTCTCGTGTGGTGTCATATTCCTAATCCCAGCGATGGCTCTAAAGTCCACATGAAAAGAGCGAAATAATCTTTTTAGAATAGAAATAGAATAGAAACAGAAACTGTTTTGTTAGCAACACTTCAATATACAATCTGTTGAAGAATTCTCTAAAATAATCTCTAATAAAATAAATATTAAGACAAACTCTTAAATGATGTAAACACTTTTTAGCAACAAGCAGTTTTGCTTACAAGCAAACGTTGCAGTTCTTAATTGATGAATTCAAATTATTGATTCAGCCTTGTTTATTTCAATTGATTTTTGAATTTACTTTACTGCCAATGCCAAACATTCCTTCAACTAAGATGATCTTTATAGGCTACTGCCATAGATGATTTAGATTTACGGTCACCGGAAATGGGGATGAAATTTGAGTAACTCAGATGGATTATGGATTGTATAGATCTATAAGGTATTGCTACTGTTATCGGTGTTATTTGCTGCTGATCGGCCAGGCGAAGCCGGGTTCATGGCCGGGTCGTTTGGTAACCACAGCTAAAATATTTGGATCATTGGCATTGCTTATCAGCATGCTCATTTCAGAGTGAAAGAACCAGACTTAGATTTAGCGCGGAAATTGTGAATCATACGTTATGCTTGCTATATACGAGCAATATATATATATATATGGTACTGGTATATACATAATTAGTATTATATATATATATATATATGGTACTGGTATATACATAATTAGGTTTGCATCATATGAAATACCAAAGAGAGGTCACTGATAAGAAGCCATCCATGTCTGGCAAGTATCAGCTAATTTGTGATAAGCAATTTAATTGTTTTAATTGTTCAGATCGTTATTGCGATCAATTTGCCATCTTTTCTTATGCGATTTGTGATTACTCACAACATCAAATACACAAACTATGCAGTTAATCAGTTTATCATCGATTTGCTATTTATCTGTAAGTACACTGCACAAAAATGGAATAGAGCGCATTAAGCAAATATTTACCTTGATTGGCTAGACGTGACCAGCAGGCAAGCGATTCGCTTTTAAATAGATACAATACTAGAAAACAACTAGCCTCTACAGATGTGTCTCTCTGTGTGTGTGTGTGTGTGTGTGTGTGTGTGTGTGTGTGTGTGTGTGTGTAAAACTATTGATCACTAACTGATAATATTGATTAGATTGCGTTTGTCGTAGCTGTAAACTGCTGGATATGTAGTTGTTGGTCCTTTTCGACACATTCACAAATCTGCCACTGTATCGATGCGAAGTTTTCCATTTGGCACGGCAACAGCAAATCCCACCCATTTATTAATATCTGCCAGTGCATAATAAATAATAAATTCTGCAAGCTTCGATGAAGGGACATGTGAGCGGCTATTTTGGCGGCATTTGTGATAAGGGCAGTTTACAGCTAATCACTTTTTAGCCGTCATGTAATCGCTAACAGCTTGTATTTGCACACACTCTTATTATATATATATATATTATATGGCTCTTGAATTGGTTTGGTTAATGCTTCGTGTTGGCAATTGCGAAAATTGGCAGCTGATTTGCCAGCTTGGAGGGGGGGCTAATCAACAAAATAATAAAGATAAAAAAAAGATGCCTTTGGCTTTTCCTTTGCCTTTGCAATTTATTTTTACCCAAACACACACACACACACACACACACACACATGCACACACATACACTGTTACAAAATTTAGCCATTACATCGCTTAATGGTTTTGACTTTGGTACCTCAATCAAGTCCAAGGTCGCCGCACGCACTGGGCAAGAGTGGGGGTGGAGGTTGGGTTGGGGGTTGGAGTGGGGGTTTTTTGGTTGTGCTCACTTGTCATTGGCGCCTTTCAAACAAAAAAAAAAACAAAATGCAAAAAACGAGACAACTAAAGTGTCCAATCCGTATTTCGTATTCCGCCGTATTCGAATCCAATTGGCACGCTGTTAATAGTGGCTACCAATTAATGGATCGTGGTTCGCGGTTCGCGGTTCTCAACGGACAGTGGCGAAACGGTTAATAAATGGTTTGCAGTTTGCAGTTTGCACCGCGCTCGTTTCGACGCTTTTAGCTGCTCACGCGAACTGAATGCCGATGCTGTTTGCTGTTGGCGAATCAGCGCAGCGCCAAAAAAAAAAAAAATGAGAGACCTCGATACTGGCCGAACGATAGAATCACAGGCAGACCAACCGACAAACGACAACCGACAAAAAGAGTCAATGCATACAGCTAAGTCTGTTAATTAACAGCGCCACTGTTAATCGCTGCTCCTGTTATCTGTAGTTCTCTCTCACACACACACATGTACACACCTGGACAGTAAAATAGGTGTGAAGACAATTAGTTGTGCCATGTGTTTATTGAATATCATGTCCAATATCAAATATATTTGTAATTGTGGTTTCTTCTAAATGAAAACAAGCAGATTTGACATATTTCTTTGCTAAAAGTGCATATTAAGAAAACTTTAATTTCTCTCTTGATTTTTGTATGCGAGAGCCAAGCATATATTCATTATAATAAAGGCTTAACTTAATATAATATAGAGGAGGAAAATATTGACAATTGCTTGGCTACATCAATTGTATTCTATTCGATTTCATACGGAAATTAAATAAAAAATGAACATTTACTGGAATGATGAAAATCAGATACATTTGTTTGATAACAATGCTAAAAGAAGCGTAACTCACCAAAATGTAAAGAATTCCATATTAAATAAACTAATAAAGCAGTCATGCATATTTCTTGCCACTAATTGATTGTCTTCACACCTATTTTACTGGCCAGATGTGTATATGTGTTTGCATATGTACACTTCGCTGCACTTGAATAGGGACAAGTCGATTTAAAATATGTAAAAATCGGACTGACCGGAAGTTCTTTGGATTACAAATAGTTCTTCGTCTGCAGATGCAAATGAAAAAATAAAAAGCTGCTCAAATAAAAAGCAGAAAAAAAAACGCATGCAGTTCGGTCATATCCTTATGGCTCCTGGCGAAATTTGTGTCAAACTTTTTATTTTGGCCAATGGACATCCCAATCGTCCTTGCAGTGATCTTATTACACGTGTTTAGGTTCTTTGATGATCCCATATTCCTCGAATGCAAATCAATTGTGCTGATCCTTGCGATACAAATGCATAATGTCCTTCGAAAATTTTTGCAAGAATATGGACGAGTTTGAGCCTTATTTCTCTCATCGTCTGTGCGCCCCTAAAAGTATGCCCCGTTTTTGTTCATAGCTCAACACCAATTTAGCCAATACCGCACCCAAATATATCAAATCGAAATGCAGTGTGACCATATCTCCCAAACACACATACTAAGAATATCGTTTTGTTTTTTTAATTTAATGTACTTAACTTAAATTAATACTAAAAAAAAAAATTCATCTTTACTTATAATTATAGGTAAGTTAAAATTGCTCTCACAAATATATATATATATATATATATATATATATGTATATCAAGAAACGACGAACGTTCGGTTAAGGTAATACTATGCTCAAGACATTCTAGATCTATAATCTGTCTGTAGGCCCAAGCTCAATTCTACACTGGTTGGCTGCATAAGTAGTTCAGTTCCAGTGGCAAAGTTGACGCCTCTACTCTTTATTGTTCCGGTGGACTATACGGTTTGCCGATGGCTCGCCGCACCACCGACTCGGTGAGCCACATGAGCAGAGCAATAGCTGTCAGTAAATTGATGGCATGGATGGTGGCGCTGTAGCCAAAGGCTTCAGTGATAATGCCTGCGAAGAAAACGAAAACAAACAAAACAAATGATAGAAGGATGCAAAGAGAAGGAGATACATCTGCAATTGATACGTACCCAGTAGGGGGCCCATGGCCAACGAGAAGATCGTGTTGAAGATCAGCTGCAGTCCAGATGCGGCGGGCAGGCGACGTAATGGTACATAGCTGGGTATGATCAATGGTGAGAATATGGTGCGGAATCCCTTGCCAAATCCAATCATCAGAAAGACGGCAATGACTATGTGGAAAGATGATGTCATTGTGACAATGACACGGCCGACAGCAATGCACACAATGCCAAAGGCAAACAGCACCCGATTATCCAGCTTGACCTTATCCAAGCAGAGCGGTGCCAGGAAGCGCACCGAGATGTCCATGCACGCCAGCAAGGACATGACTAGCGAACACTGTGTGTCCGTATAGCCGTAGCTGTTCAAGATGAATGGTGTCAGCACCGAGAAGTTCATCTCACCGAACATCATTATGCTCATGCCGATCACCAAATTAACGAATGTGAAATTCCGCAATAGATCAAGATCAAAGAATTTGGTAACCTTCTGACGGAAGGTCATCTTGCGCTTGGCCTCCTCCTCGGCCTCCTCGGCGGCCAGTGCCACCTGTTGCAATTGCAGCGCTTCGCCGGGCTTTTCCAGCAGCGCCTTGTCCTCGGCACAGGTGCAGTGCAGCAGCTCCTCGCCGCCGTGCTTGGAATAGATGCTCGTCTTGCTCGCATATCGAGCGATATCGTCGCGTTCGCGATGAAAATAATTTGACTTGGGCAAAGCAGTCGCAGCCGGAGACGATCCGTTTCGATCTGTCAGCTCTCTGGCCTCCTCCGGTCTGTCCAGATTTTCACGGCTACCCTTTGCCGCCGAAACGGCAACGGAGGCCTGACGCAACAGCACCTGGCGACGTTCGGATGCCAGCGATAGCTTCGATCCAAACCAGCCATCGTTGGCACGCGCTAGCATCGGTGTACCTGGATCGGTTATCTCAAAGACCGGACTCTCCAGATCGTTGTCGATGAACAAATATTGCGATGAGAAGATGCCACGCTTAGAGCGCTTCTGATCTTGACAGTACTTGCACTCATAGTCACTCCATGGATCATTGCCGGGCGTCAGCAGATTCCCATTGGCCTCGAGCAGCTCCGGCTGCTCCTTGTGCTCGCTGACATCGGTGTCGGGCTTCTCCGGTTTGCGGACATGCCGCATCACCGGCTGCAGTGTGAGGGCACAGAGTACGGCATTCAATGCGATGGCCGAATATATCAATATGGTGCCCTGGGCGCCATAGTATTCCAGCAGATAGGTGGACACATACGGAAAGATAATCGGCCCCAATCCCGTTATTGTCCACGTGAAGCCAGTGGCGCGTCGTCGACTCAGCATAAAGTATGTGTTAACAGCCAGCGATACGGCCGCCATAGCCAGGCCGAGACCCACACCATAGATGAGGGACAGACAGATAATATACTGCCAGACGGTGGTGCAGAAGGCCGATAAGAAGATGCCCAGAAAGCCCAAAGTTGTGCCCGTTATGGCCACCTGGCGAAACGTGAACCGTCGGAACATGGCCCCATTGAAAATACCTGCAAAGTTCGATAATCACAATGTAAATTTCAACTCGCTAATCATTTGAAAAACGATTATCAAACCGATATCATTATGCTTAATAGTCTTGTAAGTCAATTGGGTATTTCTTTTCGCATTCGATGCATAATTAAGACAGATAATAGGTTTGATAATAATCATTAAAGTGCTTTAAGTATCTTATTTTGAAATTATTGAGAGGCAGGTTTTGGCGTGGCCAATAAATGATCTTATCAATCTTAGAAATCGTATCGTATTTTTCAAAATTGAGTAAATACCAATAAAGTCTATTAATTTATTATTTTCATTTTGAATTAAATATATATACATATATATATATATTATATGGTATGCACAGCTTACCCACTATCGAGGAGAGGGTCATCACCACGTTCACAATGATGGTCGTCTCCTTGGCATCGAATCCCAGCGATGACATGCGCACCCTGTATATCAGGCCATACTGCTGCAGCGCTGGAAACATAAAGAACTGCGGATGCCAGTCATTGTCAGTCATTGGTTTGGTTTGGTTTGGTTTGATTTACAGATCCGTTTGGAGGCACTATTAGCTACTCACATTGTTGAAGCCCGCTGCGAGACATATGACCCAACCCCAGCCGCCATCGGGCGCCACAAAATCGGGTCCCAGATCGCTCTTGTCGCGACGCTTCGGCTTCTTTGGCTTCGTTGTCTCATTGTAGACACATGCGTAATTCTTCTGTGTGAGCGTTGCCTTCTCCATGGTTGTGGCGGCCAGATGTCAGAAGCACCTGTATTCCAGTTATGCAAAACGATAACGATAGCTTTAGACAACATATAACAATTCTCAATAATTATGTAAAAAGACTAAAGTAAAGTTAATTTAGTGATCGAATCGTGATTTGGTTAGCAACTGATTATATATATATGAAATACTTCCAGCAAAAGCGCAATTATTTATAGTATCAAGAATGAAATATCATTGATACAAATCCTGTCATTCTGCTTATTCATTTCTGTTGTATTAATAGTACTATTATCAATACCGTTTTATGGTTGCTCAAGTGCATAATTATTCGTTTAATCTTTAATCTGAGATGATAGAAGTCGGGGTAACATTGAACCAGTGCCTAGCAAACAACAAGCAAGACCTTTATGATGACATCACTTGAGAGACGCATTTTGATAAGCGATTGAGTCTAAGTTCTGTATCCCATTAGATCAATCACTATGAAACTTAAACTCAATGCGAATTTCGAGAGCAATTTGAAGTGATTATGTTATATATTTATAAACGATTTATAATCTGCCCTGGTGTGCCACGTTCGAAATAGCTGTTCGATATTGTCGCCATTTGATTGTGCTGGAGAATTGTGGACTATCAATGAGGGATAGGACTCCATCGACGTGGCACACCTCATCATTATGACTGACTAATGCTAGATAATGCTCTAATTGCTAATTGGCATTGACAACGTTTGCCCATCCCGTACATATTAGGGGCGGGTCTATCGTAGACTCATATATATATACATATATATATATATTCTATTTTGCTTGGTTTTTCTTCTCTTTTTTCATATACGGGCGCGACATGAGAGACATGAGAAAAGGCGGCAATCGTTTTAGCGATTTTGTATGCAAAACACGATGATTCGCGTAGAAGGGACTGCTGCCAAGAGACCAAGAGACCAAGAGACCAAAAGGAAATCACTTAGCGGGTGTGCCCGGTTCAGCGGGATCAATGCATTCCGATGCCATCGAGCTGGCCACACAAGGGAATAGACGGGATCAGTCGTAAGCTGAAAACCAGAACGACAACCAGAACCAGAACGGAAAGTCGGACGTGACGGGACGGGGCGGGAGTGCAGGGGAACAGTTTCGCAGTCATTGAATTCCTCATTAAAATCAAAGACAAAAACCAAACACAAGAAAAAAACTTAAAAATGGTTTAGTTGTAAAAATAATGAAGGGACTAAAATGTGGGCAGGATGAAAGAGGAGCAGGAGTTGGGGGAGCAGGCAATCTTTGTGACATTGATGTCGCCCTCAGCGCTTGGCTTCTATTTATGCGGCGATAATTCGGAGACGAAACTGAGTCTGTCACTGATGCACCGGCTGTTATGCTGCAATGCTGCGATGCTGAATGCTGCCAGTTGGCACTTGGATGTCTTCATTGAGATTGAGATTGGGTTGGTGAACGTTAAGCGTCTTGTTTTTGCCATTGAACTCCATCGAAGCGTGCCATAAATTGACGCCCGCTGTCAGAGATTCAAGAGCCAAGAGACTGTCGGTGTCAGTGTCAGTGTCAGGAGGCAGTCCACACAGTCCACACAGTCCACGCCGACAGTGATCGTAACAGGGACTAAGAAAGGGGAGCAGCAGCACTTAACAGCCTCGCACTGAGGCCGACCATCGATCAACGATGTGCCTGGTGCCTGGTGCCTGCTGCCTGGTAACTGGTGCCTTGTGCATTTCAAAACTTTCGCTTAGCCAACCAGCGCGGGCAACTAAGCAGACCGGCAAAAAAAATATATAAATAAAAAAAAAATTAAATAAAAATAAAAACCAAAACAGAGACAACTACTTAAAAAGCGTCATCGTCGTCATCGTTATTACCGGTTTTCGATCTCAACCTGTCGCATATGTGATTTGTTATTTGTCGTCGCCATAGCGTGATAGCATTGTTTTTTTTTTTTTTTTTTTTTAAATTTGATTTTGGTTTCTTTTTCTTTTTTGCAAGTCATGCCGCATGGACAATAATAATAAATACGCGATTATTATATTAGCATTACAAAATGCAAAGTCATCGTCATCGCATTAAATGATTGCCCTCAATATGTATATTGATATATATATATATATATCTATGTGGATCAAATCGTGATGAGTTTACAAGCTACTCGCAGGCTTTATATGTGTAGCGCCGGCGGTTAACAGTTAAAAGACACACTGCGATTTCATTCATGCGGCATATTTGATTAGAAACATTTAATTTGATTATTTGTTATTTGTCATTCGTCATTTGATCGAGCAGAATGAAATGAGTTTTCAATTACCATTCATATCTACATTCTTTGAGATGATGGATACTAATTAGGTCTGAGTACAGCAATGCATTTGGTACAAGAGGCGCCACTAGCTGAATTGATGTATTGAGAGGGAAACAGATGTGTGCGATAAGTGGCATAAAAGTCACAACAGAACAAGATATCGACTACGATGATGGGCTATGCTATCAACTGGCCCATGGAGCTTATGAAGCTCGCTCCTTCTCTCTTTCTCGCTCTCTCTCTCACTCTGTGCAGCAGTTAAGGTAATTAGTCTGGGCTGGTGACTCATTCAAAGATAAGACTGAGACTGAGACGCAGACATCGATATACATGTGTCGATAGATAGGCATTGATGATGGCGGCGCAATTGATTATGTCGTTCTCTTTAACATTTTTTTCCTATTCCTCACTCTCTCTCTCACTCTCTCTCTCTCTCACACTCTCTGTCCATGTGTGTGTTATCAGCAGTAGGCACGAAGCCAGAAGACAAATAATGAAACACTTGTTCCTCAAGTTCACATATTTGTACACTTAGTGGTATATATTGCATTAGTACAACGTGTTGCACAGGTGTATCTAATGCTGTTGAGGAGCGCACCTTAAAAATGTCTAACTTAATGTGTATGTGTGTGTGAGTGTATGTGTGTGTGTGCGTGCGTGTGTGTGTGCACGCACATGCATGTCTCTCGTGTCGGGCGCTTGAAGCGGAAGTTGAGGCTTCATTTTTGTTGTCGCCAATCAATTGGCAGCTTGTTCGCCATTTAATTGAGATTAATCAGACGCCGCAATTTCTCAGTTACATACATAGACAAACACATATATATATATATATATATATATATAGATATATAAGTGGACACTTAAATTAACATTCGCAAATATATGTTTATATTTTCTATATTCAATTCGATCATCATTTCGATTGTGCCTCAAGCAAATCAATTTATAATTAGCCTTTACATTTCATAGTTGTTGTTCGGTTTTGTTTTTTTCGCCCAGTGTACGAGGAGACAATTGTGCTCATCGTTGCCATACAATTAAATTGTGTCAATGAGTGTTGATTAAAGCCCACAGATATGGGTTCAAGTAAGTACCCAGTACACAGTTGATGGAGCGCTTATTGGTTTGTGGAAGAATCACCCATCCACAGAGACACACACACATTTCTCTCTGTGTGTGTGTGTGTGTTTTTTGTGTGTTCCACTACTCAATCTGAATCAATGAATCAATATATCATTCGCGGTGGCAACTACTAATTGCCCCTTTACCACACATGTCGAGACAACACCTACTGTTTAACAACTAAAATCTATGGATCACTGAGATCTAACAACTACAACCATTCAGTAATATTATAGTAGATACATATATTGATGGAGACAGAGTTACACAATTGTTTCGTTAGCAGCGATTAAATAACTCTTAGCCATTAGATAGATTAGATAAGATTTGATTAGATGTTAACTTCTGTTCACCGATAAAATTCATGAATGAATTCGGCTAAGCAAATAATAAGAATCCAAATTTGCACTGATTAAATACTCGTACAATGCGATTCATGTTCCCAGTTATTAATTACGCAACTAAATGTGGTCATTGGAGATGCAAAATCAAATTGAATACTCTATTGCTGGCCCATGCATGCCAAGTATTCCAAACTTTGCCTTTGTCTTAGCAATTGGGTGTGGAGTTTGGTGGGAAAGAGGAATTCCTTCAGTTTGCATATTAGAGAAATGCATTTAATTAAATATTGCTTGCCATTGACAATGAGCAGACGTGTTTTGCCGCTGGTACGTTGTTGGTTTCGTATTTTGGGATTATATTTAGCTGCATTCTGATTATTGTTCTTGCCGCACTGCGTTTGTTCAGCTTATTGTGCTGCAGTTGACGTTGAGTATAGCTGCACACAAAGGTTGCCACAAAATAATCCCAACACACGTCACATTCTCACATGTGTCGCGCCCCTTTGTACCCCGAGTCAGAGTTTGGATTTGTTGTTTGGTTCAAATTTTGGTTTTGCTCGTTTGGTTCAAATGCTTGTTTATGCATTTAATGCGCATTTCAAGTCAGCCTTATTTTTGGGTTTTAAGGCAGTTTTTTATTTTGAATTTGGTTCTCGGTGCAGCCGTCCAAATAAACTCACGTACTTCAATTTGACTCCGGCTAAAGTGTTTGTGTGTTAAGTGTTTCTGTGAAGGGGAATGCAAGTGAAATTCAATCCGTTTTGCAGCCGCAGCCAGCCCAAAAAGCCACTTGAGATCCGACTGGAACCCAAAAACCCCATCATCATCATTGAATGCTAATTCCACTTGGGTGAGCTGTCAACCATGACATGAACGAGAACCGCCAACTGACAGATAAATTTAGTGAAATTCCCGTGCACACACACACACACGCACACACACACACATACATATACAATCTACATCTATATAAAGCATAGGAATGTGCAATTACAGACGATTTTTATCGCCAGCGCCTGCTTATCTTTAAACTAGAGACCTATCGATTGGCATGTTTATTGAATGTGATTTCAATTCTAGTGATAAGTACTCACCCCCTCCCCCTCCCCTAACTTCTATTTGAAACGTTCGAGATTTAAGTAGAAACAACATTTACACAACAGATTATAAAGTCAGTGACCAGACTGATAATCTAAATTCGCATCCAACTTACCAAAAACACTCAGAGTCAACACGTAATATCTACACTGCCAAAAAACAAAAAAAAACGAGATATGGCAATATGTTAATTGTTGTTGTGTCTGCTTTTGATTCTTTTCTGTGGAATTTGCATTACAATAACGCTATTCTGAATACAATATATCATTTGTATTGTGACAGCTGTTTACAATGAGGCCTTTTCTTTAACTCAGATGCTCTTCATAGTTGAGCATCTTTATGAGGGAGGCACCTGTGTTGTAGTTTAATGGCTATATGTAAATCTGGATTCTTACATATTGCTGATTCGTACATTGATTTCGCTTTATTCAAGCTGATTTAAATCATTTATGAACATGTTTCATGTTCTAGCATAGCTGAAATGTTTTAAGATTTGTTCACAATTTGGTTTTGAGTCAATAACATTGATTATCGATTTCGATGCATATTTTTTGAACACTTTCCTATTATGTTTTGACGGACTTTTGCTGCGACTCTTTGTCCTGACATGTTGATAGCAGAAATCCTATTATTAACTTGGCAATATGCCAATAAAAAATAATAATAAAAAAAAAGATAAGCGATAGGTTTCTGTGAATGTAGTTGTGGATGAAGTGATCAAATGAGCCGGTAACTGTTAGCTGGTAGCTGTTAGCTGGTAGAAAATATTCAAATCAAAATCGAATGTTTCAACTTTAAAGCTACACATTTTTATGCGGCCTTGATACTTGCTACACATTAACTTCCTCTCTCTCTCTCTCTGACAATAAGTTTCCCGTCGATGCACTTTTCGCAATTACATTACATACTCCCCCCCCTCCCTCATCCTCACGGGCACAAGCCACACGCAAAGTAAAATGAAAAAAAGTACAAAAAATAAATTCAATTTTGTAAACAGGATTCTTTTTGGCGTTTGGCAAACGTTTTTTGTTATATTCAATTTAGGCCTTCCTGTGGGAACCCCCGTTGGGGCAGTTGTCAAAGGGCGCATGCCCCAAGTCAGACTGCTTTTTTCCCTCTTTTTTTTGGTTTTTTGGTTTTTTATTAACACTTGTTGCTATTGGTTAACTTACACGGTAGTTTTTTGGTTTTTATGCATCGGCGCCAGCATTGGCTGCTTCAAACTAGACGTTATTTTGTTCACTTGCTTGGGGATATTTTGTTTGATAAATAAAATACGCCGACTGGTTAACACAGGAAAAAAAAAAGAGTTTGGCTAGTTGTCGTTTTTGTTTCGTTTGGTGAACTTTGCACAAAAGAGCGCCCAGATTTAATTGAGCGGCCTAGAGTGGCAACAAAAACGCGGCTTAAACAATGTAAATTTAAATGTTAATTTCGATGTGACTGAATGTATGCAAACGCATTCCCGAACACACACGTACAAACACACACACAAAGACATACACGATTCTTTGGCTCAACTGACTGCGTCGTTGTTAACTGCTAGGCGTCCAACACACGACTTGCTTAACAACAGATACTGCTGTCTGCTTTATAGCTACATACCCTACAGTGTCAAGTGCGGCAGTTTGGCGAGCATGCTACACCGTTGCTATGTAACAGTGACTGAGTTAGAAGTGACACCGATCATATTAACATGCACTCTCCGCATATGTTAAAACGTATAATTAAAAATGTGTAAAATATGCAATTTTCATATCGATTTGAACGTCATTTTGAAAACTCTAAAATAAAATATATTGAATTTAGATTCTTTTCTAAAACATGACCAATAATTTGGAATTGTTTGATGTGCACTGATTAGAGGGTATTCATAGCGTTGGTTTAAACATGTTTATTAGCTATCACCACACACACACATACACATACTCAATTTGAGCACTCGAATCATAAGAGCAAAGAGTAAAGCAATTGGTGCGGAGGCAAAGCGTTAACTGTTAACTAGTCTGCGACGACCATGCACTTGACCACTTTTCTCTCTCAATCTTCCTTCAGCTCTCTCTCTCTCTGTCTCTCAATCTGTCTTCGTGTTTTGTGATTCGCACATGGGTAAAGGCATTAGCAGCAGCAGCAACAATTAAACATTCATTCTAACGTTGGCATTATCAATGTTTTAATGCGACGATCGGTTCAACTGACACTGAAACGCACAGAGCCAGCAGGGTAGTAGCGATTGCGGCACTTTGATTCTAATGCTGACCAGCTGTCGAAATCTTTCGCATTAAAAACTTTGAACCCGACCACACACAAAAATTGAAAACCGAAAAACAAAACCAGATAAAAATCAGGTAGATACACCGAGAGATTGATGGATAATTAACGATACAGTAATTTTATCGATATATATAATATGTATAAGTATGTACATACATATACAATATTGTATATATACTTATATAGATAATATAATTATTCAAACTACTAGTGATCAAGTGACGCAACTGAAAGCCTAATCTTACAATACACATGCATGCATATTCATGTATGTATATACATATACATATACATACATATATAACGAGTATTTTAAAACTTATTAGAAACGTTTAACTTCTCGCGCGCAAATTTAATTTATTATCGATTAGCTCTGAGCATGGCTTGACTGACAGGGTGCGTCGATAAAACTCATTCGCTTTTCAGTTTTCACTGATTCTCGTTCGCGGCTTCTCTCTTCTCTCCTTCACTCTTTCTCGCTCTTCTATCTTTTCGCTCTGTTATTTTTGTTTCGTCAGAGCTTGTGAACAGATGCTTTGGGATGTCTCAGAGCAAATATAACATTACTTTTGGCGAACACCGTACAAAACAAGCAAGATAATTATATACTAAATACATACATATAACATAAATACTGTCTGAGCGCGTGTGTGTGCTTGTGTGAACGTGCAAATGTAGTGACAAACAACATTCATATATTAAATTTCACAATGAGAACTCAATAAGTGGAATACGCCTTTTCGACTTTGGACACTGCAATGCCCAAAGCCAATTAACAATAAATCGGTCTGTTTGCAGATCCGAGGCTGGATCTTATACAACATTTATAATTTTAATAATTCCTGTTTTAATAGGAATTGTCCCTCAAAATACTAGACAAAATTTGCAGTACATTATTTAATGAGCTACTTTTTGAACAGCTCTCGTCTAATCAAGTCTGGAATTTGTTTAGCTGTATCTGTATCTGTATTTGTATCTGTATCTGTATTTGTATCTGTATCTGTATCTGTTTGCATGCGTGTTGTTTGCCCAAATTTGCTAATGTCTAAATATCTAATGTACATATGTACTTCCATATATGTATGTATATATGTATATATGATTGTCTTATAAACACAATGTAATTATTGTTTACATTTGCTTTTTTATTTTGCATTCATTATAGGTCATTATTGTATATTATTTCTACTTAATTTGTAATCATTGAATGTAGTAGTATATATTATATTGTAGTAGTAGTAATTGTAGTATGTAGTTTTTACTATTTGTGCGTGCTTCGATGAACTTTAGCTAAAATATACATATGTGTGTATATATATATATGTATTCATCTGATAACGGCAATCAATATCAAACCATGTTAAAGTGCTACCAATCAATTTGAGTTGGAATCGCACTTCGAATTATATATACATAAATAAATATATATAATAAATGTATATGTATAAATCTTTCGAATATTTAAAGCTCTTTTTCCGTGCGTTATCTTTGAAAGTCCATTTCTATTCTATTTTTTCTATTTTGGACACTGTACTCATTGCTCACGGTCTTTTTATGATTTTTGGGCTGTCATTTTTCGAGTTAACGGCTTTATTTATACTGCAGATTCGCATAATCATCAATTGTCTGATTCATTCGTGACTTGGCGATAAAAGCTGATAAACACTCATTTGCAGAAGTTAAATATGTTGTCAAATAATAAAAGGGGCCGGTTTCTGATCAACGGCGACAATGTTAGTTTTGATCACCTGAATACGGCCTGAAATGGCCTGGTCTGCTTGGCCACTGATGTCTACTTGGTCTAGTTTTAGTTTCACACTAATTGTGGATCCTCAGTTTGCATTTTGCATTTGCGTTCGCAAATATATTTATGCAAATTCTTAATTTAACTGCCACGTTGAGGCTGTCGCTGCCACGCATAAGGATGCACATTTTAGCTTAGTTTATTGGCCGAGTTCAGTCGGCTCACAAGCCGTACTTGGCAACTGGCAACAGACAACTGGCAACTGGCAAACCGGTTTATATAGGGGCCAACATGAAGATCGACAAGCCAGCTGGTCAGCACGGCTAAAGCTCTTCATTAATCAGTCGCATTTCGAGCAGTCAAAGGACGGTTGCACGGTTCCACACACACGCACACACACGCACTCACACGCACACACACGCGCACACACACAAAATGCCTATTTCACAACATTGTTAGTTACTTGCGGCATTGGCTGCCGCGCTATTCAATTACCGCGAATTGCATGACACACCGGCTGATGATGAGCCGCCGGCATGGCTCGCCATATCTAGCAACCATAAAGAAAAAAAAAAACAGAAAAAAATACAAGTCGGGTGAAGCCGACTAGAAAATACTCTCTCAGCTGGAAATGCTACTCGAACTGGTTGGGCGTTGCCACGAAAGAAAGCAGGAGGTTCCCAGTAATCAGTCTTGTGTCAAGCTTGTGAAAAATATATGTAGAAATAGGCTTGGCCGATTTTTTGGGGGGCGTGGTCCCATCGTTTTCCCCCTTTTCGAAGTGTGTTACTAGAACTATAAAAAGATTGAATGAGAATGAAGATCAAGCCGAAGACTAGATACGCGTACCTATGTAACAATTGCTTCAAACAGGTTTGGATTACAATTTATAATGTCTGATATTGATTTCAAAATTTTGATTTTTTAATAACAGTCCTCAGCTTAAAGTCCACATTATATCAATAAATATAAAATATATCTAATTTTACCAATTTGCCAATTTATAAACAATTTCAATCCCACATTTTTTGAGGATAAAGTGCAATCTTTTTTCGAAATACTATATATAACTTTGGGATAGTAAATGGCAAGAGCAACTTCTCAAAGATATTATTTTCAAGACATTTGTATACGATGCTTGAACAGGCCTAAAACAGGCATTCTCACTCAAAAATATACATTCAAAACTAGTCCACAATATTCATTTCAAGATATTGGTTTTTTTTTTGCGGCAATTGCTCAGCAGAAACCCATATAATTTCTGTGTGGAATGCCGAGTTTTTGGCGGTCCATCAGTAGTGTTACAAGGTGTTCTAAATTGCGCGCAATACTCCGGCGGACTAGGGTAGGGTATCAGCATCAATTGTGAGTGAATAAATCAATCGTAAATTGATTGGCGCACGCGGCAGTTTAAACATCAACCATACAATTCAATTCAATTCAATGCAACACAATAAAATAAAATCGGTTTTTGAAATTGGATAGCTTACGCATACTGTTAACAGTTATTATAATTATTAAACATAATTTGCTACATATCAATTCAATTATATACAAAAATGTACAAAACATTATACAAGAAAATACAACGATAAAAAAGAACACACACACATAAAATAATCATAATAATAATAATATGATCTCAAATCAAAAAAAAAAAAAAAACACTCTACGACGCTATCTGGATGGGTTGGAGGGGTTACGTGTTGGTTGGCGGACTGTTGGGCTGATCAATCTTTCCTGATTGGCGGCGTCTGGCACGGATGCAATCCTCCAGATACCAAAGGGCAATCGCCATTACGCAGAGCGCATTTAAGCAATTGAGGGTGAAGGCATAGCTGGTTCCATCCCGTATCAGACCTGGTTGGGGAGGGATGTGCGTGTGTGTTAAAATATTGATATTGTTAGTAAATAGGAAAACAATAAAACATGCGAAAAAAAAAGGGGAAAAAAATAACGAACAGAGATGAAAGCAAATCATTGTCAATCACTCACCGATTACGGGTCCGAATACCATCGAAAATGTACCAGACATCAGCAGCTGAAGTCCGGCGGCGGCGGGTAAACGTTTCAGTGGCACATAGCTGGGTATGATCAAGGACCAGAAGACGGTGCGGAAGGCCTTATTCAAGCCCAGCCAGAGAAAGATTGCCGCCATCACATAGAAGTGGCTGGTCATCGAGAGCAGGACGCGGCCAAAGCACATGCCAAGTATGCCAACCACAAAGAAGGTGCGATTGCTGCAATTGAACTTGGCGGTGATCAGCGGTATCAGGAAGCGTATAACCAAATCAAAGAATCCTAGCAGCGACATCGCAAATGCAATCTGATTGTGATTGAAGCCCAAATCACTGAGTATGAATGGTGTCAGAATGGCAAAATTGATTTCCACAAAGTTAATCAGTGTGATGCCAACGGCCAGATTCACATAGGTGATGTCCCGCAACAGATCCAGATCGAAGAAGATGACAATCTTCTGGAAAAGTGACAACTTCTTGCGTCGCATCATCTCCCGCTCATCCTCCAACTGTTGTTGGGCCTTCGCCGTCAGCAGTGGATATGTGTTTAGTGGCTGCTGTTCTGGTTTGTCGGCCGGCTGCTTCTCATATTCATAATCAGACATGTCGTCGTTCGCCATGGAATGTGACTCCTCCTTGATGCTGTGGCTGACAGAGATGCTGCGCTGCTTCCGGCCGCCAGAGTCGCGACTACTGAGACGCCTCAGCTCCATGTGGGCATGTGGACCATGCTCAGCTGCATGCTGTTTGTCCCAGGTGTTGAGTCGATTCCGTGTGCCGGCGCTGTTGAGCGAGGCACGCGATCCAAACCAGCCATCGTTGGCACGTGGCAACACCGGTGTCTCTGGCTCAACGACATGCTTGATGATATCTTCGTCCTCTTCCTCCAAGAGCGCCTGTGTCTTTGGTGGCTGCAGCGCCTCCGCATCCCTGTCCCGCTTCACCACATGCCACTTGACCGGCTGATAGATCAGCGAGCAGGCGATCGTGTGCAGCGAGGCGCCAGCGAACAGCATCGTTGTGCCCAGGACGCCAAACTGTTTCAGCATGTAGGTGGCAAAATAGGGGCACACTATCGGCCCCAGACCGGCAACACCAAACTGATATGCGGTTGCCGTACGTCGCTTCACCTTGAAATATGTGTTGACCGCCAGCGAGGAGGCAGACACAGTCAGTCCACGTCCAAACCCATAGAAAATCGAGAAGCTCAACAGGTATGTGGTGAACGTGTCAGCAAACGCCATCCAGAACAGACCCACAAAGGTCAGCACAGAGCCAACCAGTGCCACCACTCGATATGTGTACCGACGGAACAGGGGACCATTGAGCAGACCTGACACAAGTGGAAAAAAAAAACAAGACTTGGCAATTAATATTGAAATGCAGACACTTAAACATAGTATTATTAATTTCAATTTCGATTTTCAGAAAGTAACTTTATATATATATATATTTAGAATCTGGCATTGAAATCTATTCAAATGAACAATTTAATACTAATATTTGAGATGCAGTAAGCACATTTATTTACATGCATTTAGTCTTACTTATCAACTGGAGTTGGCTTCAATTCAATTTTATAAATAATTCTAATTTCATTTATATTTATCGATAATTTCTTGGAAAAAAGTCCTTTTCAAACGTGTTTAGAAGCAGAAAATATAAATTTAATCTTGAGTTGATTTTAGTTGCTGGTTAATTCTTAGTTTTGAAGGGTTCAGAATCACTATAGCCATGTCCACTATATATAGATATATATATATATATATATGACTGCCATAGGAACGATAAGTTCTTGTTCCTATAACAACTATTTTTGTTAACTAACTCACTGGTTAATCCAATTATCAAGATCGGTTTATTCATTCATTTATTTTTAGTACTGAAGTTGGTTTGGTTGATGGGCGGGCGGATTCGTTTCGATTTGAAAACTCACCTGTGAAGGCAGAAACAGCGATCTGTGTGTTGATAATGGTGGTCAGCTCGGAGCTGCTGAGTCCCAAACTTTCGAAATGGCTGCGAAAGATGATGCCAAACTGTTGGGCCAATGCGAAAGTGACAAGCTGCAAAGCAAATAATTACAAATAATCAGTACAATGTGATAAATGGATGCTAATCATCTCATCTGAGAACTGAGTTCTGATCTGTGATCTTTGATCTGTGTACATACAATATTGACGCCACTGGCGATGGCCACCAACCAACCCCAGCCGCCATCGGGCGCCACAAAATCATCGCCCAAGTCGCTCTTATCCCGTCGCTTCTTTTTTATGGGATTTTCCCCAGCTGCTCCTGCTCCTCCTCCGCCTCCTTCTGCTGTTGTTGTTGTCTTCTTGGGTGGCTGTTCGTCATACTGTGATGGTTGTTGCTGGGTCTCTGTTGGCTCCTTGGGCGTTTTTAGTATGCCGCTGTTATTGTTGCTGTTGATGTTGATGTTGTTGTTGTAATAGCTGGCCGGGCTGCTGCTGTTGCCAGTTTTGTAATCAGTCATCGTTAATGGCAAGGTTTTAATATTGTTGCATCACTGGGTGGTCACTGATCTTGACTGGTGCCTAGAGTCTGCAAGAGGTCAAAGATTGATAACATAGGCGGAGCACATTGAACGCAAAGCAAAGCCAAGTCATACAGCAATAAGCAATAAGCCGCCGATTTACTAAGTCGCCATATTTAATGGCCAAAAGGTCAAACTGACTGTCAAACACAGTAAGCACATAACAATCTAATGTGCCAGTCATTGTGACTGTCTCGTTTAGAGAGAGAGTTCTGGCAATGGGGAATACTTTTTACTATTGCAGTATGTATGCTAATTATTATTATTATGGGGAGGTAGGGGCGGGGCTGGATTGGAACGCGATTTACTCTTTCTATTGTGCACCTAGCCCTAGTTCCCGCACGAATGTGATGATCTTTGTTGGGTTGAGATCTTTTATGTCTCCGAAATGTTAATAGAATAATAATTTATGTAATTCTATCCATATTTCACTGGCGAACTGCAAATAATAGGCTATGTTTGGGGATTATGTTAGTGCAAAAAGTAGAAACACTTCAACAAGCCAAGATAAGCTTATAAAAATAAATCGACACATTATTAATTAAAAGCTTCTTTGGCTTTTGTTAGTTCACACAAAAAATCTGCACTGATAAGATTAAATGCCATCCCCGTTGTATCTCCACAAATAACATTCGAATAATGACATTATTTTTATTCTGATTATGATTATGATTATGATTATTATTATTAACAGAACTAAAAAGAGAGGAAACAGAGTTTATTCAAACTGTTGTTTATTCAACTCAGTTTAGTCAACCAATTGCGTTAATTAATCGCATTTCGTGTTATTATTTTATCTGCTTCAAATAGTCAATTATAGTTTATAAATTGTAGCACTTGGCACACTACTTTTGACCGTTTTTTTTGTTATCAATCGACAGTAATAATTACAGTGCTCGGAGCAAACAAACCGAACTCAACGTGGCCTCTGATCGAACTGAACACATATGCTATGTGGCCTGCTCCCTTTTTTTTTGGTTTTAATCTGAGAACGTGACGGCAGCAAAAGTAACACTCATTATATACAAATATCCAAATAAAAAAAAGAGGAAGAGGTAGAAAAAGAAGTATTTAATTGCCGTTGTTCTGGTTGTTATCGCCAAAAAGGCGAGTTTATCCCCCGAATTCTTATTTTTTATCGACTATAGTGATTCGACTTTGAGACCTCCGCAATATAAGCCCCCATACAGTCATATGCACACATATACACTCATAAATGCCATTCACGGCGATATCGAGTCAAAGCTATCTTCCGCTTTTCGTATAAGAAAACCAAGCGACAACAAAAACAACAAGCAGCGAAAAAATCGAACATTTGAAATTGGCTCGCGTTGATAAGCCAGAAACAGTTCCCACTTTCAAATTGCCCACACCTCTTTGGCTCCTCCACCTGCACCTGCACCTGCACCTCAGCCACATCTTTATCGGCTTGTTAACGGTCAAATTTTACCCGCGTTCATATCGAGCAGTATTATCACTTGTATATATGCATGTCAGTATGAATCTATATATATACATATATATCGTTAACTTCAATCGCACCACTTTCTTATGGGAATATGGAATATTGAATATTGAATATGGAATATGGAATACGGATTATGGGAGTGGAACTGAACTGGGCCAGGGTTTATTGTTTATTGGTCCGATATAGCTGTGCGGTCGACTGCTATAAAGCGACAGCTGAACTGAACTGAACTGAACTGAACTAAATTGAACCGAACTGAACTGAAGGGTGCACATGGTCGTCCAGCTGATAAGCGAAGCAGAACGAGCGAGTCGAGCTATTCGAGCTATTCAAATCGGATGCCCGTCCAGCGGACAGAGAGAGAAAGAGAGAGAGAGAGAGAGAGAGAGAGAGAGAGAGAGCCGAGCTTTGATCAGCTCTGACCAGTTCATATAATCATAAAAAAAATAATTAAACTGAATGGACGCTTGTTGCCAGGGTTAAGTTGCTGCTGTTGTAATTATTATTTGGCTGGCGGCTGGCATAAACTTTAAATTGCGCTTCGATAGCAGCTGTATCATAACAATTTGATAACTATATATTCACTTGACAGGAATTACATTGAAACAAGAAAGTACCGCTATCTTATCTTATGGCCAAGTCCTTGTACACCCGAGTCCAGTTCATATAACACCAATTTTATAGTGTGGTACGATTGAGGCATATGTTGTGCATATAAGTCAAGATTCATCAAGATCGATTTTAAGAGAAACAGAGAGACTGCCGATCAAGAATATATATATAAAACCATTGTCAGAGATGTGATTATGAAAGAGATTTGGTTGTTTTTTTTTTACCTCAGTCAAAAAGAAACTTGATCTGACGTTATTTAATATTCATAATTTCGAAAATTTCTTCGATAGTTTCTAGCTGGTCAAGTTCCAGGTCTACGCATACCTAGAGCATAGTAGCAGCTCGGAAAATTTTAATATTTATTTACACTTAAAATTGTATATGGCAATATCTGATCACGGGAAAATAGATATACTTTGGCATAAATTATGTTCAATTTTCCTAACTCTAATGGCAAATAGGTCAGTTGCTGGTAGTTCAAAGGCGATAAGGGAACTATTTTCGGTAAATTGTGAACTGGAACGGGAAACGAGAATCGGGAAACGAGAATCGCAAAATCTTGCCAAAGTAATCAATCAAGAAGCACGTGGATGACAATCGCCGCTGTTGTTGTGGCAGGCACCATTAGCCCCAAGGCAAAAACATATTTATATTTATATTTATATTTATATATATGTATATATGTATATGTATATGACGAAACGGTACACAGATTCTATGTACATATACAGTTCCATTCTCGCTTGATCTGACAATCGCCGCAATCAGCACCGATTGGCACGAAAATGAAATATTCTCGTATTTTGTGATTATAAAATGGCGTTAGAAATTTGAAATATTTGAAATATGCATTTACATATGCCATTTACGAACCGACTGGCACAGCACAGTAAGCAATCGAATTGTGAGCCCAGCAAATCAAAAGCAAACATTTGTGCAAATAAAGCCCAACGCTGTGAACTTTACTTTATGGCATCGCATCGCATCTCATTACATTATCACACACTCAATAAAACCACAAAGATACTGTTGAATTATGCTAATAAAAGAAACCTGGCAGCCAGTCAGGCAGTCTGCCAGTCGGCCAGTAGTTGCCAGGTTGTTTGCCTTTTGTTGGCCATTGTGTAAAGTCAAACGGAGAATTATTGGCGGGCCAATAAGGTGTTAAGCCGCGTGCGCCGACGCAATGAGCCAATTTAGTTTGATTGATTGAGTTGCCGGCTCTGCGATAGCTGATAACTGGTCAAAGGGATTGACTGGTTGGTTAACTGAACGACTTTTGACTCCTCCTGCTCCTCTTCCTCCTCCTCCTCCTATTACTCCTACAACCGATGTGCAGCGATAATACACATAATAATTGTCACGAATCACGAAAATATGATAGATACCAGATAGCTATAATTTATGTGGGATACTATATAATCACAAATTGAGTCAGCTGCGCACGTGCTTATTATTTTTACTATTTTTATTATTATTTTTTTTTTTTTTTTGGGGTGTCTAATGGTTTTCTTAGCCAACATCATTTGAATCAATGCTAAACTTTTGAGTAAATACAACCAACAAATCACTATTTACACACACGCACACACATATATAAATGTGTATGTTATATATGTATATGTTTATATATACTTTTAATGTATGTGGTTGTTGCTCCGTCTTGTATTGCAAAAAAATAAATAGTAAATAAAAAAATAACAACAGACTACGACTTTTCCGTAACGTTCTCCAGCTCGAACTGAACTGAACACAAATTTGTAAATTATAGTACTGAACACCACAATCACAAATACAAATGCACGCACACACATAAATATATATATACACACACAGACACACAGACAAGCAACACACGCGCGCGCTTCTCGTCTATACATATGTAGATCCCGTTCGTCGCCTCTCTGCCTGCTTGTTTCTCTGTTTCATTTCACATTTGGACTAGCAGCAACAGCAGCAGAGCCAGCAGCAGCAGCGGCACCAGCAGCAGCAGCAGCGGCGCGTATTCAACACACAAAATTTACTTTCGCTTGGCCGGCTTTGCAAGTGTATGCGTGTTATTTTGGACTATCGCCTCGTCTTCTTCTTCATCTTCTGTTCGACTTTTTTTTTTTGTCTGCTTATGTTTTAGCCACTGTCGCCTGTTGTTTATTTTCATTTTTTTTTTTGCTGTTTGCTAAGTATTCACTTATTGGACACGAGTATTTTCAAAAAATAGAAAATGTATTATCGGAAAGTCGAAGACTGAATGCCTTGTCAAAATGGTCGCAATTGCAGTTGCAAAAATTCAATTCAATACACAAAATGATTGTCTGTTGATGCAGCTGATGGATCAAGAAAATGGCTCGAAATATTCATATGTTCTCCGAGTATTTATTTGTGCAAATAACACTGCCATACATCTGTAGATGCTTGTCCAACATGCACAACATGCGTTTATTTAAATACATACATATATGTCGTCACACACCTGGAGGCAAAATGAAATGAGCCTCTTGCAAGGGTATGGAATAGAAACAAAATAGAACAAGAAATTTGTACATATTTTTTTTTGTTCGTTCTGATAAGAATTTTTGCGCTTTTGCTGTCTTTATTTACTGTTCGTATTGGTATTTGCTGCCATCGGGAAGGGCGCGATTATCAGTTCAAACACACACATACATAAATACATACTCGGAAAAAAATTACGGTAGGAAGAGCGATTACAATTTGATTTGATTATGACCCACAGTGTCCACTAGTTCAAGTATTGTTGATGTTGCCGTTAATTGTGTCAAGGGAGCAAAGTCAACGACCGAAAAGGCCATTCAAAAATATAATTATTTCACAAAACTGAGCAGCAAGGAAAATAATAATAATAATAATGAATTCAAATATCTGCTATGATGTAAATTTGATGTGATTGTTATATTAATAATATAATATCTAATTGTTTTCATTCGCTAACAGCGCAAATTGTTTTCGTTCCACTGTGCGAGTTGCTGTTAGTGTCTGTCTGGCAAATAGCTTAATATTCCTTGCTGCCGCCATGTTGTTTCCACTGGCAAGGGTCGTGCTCTTAAGCAAATTGAAATGTCGCACATATTTAACTACAAACTTATCTCAGATCTTTAGACCATTCGTTGGCAAGTCATACATACTTTGTGCACATACATATCCATATACATATGTTCACAGATATGTACATATTTGCATATGTATGTATACATACATGTATATGAATGTATGTACAGTGTCTTACAGCTCAACTGGAACAGTGCCTAGCAAAAAATTTAAATGCCTGCCATAAACTAATTATCCAATATTTTTAAAAAATTCCAAAGACCGATGGCAGGTAGATATATTAACTACCATAATGAATATATGATCCCAATAAACTGGGGTTTTCCCACCGGCTAGGCCGGGTTATGTAAAAAAGTACCTTAATTTATGGTTTCATATTATTTGGAACAATGGCGTTATGGACACCTGGGTGCCATAAAACCCGGATTTTTTACGTCATGTTGATTATTTTCGGTATAAATAGACCAATCCTTCGTAGTCAGTTTAGTTATATCCTGCATATCGGGTGCAACCAGCCAACAAGGACTATGGACAAACGGACTACCATTGAGCAACGGAATCTCATCCTGGGAACACTTCAAGATTGGATATTCACATTGCCAAATAGCTAAAATGGTAAATATAAGCACCACAACTGTATTCAACATCATTCGGCGCTTCGTTGACGAAAATCGGATAGAGGACAAGGGCAGAAAGGCACCAAACAAGATTTTCACCAACCAGGAGGAGCGAGGGATCATCAGGAAAATAAGGGAAAATCCCAAGCTATCGGCTCCAAAACTGACTCAACAGGTAGAGGATGAAATGGGGAAAAAGTACAGTGTGGAAACTGTGCGCCAGGTTCTGCGCAACCATGACTTTAATGCCCGAGTACCACGGAAGAAGCCCTTTATAAGCGCAAAAAATAAAGGGACTAGGATGACGTTCGCCAAAACCCACTTGGACAAGGATTTGGAGTTCTGGAACACATTCATATTTGAAGAAGAGCCCGAATTCAACTTTTTTGGCTCAGACGGACGGAATTATGTGTGGCGACAGTCCAATACTGGGCCAAGTCCTAAAATCCTAAAGGCAACAGTCAAGCACGACGGGAGGAAGTGTCATGGTATGGGCATCTATCTCGGAAGCCGGCGTCGGAAATTTGGTGTTTTTTGAAACAACAATAGACAAGAGTGTGTATTTTAATATATTAAAGAAAAATTTACTCCAAAGTGCCGAGAAGCTAAGAATCCGACGCAGTTTCCGGTTCTACCACGACAACGACCAGGACAACAACCAAGCATAAGTCCGGATTAGTACAGTCCTGGCATATCTGGAACTGCCACCACATGATAATTCCACAGGCCCAGTCTCCAGATTTAAATGTTATTTAAAATTTGTGGGCTCTGCTGGAAAATAACATCCGGAATCACAGATCTGATTGCAAGAATGCTCGGCTGAATAAGTGGAGCAAAATCTGTCCAGAAACAACCCGGAAGCTGGTATCTTCCATGAACAATAGGTTAAGAGAAGTTATTAAGGCTAAAGGATATCATACTAAGTATTAATATCCTTATTTAAGTTTTTATACACCTAATATGTTACTTTTCCAAGACTGTTCCAAAAAAGCTTTCACATGTATTTTGGATATGTTTTCAGTTTTTGACTAGTTTTAGTTAATTAATTAATATATTAATAAAAACTGAAGTTTCCTTTTCAAACGTGATATAACATAAAACAAATTGGCATTTAAACATTTTGCGTTTGTTTTTTTGTTTAAACCTTATAGCACTTTAAATTTTTTGCTAGGCGCTGTTCCAGTTGAGCTGTAAGACACTGTATGTGCGGCTGTGATTGTGACAGTTTTAGCATCTAGTTTATAGTTTGAACTTTGGTATCGAAGAGTGTTAAATTCATATGCATGTAAATTATTTCACCTTTCTAATCGATCGCTCATCCGCATAAAGTGAAACTGAACGTTTTCATACCCTGTAAAGATGAAGATGCAGGGTATCTGCGAGTCGAACTCTATCTTGAGCACTCACAACATATTCGGTGCGGCCTTGGTAAGCTAGTAATTTGGCGGCGACTTTAGTGAATAATGGAAAACATGCCAATTTGTTTTGGGACCTTTGAACGAGCCGTACATAAAATTGGTATTGATAAGCCGACATCTTAATTGCTGTTTTGGCATTGGGCCGTGGTGCAAAGACCAAAGTGGGTGTGTCTCTTAATCATTTTTGTTATTGTGTTTTTTTTTTTGTATTCATATCTTGGCCTAATAAATTTGTGCCAATATATTCGCCAGAGCAAAAGGTCCGCAATGTGGCAAAGTATATATATTAGACTCGAGACCTGCCCCCAATATGAATGAGCCACACTTGACCAACAATAATCATCAAATGACAAACGTAAATGAAAAAAACTCCAGCTTCTCTTTCTTTCTATCTGTAAATACATTTTTGCGATGCCAAGCTAATATTATTTAATTTCGAATAGTTTATGCATGCATACATTTATATATATATTTATACACATATATATATATATATATAGCACTAGATTACTAGCTCCAATGTTTTTTATTTGAGATAAAACATAACTGTAATGATTTTTAACTAATTAAGTACACACAAGGTTGTCAAACGCAATCGGGTTATGAATTCGTTGCCAATTTTGGATATTCGATAAGGTTATTATGGAATAATAATACTAATATAAATTGCTGTCACTGATTCTTAAATAATGTTGCATTTCAATTCCTGTTTCAGATCCGGCTTTACATTTTTGTCGGTAAAGCTGTTTGACATTCTGGTATAAACTGAATCTAAGGGAGTACGCACTAAATGGCAGTCGTTTCAATTAATTTATTTTGTTCTTTATATGTATGTTTAAAACATAACTCCGGAGAGATAGAACTTCGAGCGCTTACCTAAGTTATTTGCTAGTGTTTGATTTCTTCATTTTTAATTTATATTCGTTCCCTACTGGTCGAGCCTGCCGTTAGAAATTTCCCACTTCATCTGCTTCCGGAAGCGCGGCATGTCCTCTTGCGAAAATGTAAGCGGTTTGTTGCGGGTTATGTATTCAGCGAACATGCAACTGAAGACGCCGCAGTCGTTCTTATTTATCTGTCGTGGCACATTTGTGGCATGTTGAACCTGGATATCTGTGATATTTAACGGAATTTCAAGTTTGCGTGCGCTCGATTCTTGTATCAAATAGTTTCTGAGGGCCTTCAACACAATCGGATTCGGCTCGCCAAAGGAATCATAATAGGTAATCATTTTTTTGCTCATGTCTATGATGGCCATACTCCAATGGTCATTGTGCACGTGCACCGGCACCAAAATCATATCTTCCTTGAATATATGAACGCGACGAGTCCAGCGCTTCACAAATTCGTAGCTCTGCAGCAGGCGTGGCACAAAGAACGTATTCATTGCATAAGCCCTTGGTAGCGTTGTGTTCAGCTGTGAGCGATCAACTATCAGATTTAAATAGAAGTTAATCACATTATCATTCAGCCAGGATTTATTGGTCAAAGTCATGATATCCTCATAATGAATATCCAAACCAAATTTACTGATAACCTTGCGAAAACATACATTGAAATATAGCTAATAAATGGGATGGATAGTAAGGCTTACCAAATTCTGAAGTTTTTTAGTCAACTGATTATTGTTTTTCATGGTGGCTGTATAAAACGTATAATACTAAAACCCGAACAACTAATTTCAGGTGCAGATTATTCTTGGTTGGCTTGTTAATGTTACTGCAAAGAAAGTGCTCATAATTAGTTTGTCAGCGGGAGAGCTATAGCTATAGCTATAGCTATAGATATGGTAAAGTATTATTAAGTAAGTAAGTATTAATATAAAATAATATAAATATGTCAAACAGCTGGTAAAGCGTCACAGGGAAACACAGTCTACTGATATCTACAGAACGTACGATTTA
The DNA here is from genome assembly GCA_035044125.1 of Drosophila ochracea. NCBI lineage: Eukaryota > Metazoa > Arthropoda > Insecta > Diptera > Drosophilidae > Drosophila > Drosophila ochracea. The sequence continues at coordinate 4,734,178 of JAWNML010000021.1, forward strand.
ATTGTGGGTCTGAAGGCAGCACAGTCCAATGGGGGCGAATACCAACTTGAGTCAACGATTTTTTATTTGCGATAAGCTGATAAAACAACGCTCATCAACTCACTAATTCCCTATAAATATGTGTAACACATTAGAAATAAGAGCGATTCGATTGCAAAAAAGTTACCTGCCCCGGGTGAGGCTCGAACTCACGACCTTAAGATTATGAGACTTACGCGCTGCCTACTGCGCCACCGAGGCCTTCTGACGTTGCCGCAAACAATGTTTAAACTAGAACACGTCAGGTTTCAAGGGATACACAGACACACACACACTGAACACCATTTATATTCATATTTAGAATATAATACCAAAAATAAATTATGTTTTAATTATAGAATTCGCTATTTTGTTGCCACACACTTTCAAACATTGACGATAATCCTAATTTATGGTGATACTTCCTGCATGTTTTGTGTTGCATACCTTAAGGCGCATGCATAAAATAATTCTATTCATACTTTAAGCCATTGCACGAACCACCAGGTTCTGGAACTGAATGCTTTATTTAGCCTCAGCATTGTTCGCTTAAGGAAACTGGAAGTCTTCAAATGTAAGCACAAGTGCTACTAATGTACTTCTTAGCCCTCATTTTTTCGACCACGAATTTACGTTTGCATGGTGCAACTGATGTTGGTGCGTTTCATTAGTTTTGATAACCAGTGTATCTGGAAATACGCAAAACATTCAAAGTCTCAGGCTGTTATGACAAACTGCACGCTGAGGGAATACCCTACAAAATACGGGCAGCCAACCAAAATGAAAATGAATTACATTAATGATTTATGTGCATGTTGAGTAATTGATGTGTGCACGATTCATTAGTGCTAAAACCTTAGGAATAAAGTATATCGAAACTACAAAGTATTCCCAAGGTATTAGTCAATTCCCTAGAAATCTATAGTTAAAAACTAATGTAGTCTATGAGAGACTTGAGCTCTTTCAACTGCCCCACCGAGGCTGGCAGTAAACTATCATACACTGAGAAAAAATCGCTCGAAATTTTATTAAATCGCCGTAATTTAAAAAGTAAATTTGTATAATTTATAATTGTGGCTTTCTGAATAGGATTTTCTAAATTTCAGTTTGAATTTTTCCAAAATATTATTTATATATTAAACAACTGGGCTTCAGGGTATCTCGTAGTCGAACCCACTCGACTAAAGCGTTATCTCTGAATAAAATCAAAATAATTGAGAAATGCCCCCGATAATTGCGACTACAACTGATCAGCTGATGCGAGAGAGAGAGTCACGTGAATATCACGAGAAATTAAGATTGGAAAAATATGCTTAAGTGTATGTATGTTTGTACGTATGTATGTATATATGTATGTATCACTGCACATATGTATATACATATGTATGTCGACAAGCCGCGAATACATTGAATTGATTGTCTGTGTGTGCATATGTTTTTATTGACCGCTTTCGGCTTTTCTTTCGAAATACATTCATATAAAAAGTGCAATATACACTTTTAATACTTTTCTGATCAGCTGATCATTTGTAATGCCACAGGGTTATCAACGCAGATCAAGTCAAACAACAAACCGATAAACCCTGCTGTAGTCCACATCCCTCTCTCTCTCTCTCTCTGTCCCTCTCTCTCACTCGCTAGTTTGGTGAAGAGCTGTTGACGTGATGTGATTAATGTATTTGTATTTATGTAAGTTTCTTACGCATACATATGTATATATATATCTGTACATATAGAATTTATTACGTCAGATTTCATCTTTTGTTGCCCTTGTCTTTCAAAAATGCTCAGACATGATTATTGTTAACCAGACATGCGCTATATAGACACATATACATATACACATCTATGTAGATTCTATGTAGGACCGACGAGTGCGGAAATGTTGAACGCCGCCTTCTCCTTAAACCAATGTTAAATGAATTTGTCGTTGTCGTTGTTGTTGCTGCTGCTGCTGCTGCTGCTGTCAACGGAACTCATACTACGTCATCAGTTTGTCAATCACTGAATTTGTCAGTCAGACAATTAATTTCCTTTTTCGCCCATTGCCGTTCATTGCAATACATGAGGGCAATCTGTTCAAGCGTTTGACAACCACACAAATCGCTGGAAAAGCACCACCACCAACAACAACAGCAGCTACAACAGATCCATCTATCAACAACACACGAACAGACCATACACTTGTATGCATGCATTTGGGTATATAGAAAACAAAGCAATATGAATAATATAAATAGCTCACAGAATACCAAGCACTTTCGTCTAATGGATAAAATTAAGTAAATGAAATGCACAACTTTTTGTTGTTAATAATGCATATCACAAGCTCTGAGTTTTTACGGTGCCAACTTGATTCTATTCTCAAAGCGTTAGTACAAACTGAATGCTGAGCCAATACCCTAGAAAATTAATTCATTTGGACTTTGAGACTTGAGCGTTTTCAACAGCCACAACGAGGCTGGCAGTGAATCATCTTCTTCAATTAATAATAACACAAACACACACACTTGTTTATATGTATTGTAATGTTCTGGAGTAGACACTCGTATCCTGTATATCCTCGGCGATAACTTCTCTCTCTCTCTCGCCTTCTCTCTCTCTCTCTCTTTCCTTCTCTCTCTCTCTCTCCTTCTCTCTCTCTCTCGCTCTCTTTCCTTCTCTCTCTCTCTCCTTCTCTCTCTCCTTCTCTCTGTCTCTGAGATCCTTTTGTTCATATAAACGGGGATCATGGCTAGATAGACTCATCTGTTGATTCTGATCAGGAGATGCTCCCAAATTTGCATACCTTTGGTCAACTTTATTATACCCTTTTATCCGATTTAAAATGATTCAGGATTTAACAAGAAGTAACGCCCTAAATAACATACTCTTGCTGACTCCTCCTCCAAGTTCGTTGTGCATTTGAAGAGCCAGCCAAACGAACTATTTGATATTCTTGTCGAATTTTAATTTATACAATATTACGTATTTGTAGCGTAAGAATCAGGGTATCAATACGTAACCCGTATACAAAAAAAAAAAATACCGGAATATTTACAGATTTTACATTTCTATACTTTTTGAATACAAGAATTTCTACATTTATTTCGAGTGAAAATCATACTTTAAAATTAATATTCAAGAGGTGTCTCTTGCAGATTTGTGTGCTGTTTATGCACACACAGACACACACACACATTCAAGCAAACATATTGGCACTGGATCGACAGCAACAAGTTGAAGCGAGCAACCCATTAGAAAGCAAATGGGGCAAACAATCTGCCGACAACATGGAAACCCTAAAGGCTTTCGGCTTGTTTGCGTTTTTGCGTTTAGTGTTCTGATTATCGATTCTTTATTGAGAGCTTTGTTTTTGTTTTTCGTTTTTCGTTTTGTATGTATTTTGCTCTGAACGTGTTGGGCGCCAGCGAGGCTTGACTGTGTCCGGGCGTTCAGTGGGGACAGTAGTGGGATACATATTTACACACACACACACACATACATATATATATATATATATATAGGTATATCGTAGTAGTACGTAAGAGACAACACTTAGCAATGTGCCATTTTCATTTTCATTTAGTTTTTTTTTTTAATTTTTATTTTCAATTTTTCAATGTTCATTTCCATATCCGTCTGTCAATGTCGGAATCGTTGTATTTTTTTTATTAGTATTATTAATATTATTATTGTTTTTTATTTTATTTATTTGTGTTTGTAATTTAGCTTGGCATGTTGTTGTCAATTAGGAAGTCTGCATGGACAATTAACTTGAATAAAATGTACACTTGCATCATTTATAATAATAAACCAAAGAATGGGCAGATTATATGTGTTTTTCCTTCGAATGTAATAAAGAAAAGCAAACCCGATAAAGTTCGAAGGGTTTTCTTTCTAAATTCCCATGCCAACTCGACCGACACACTTTAATATTCATTCATTCTAAATAAATCCTAAAGAACTGTTAATACTCTACATCTGGCAACACCAAAAACTCTCTCATTGTGACACACACACACGCATATGCAACAGATCTGCAAAGCAAATCAACAAGTTCCAAGAAAGAAAGAGAGAGAGAGGGAAGGAGAGAAATGGACTGATTGCATGTGTCAGTTGAGAGAGAGAGAGAGAGAGAGAGAGGGTGAGAGGGTGAGAGAGAGAGAGAGAGAGAGAGAGAGGGTGAGAGGGTGAGAGAGAGAGAGAGAGAGAGTGACGTGGTGAAAAGGGAGCGCGTTTGCGCAACTGAGTCAATGGATAAATGTGAGCAGTGTGCATTAAATGCAGAGGTAGGCAACCAGTGCACATTGCAACAAGCAGCTAGCACACAAATACTACTCCAGTCATGGTCAAGACAAAGAATATATGTATGTGTATATAGAATAATGCCCGTATATGTACACACGTATTTCCTATATATATTTGTGTGTTCGTGTGTGTGTGTGAGCCTAAACAAAGAAACAATCGAGGAGCAGCAGCAATGTTGGCAGACGCGCAATTAGCCACAGGCAGCAAAAAGTCAACGTTGCTTATAGTCTTCTTTGTTTTAGGTTTTTTTCTTTTTTTATTAATATTATTTTTTTTTTTTTTTGGTTTTTGTCTTGGGGTTGCGCTTCTGGCAAACAAGACAAGGCAAGACAAGGCAAGGCAAGGCAGCTAACTGCACTGCACATAAAGTGACCGGAGGAGCAGCCTGGCGCTCTCTCTGGCATTAGAATGCGATCTTGACATACACTGACGCAGCAACAGCAACAGCAGCAGCACCAGCAGCAGTAGCAGAAGCAGACGCAGAAGTAGCAACAACAGTAATCCCCAATATGTGTTCTCTCCAATCGAGTCCGTTTTGCTGCTTCTCTCCCAATAGGTCGCTCGCTCTCTCTCTCTCTCTCTCTCTCTCTCTCTCTCTCTCTCTCTGTCGCTCTTCGGGCAGGCGGTAGGCAGTCAGTCAGTTGTTGGCAATGTCGACGTCGACGGGCAGTAGTCAGTATCGATTGAACAGTCGCGCGTAACACGTCGAACCGATGCGGAGAGTCCGGTCAAAACCCCAACACCCCCGTTCTTAATAAATAGCGTTGCACGAAGCGACCACGCTAGCAAACGGCAAGAATCCGCTGAGAACGACGGAGGCGGCACACAGCAACAGCAACAGCAACGCACGCCAGAGAGCCAATGGAATAAAACATAAAAAAAGAAACAAAACAAAACAACAACAACCAAAACAGTCAGTTAGAACAGCTGGAAAATAAGGCGAAACTTGAAAACGACAGGCCTAAGTGAAAATAAATATTCCATTTCAATTATTTTTTTTTTTTTTTGGTGTTGCTGAATATTTTTCGCAATTTCGTTTTTTTTTTGGTTTGGTTTTTTTTTTATCGCAAAAACGTGCCTTGTAATTTAATATTTTGAAACGAGCTTTAAAGTGTTATATATATTATATAAAGTAACCATATATACAAATTTTAAATAACACATGGAAAAACTTCGTTGCACGCTGAGATAAGAAATTCCTCAAGAACAAACTAACTAATCGGAAACCAGCGAAATGCGAACAAATTGATAAAAAAAAAATAAGTAAATCATAAAAAACTTCAAATAAAAAAGCCAATATAGCAGTGGATGAATAACTTAAATCTACAACTGAAAACCGAACGAACAACATACTAATGAATAATTCTACAGATTTCACATCATTAACATAACTGAACAAAACAGAACACAGAACAGAACACACAAAAATACAGCAACAAGCAAGTAAATAAAAAGAGAAATAAATTAGCAACTACATCGAAAAGCAAAAAAAAACCTTGGTATTAAGGTACAAAATACACACTACAACAACAACAATAACCACAACAGCAAAATCCACAACGCTGTTTAAAACGTTGACAAAAACGTTTACAAAGCGCCGCAAGTTTTTGAAATTATTTCCCAGTTCTGTGTGTGTGTGACAAGTACAAATTAAAAGCAAAAACAAACAAACAACAATAACAACACCCACCGCGTTCCATAAAAACCCCAACGGTTGAATAAGACACAAGAAAATATAAATAAAAAGAAGCAAAAAGAACAACGCATCGCTCGAAAATCAAAACAACAACAAAGGAAAACAAAACAAAACACACAAAAATAAAAGCGGCCAACGGAGAAGGCGCAGCGGCGACAACGACGACACACACACACACATGCATATAGAAAGAAGCACAAAATATCCATAATTCTATACACACAGAGACACACACAGGCACAGACACATGTGCAAGCTTATGCACTCTATATAGAGGGTATAGAGACATCTGCACACCTGACACCAGAAACACAGCAAGACACGCAGAAAGACTGAAAGACAGACAGCGAAGAGCAGCAAAAGGAACAACAACATAAACAAAAACAAAAAACAAACAAGCAACTAACTAAAAACAATGACAACGAAACCACCGAGAAAAGTCGCACCCGATGGCGGTTGGGGTTGGGTTGCCTGCTTCGGCGTCAGTTTGGTCAATGTAAGTTCTATTAATCTTAATCTTCTATTTATCCCCCACATATATTTCTATCTACTAGAAAATGGTTATTTGTGTGTGTGTGTGTATGCGCATACTTTCAAATTGGTATAGTTATAATGGTAGTAATTATAGATAAACATTTGGGTACAGGGTATTTCCTAGTCGTTTACTCTCTATCTCTATGCCTCTCCCACTCTCTCTCTCTCTTGCTCTGCTAGAGCCTTGTTATTCGTTTTCATAGATTTTTGTTTAGTTAGGATAGGTTAGTTCTGCTTGCCAATTGTGCATTGCGTTTGGCGCTATTAACTGTTAACTGGCTTACGATTAGATTTAACTTTGTCTTTTATGATGATAAATGTCTATATATTTAATATGTATATATATATATATATATATATATATATATATGTACTGTGTGCCTTGATGAAAAGTGTCTTATCTTTATATCTGATTTCATCCAAGAATGATATTAAAGAATATGACACAAAATAAGATGAATTCGTATTCGTACTATCCTTTGCCTTTTGTGTTGTTGTCAGATTAGTCGTCATTATCGGGATTTGCATATCAGCAGATTATTGACGACCACCCGTTAGGAATAGGAACAGTTGGTTCCATATGCTTTTTTTTACACGCTCCAATTCGGCTTGGATTGCAAACGTCGCAGTTATTCTGCTATTATTTATATATAAAAAAAATCAATGCCAATATGACTATGACTATATTCCTCATTTTGCGATAATTGGATCAATTACTACAACGAGGATTACATGGGTGAGTGAATGAGTGAACGAACTTATACACAATTCATACAATTTGCTTCGGCTTGTGCCTTTCGCAGCTGGCACTTTTCGGATGTGGATGGACAACTGGCAACCGCCTGTGGTTAACACACACATTTTGTTCGCTAAGTAATCCTTAATTTATCCGGTATTATTATTTCTTAAACATTGCATTCAACTTAGTTAAGAGAGAGACTCAGAGAGCGAGAGTCTGCTCTTTGGAAGGTCAAAATAAAATACCTCCACTGTTATCCCTCCACTGCAAATACCATTTGAATAATTTAAATATGAATTCCAATTGACAAACCTTGCACACGATTATCTTATATGTACATATATATAAATACTATAATTGGGGCAGACAGATTCATAAATCGATTCTTAATGAAACGACGATTCAAGTGCGATATGATAATTGAAACATATGTCCATTCATTCACCAAATTGTCTCATTAAATGCATACAATTCTTTTGGGGGTGTTACTTATTCATATCTGATTAATCTGACAAAAAGAGAGGACAACCGCGATACAAATCGAAAAACTACTTTGTTATTTGTTTACACACGTATATACATATATAGCAATGTAAGTATTTCTTTACAGTGCTACTGTCGATAGGTTGATATTTAAACTGTAAATGCAATAGGGAAAGGAACTAACTGTATGTATATATGTATGTATAATTGCCAAGTAACTGACAATTTTGATAAGTATTATTATCATGCATTAAATCTTGAGCATACTTCGACATTTTAGTGCGCAACTTAAAATTTCAAACACTCGTAAAACTTAATTGATGTCCACTTTAGCCTGCCCTCTGTGCATGCTTCTAGCCAAAAACCAAAAGAGAGTAATAACCGTATCAATAAAATAATATGCATTTTATGGGCGTAGCATGAGAGCGACAAGAACAACAAATATGGGAAACGAAGCGAAAGCAAAAGCAAAAGCAAACGAACAGAATCAACAACAATAAACCAAAACACTAACATTATCACGATTATCAAATCATTTTTTCGGGAAATCGCATTCACGTCATCATTGTGTATGTGTAGGTGGCCAGTAGGTGTTGCGATATCGCAAATCAGTCGATTATATGACCGAGACCTGTGTTCACTATTTAGCCCACTAATCGGATTGCTTTCCGTTATCGCCGCCTGCAGCCTTTTTAATCGCGCTTAAATCATTAACGAGGCAAATTGGCAATTGGCAATTGGATCGTATACAATGTGGAAACTCAATCAGGCACAATGTGCCTAATAAATAACACATAAATGCATAACTATACTAATGGAGACATTAAGCATCGATAAGGAATTCCGATACCGATAAGTATCCAATATAAATATAAATAAGTAACTGATTTTCAAAGTTACAAAAATCAGGAAACTTTTGCGGTATTTGCACAAAGTGCTTAAAGCACGTCAAAGGTTGCTCGACTATATGATACCCTACACCCAAAATCGAAAGCCAGAAAGCTAATGTTGACAATATATATATATATATATAAATATATATATATGTATATATATACGTATTTATATTTACACAAAGTTTGCTAGATTAAAAAAAAATATATGATGAATCCAATTTGCGCATTATTTGTTAATAGTTCTTATCGAGAAATTCCTATTTGATCAACTTGTCTGTGGCTGGAGCCAAGATAACAATTTACGTATATTATGGTTAATATTTACATAAAGCAGCAACACAAACGAAAAGTTTTATTAGAGAATTGTCTGCAGACAATTATAAAACATTTAAAAAATTCGATCTTAATTAAAATCAATGCAATGTGAACTGTTATTGACCATTTTGTCATATTATAGCTCTTAACTAATAGATCAAAAGCAAAATTAAAATAAAGAGACAAATAGTTTTTATAAGTAAAACAAAAAACAAGCGATAAACTGCTCAAAATGTTTATTTACAACACTTTTGAATTTGTAAATAGATTTGAAAATTAAAATTGCATCATTTGTGTATGCGAAACAATATAGATTGTTGTTCTATATTTCGAATGTACTAATTATATACATTCATATAAATATATACATATATAAATAAATCCATGTATGTCTATCTACATACATGTGAGCTCATCATATAATTGCCGCATTCAGCCGGAAATAAACGGATAGCTTCGATTTCCTATTAATTAACTGCATACAATCTACAATATATATATATATATATATATATATATATATATATATATATATATATAATTAGCTGCAGTTATTTTAAAATTTCTGTAAAATCTTTGCATTTGTACACAGTAATCCCAATATGGAGCCAACTAATTCGTAACAGTTCAAATACGTACGTCAAATATTTGAACTGTTGTGGTATGCAAACACATATATATATATATATATATATATATATATATATATATATATATATATACATACATCACGATGCTTACATATATCACTATACGTACATACATATATACATTTATTTCTTTTTTCAATTAATTGAAAGGCATGTTCTGTTGTTGCTCTCAATTGTTTTGCATTTGATATTTTGTTCTTCGAAATGTTTGTCTCTAACAAGTAAGATTGCTCTAGTCGGAAGAGCTCGATCGGCAGATACCCTGTTCCAATCATAAGCTATAGTTTTTGTTTCTTCGGACAAAGTTTAAAAATTGTGATCGCTAGTCGATATAGGATATATGTAGGAAGAGTTATAGATACAACAAAAATAAAAATAAATCTGCCTATGGCAAATGAGAGCTTATTTTTCAAATTGGAAAAAGTCTAAAATGCAGACAGACGTGATCAAGAATATATATATTAAAATATATATTGCATGTTACATACTGTTGCCCAACTCAATTATACCCTTTTTAATCAATTATACAGTTTTCAATTGGTTCGGGGAATAAAAAGCGCAAATATACATTTAGAATTGGCAGCGAGGGGAGCAGGAAGAATATATCACTTTCCTGTTTGCAATACAAATTGGTAAAGAAATCGAAAAAGATACAAGAAACAAGAAACAAGAGCCACAAGCGCAGTCACGCTGAAGACTATATACTCTTTTAGGCCGGAGTCCAATCAACCCATATACATTTTATATATTTGTTTTCCTGTACGTTTTCAATAAATGATATTTGATATTTATGTTTCATATGTTTCACTGAATATCACACATATTTATTTTCATTAATTGTATTGTATCTTCGATGCCACAAGTCTTACTACAAATTACACTAGTCTCCGGCAAGGGTAGTCAAGAGTCGCATTCGATGAATTTGTGCCCACTTTGCGGACTTTGTATCATTTTGCAGTCTGTACATAGGTAAACATATGTATATATATATATATATATATGCTTCTTCTGCTTCCTCTGCTTCTTCTTCAACATTGGCAAGTACAACAATAAATAATGGCCGATCGGTCTGTCGTTGCGCCAATTTAGCAATATTCAAGCAAAATAACAAATATCGTCATTGATTTGGTTGCTAATTTTGTTGCTTTGCATTTTTTGATTTTGGTTTTGGCTTTCTTATCGACGATCAAGGGGCCGATTAGCACCTTGGTAGGCGTCTCGTTCTACGATGATGTGATAACCAAAAGTGACTCGCCTTAACATATATATATGCACATATCTAATCCGTCGTTCGACACAAGCCAAACAACAAACAAACAGTCAACCGAATCGCCAATTAGGCCAATTCGTTAAAATGAATAGTATACCATAACCATATTATTTATAGACGCGAGTTGCTCTCGATGAAGTCACAAAGGCAGAAAAAACAACTTTAATACTTTAATTTTCAACTCGGACTCTTCGATAGTGAAAAATATCGATATTTACTAAAATTACAATGTAGTGAATAAGATTTAATAGGGTTGTGTAAAGTAGCGATAAATTGATGAGTTGACAGCTCAGCTTTCAATATCAGTTGTATTCAAATTAGTTTGACCAAACAATAACATTAAAGCTTTAGCTTCAAAATTAATATTATATCCACTTTAAAAACATGGTTGAATACGACTTTTTATAAAACTTAAGTAACTGTATTGCTACCATATTCGAAAGGATTACAAATATGTACCGGAAAGAGTATAAAAATATATGCGCATAGTTTGACTGCATACACATCCATCCATATACCTTTCTACCTTCTAAGCCCGTTCACGAATCAGTGAACTTCCGCAATTGAAACTATTTCGTTCCATAATTGCATTTCAGATTTCAACTTGAGCATTTATCTGTGCTGAATTTCTTACAAGTAATTAGTCGACATGAAATTCAATTCAAAAATGAAAAATCCACAAGAAACGTCATAATTGCAAAGCTTGTTAGCTTGTACGGGATCGTTTAAGCTTCATTTACTTATGGCCTTATAATTTGGACTTTACTTTTTTTTAGATACGCTCTGGGGCTTCTCTTTCCCTTAAGCAGGCACATATATATTTAGCTACTTTCGAAGAAAACCGGTAGCAATTAACTTTTATCATATATATATATATATATATATATATATATATATATATATATATATATATATATATATATAAATTACAGAAGCAGACGATCGTAATTGTAGAGAAGTGACTGGTAAACTAAGAGATACCCTGTTACCCTGTTATATACAAGGAAACATGCAAACTTTTCAGCATAGAATTCTGTTCTTGAACTTATAGACCGATTGCACCAATATTTGTAGGATATAGAAACTGTTACGATATACCACAAAAGTTGAAGATACATTTACCAAATTACCACTACAAGTAATGAATGCTGAATGTGAATTATAAAATAAATTTTTTTGTCACTAAGAGTATTTATTCGAGATTTGATCCATTGTGGATCTAATAAGTTAGCTGGCTTGCTAATGCTTCAATCGAACTAAACAGCATCGATTAGCTGATTATAGCTGAGCAAATAGCATTCACAAGTAAATGCTAAATTAAGTACAAAGTTGCAAAAATAAGCACTTGCACCCGGCCTGGTCAGGTTTGCCAGCAAAAGTGTGCGCCATAAAATTGTTGCTAAGTTGAGCTAAACATAACAACTTACAAGTGCTAAAAAGGAGTCGGCAACAAAAGCAACAATGGCAACAATCAAATTCGAGCACAAGCTGTTTGTTTCGCATATCTAATTTGAAATTGATACTAATGCCAAATTCACGAGCCACACAAACAGAAAGACAGACAGACAGAAAGACAGGCAGACAGAGAGACGTTCAATAAACCCATGGTGCGATCGTTTAATTGTATGTCTGTACACTCAGAAAAACAAAAACAAAATCGACCTTAGTCTCAGAAATTCGCTATTCTGTTTATATCACTCACAGTATTATTGAGAAAAAAGTAAATTTCTAAAAAAGGAAAGTTGCTGCTGTGTCTCTTTCCAAAAACCAGTGTTTTTCTTCTCTAAATTTCAGTGACAACTATGACAACTCTAGATCAGAGTTTAGCTAAACTCTGTATATATATACATATATATTAAGCACTCATAGAAGACATTTAAGAACGTTTTTTTTTTCTATTATTTCTAATTAGTTCTAAAAATAAGAAAAACTTTTTTTGCGCGATTGTTTTTGCTGAGTGTATGTCTATCTGATGTTGCTGGAGGGTAGCCAACCAAGCGGCTCAGCTGGGCTCAAATGGCAGCACGTGCGTAGATTGTAACCAGTTTCTGTGCAAGACAAGACTCTCTGCTACACCAGTAAATGGTTGCTGCCTCCTCATCTCTCATCTCTCATCCTCCTACCGATGCTGCTGCTGCTGCTGCTGCTCACTGAGTGGGGGGCTGTTGCCAACCGCAATGAGCTTCAATCAATGTCAACAGTCAATAGTCAAAAGCACACACAGAAGTGACGACAACATAAAAACAATAACAAAAAATACAACGGGGCTTGCTGGCCGTGGCAACTGTTGCCAAACTCGTTTTTGCTCTTGTTGTTGCTGTTTTTGTATACCCTTGCCAGAGGGTATACTCATTTTGTCATACAGCTTATATGTATCTAAATATCTATGTACTTATATATCTGTGTATATCTATATAGATGTATTTATATTTACTGCGAGATTCTTTCAATTAATAGTTGAGCGTGCTGAATGGAATCGTTCTGTAAGCGTATTTCACATTCGGTGTGCTTGTTATTTTTTCTTTTTCTTTCAGCTATAATCACAAACGAGCATAAACAGTGTGCCACCTCCCCAACCTCCCTCGCCACTTGCCACTCGCCCCTTCCCCCTCTCATCGTCTAACGAGAGCAGCTGATGCTGACGTTTGAGCTCACGTGACTTTGTGTTGCAACTTGTTGTTGTGTTTGTGTTTGTTTCCTGCTGCCAAAACTTGTTTGCAGTCTACACACACACCAACACACATCCACACACATCCACACACACACACACACACCACGCACAACAAGCTGATCGGCTGACGATCACTTGCTATTATATACATAATCAACTGCAGCTGTAACTGAAAGTTTATGTATATATATATTTATAAATGTTGTTATATATATATATATGGATAAATCACATGATTGTGATCATGCGAATCGCGAGTGAGCCACCCTCTCTGCCTCTCACCCCTCATCCTCGCTCTTCTCTCCATCGGGCGTTCATCCATCCGCTGAAGCGTTAAAGTCGAGCCGAGTTCAGTTCGGTTTTGATGTTCTGTTGTTTGTTGTTTGTTTTAATGGTCAACTGGCATCGCCCCAGAGTCGACATTTTAATTGAAATGTTTGACAGCCGCAAGCAGCAGTCACCCAGTCGCATTCACATTCACATTCACAGTCACGTTCACGTTCACATTCACATTCATTTTCTATATTATCTATAGTGAAATGTACTTCACAGTTAATTGCTTCAATTGCCGCCACACAACACACAGCAAACAGCAAACAAAAAACAACAAACACATTCAATTCAAATTTATTTAACATCGATCTTAGAGACAACCGCAAATCGTCCCCACTTCAAAGACCCGTTCTCCTGTTGCCCCTTTCTTAATTTACTCTCAAATTTCCGCCATTAAGCAAAACGCATTTTTCAATTAACGCTAATGAATTCGAAAGAAAAAAACACAACAAAAGATGACTGACTACAGGCGGCGGGAGGAACTGAGGGAGTGCTTGGGATATAACTCTCAATTTTAAGGCGTATTATTATTGAGAGAAACTCGTTAAAGTAAAATGTGCAAATTTGCTTTTAATTATGAAAAAATTTCGGCGGCCGCAGGGCAGCAAAAGTCAGAACACAAAATATTGAACCGTAAAAAAGGCATTGAACGGAACGCGATGAATGCGATGAAAACCAAATAATATATATATATATATATATACATATACAGAATATTAAATACGATTACCAATAATCGCATTCAAGTTAATAAATACTATATATATATATTTATATAAAATATTTGTAGAACATATATATATATATATCGAAACATTAAGACGATATATTCGTATATCGTACAACATTATATTTGATAACTTTCAACTGTAATTCATTTACACAACCCATACAACTTGTGAATATTTAAATACATTTTGCTTACAGTTGCGCAACGTTTCCAGAACGCGCCCATAATAACGAAACTAACGAAATGGAAATAGAAATAGTAATAGAAATAGAAATAGAAATAGAAATAGTAATAGATATAGAAATAGAAATGAGCTGTGCCTACTACAGCAGGGAAACAGTAAACCCCACCGAATTGAAGCCACCACCCTTTTCGCCTGACTGTGCCACAGTTTTGAATGATGATACGACAAACTATATTCATTTGAATATTTTTTCTTGGGAGGACAGAGACTAGATGGTTTTACTACTTTACAGAGACACAAACTAGATGCCCAACCTCACTAAAAAAAAATCATAATAATAAAAAAATAAATACAAACACGATTGAATACACCGAAGATTTTGTACTCTCGCAAATGAGTTAATTAAAACATAGATATACAAAAATATACCAATTATTCCAAAAAAGACTTTTAAATTATAAAAAGACAGACAACAAAGCGATTGTTCCCATCGGAGCAGTAGGTTCCAACATGTTTAGCAGGGAAGACTTAACCTTGTTAAAGTTGAGCAAGTCAACTCAACTCAACTGAGTTCCAGCTCATTAATATATGCATATTCAAGCCTTGAGATGGATCAGCGTTACGTAACATAACAAAAAAAAAAGAAATAAACAATACATCACTTGGAGTTGTAAACCATAAAAAGGCAACGCACAACTTAATGGGAAATCAATAGACGACAACAACAACAACAATAACAACAACAACAACAACATTAATAATAATGATGACGACTTTGAGGACACGAACGACAATGTCCGTTTCTCACTCAAGCTTGATTTAGGGAGACCACAGAAAACGGTGACACTCAAAACTTATTTGGCCCCACGACGACGTCATCGTGGCTAGTTGCCGCACCACCACCCCCCAGTCCCCCAGTCCCCCATTCGCCATTCACAATGACTTAACGACATTTGAGCGGACGACGTCATCTCATCAAGCAACAAACTGATAACGACAAATGTTACACAGCACAAATAACATCAAAGTGACTAACGCCCATATCTAAGGCAGACGGACAGACGGACAGACAACAACAGACGACAGACGGCAGTTGACAGATGTCAGACATAGGCAAAGCGGTTGCTAAGAATTCAATATATGTGCGTGTGTGTGTGTGAGTGTGTGTGTGTGTGTGAGTGTGTGTGTGTGTGTGTGTTGCACAGATAACTGCTGAAATGCTCCAGCCGACCACGAAGCTTGCTCGTGTTTCCTTTGACATACATGCGCGTGATAATATCGAAGATTGAACGCTTTTTTTGTTGTCGAGGTATGCCACAAAAATACACGACTCGAGTTTAAACTTGAATTTATCAAAATTTAAATGCAGCGTTCATCCAAGGGAAGAAAACATTACCAAAAATTGGGCATTTGCTTTTGCTTTGGTTTGCTTTGGTATCGTTTCAGTTTTGACAAAGTTAAAAGTCTGCGAAAAGTTGATTCATATGCGAATTTGTTCACAAGTTCTTACTACATATGTATTTGGAAAAACCTGAACCGCATCTGTTTTCATTATATTATATGATTACCAACTGAATTGCCAGCAGTCAAATGAAATCCACATTAGAGATTTATTTATTATTGTTGCTTTTTGTATGAGTCATTCACTTGGGGGTGATCAGTGTCCCATGCAGAAATGCCCCAAACTAGAATTAATATTAAATTACACATTTACGGGCATGAAACATGTGTTCTGTACAGAAAACAGAAACAGAAGTAAAAATGCATACATACAACATATGTACATACATAAATATATATTTATTACATAACCTTCTAATACGTGCCAAAAAAAAAACAAAAAAAAAAAACGAGAACAAAAACAAGAGCAAAAAAAAGCACAGCTAACTAACTTGGCAAATAGAGGGAACATTTCGCGGAACCTCTCGCGATTCTATAAGCTAAAAACAGTAAACACCCTCTACTGAATAATAGCTGATGATGTGAGGAATTTGCTTTGCATAACTTTGGATAGCCCCAAAACTGAGTTTGACTTGTTTTTGCACAGTGCGTTACAAGCATCACGAGAAATTTATAATAGCTTCTTTAAGGGTATGCATAGAAAGGAGTCCCACAGTCACAGTCAAACACACACGTGACTTAACTTAACTGCTAAACTGGAGAACTGGAGAACTTACAATAATTATCCGTAACTTATGACCGAAAAAGGTATACAGCGAATGATGATGATGACACCAAGCTTTGAAACCGAGTCCCATTCTCCATAATCGATTCATATGGATTTTGATAATGATAATGAGTCAAAAATGTGTCTGGCTAGGCTAAGTATTGTGTATATGTACCTTCCCTCATTGGGCCTTATCTATATCAATTTTTGAATTTATACTATCGACACAATCACGCTAAGCCACTGTGACTGCCAGCAGGCACTGCTTGTAAATTCGATTGGCAAATATTGCACTAATGTTTGCAAATAAATAATAAAACGAGCGTTGTCGTGTTGTACGAAATATAAAAATGTCGAGAGTACCCACCAACACCAGCACCAATCACCAATCACCACTAGCACCACCCGAACGCCCCTTTTCATCAGCTATAGATAGCTTTGCATGGTATTTGTGTTCAGAGCAAATGAGCAACGCAAACAAGCACAGTGGGTGCAATAAATATGAAGCAAAAGCTTATTTAGATCATTTACAGCTCACGATTTCGATTCACGAGTAACGGCTATGATTACGATTGCGATTACGATTCCGAATCCGATTCCGATTCCGAATTTGAGTCCGATTCAGTTTGTGGGGCACTCAACACAATCGTTTGTATTTATTTCTCATGTTTTCCATACTTTTGTTGCTTTGTTTGTCTTTTGCTGTTATCTGCTAAAAACCGCATCGCGCAAATTGCAAGTAGCAATGCCAATAAATCCAAATTCGAAAATGCGAATTTCCTCAAAATAATGGCTAAGCTAATTTATTTGCACATTACAAAATAAGATGAAGCCTAACGTGATGTGCAATGTGTGAATAGAATGATCAAAGTTTGGTAAAACGACTAGTTAATTTCTGGAAGTCCTAATTGGAATCTAGATCATATGATCACAGACAACAAGTTAACAACAAGTCGACGCGGAGATACCCTTTATTCATCATTGCAACAATTATATTCCAACTGTATATGAATTGAATTGTTTGCTTTTAATGCTATCGGTTATCGATCCTTATCGATTAGTTATGTTAAAGCAGCAAACGGTTGATTTAATGTAATAAAATTGATCTACAAGTGGAGACACTGATGTGATCATACACACAAACAAGAATTAATATGTACTATATATAAATATAATTGGATCAACCATTTCTGAATACAATCGATAATCGATACACGAAAATGTATGTATGTCAGCATGTTGAGATTGTTTGCCCTGATAAGGAGCGGAAGAGAGTACGAATCAGCTTTTGCCATGGCTCGATCACATGCGAGTGGACAAAATCAAAGTGCGACCAATTATAGAAACCCCAAAACTTCTGCCTAGGCAACAAACCACTATCAAAAGAGTGCAGAATACTGCGTGTGCGTGTGTCTGTGTGTGCGTGTGTCTGTGTGTGCCATGTGATATTTAGGGATCGTTTACTCCCTATCATAAAGTGAGCGCGTGTTTATTGTTGTTGTTCCTCTTCTTTTTTTCTATTTATTTTTTTATTGTTTTTTTTTTTTTTGCCTACCCCATTTTCTTGTTTCAATTATGATTGGTGATAATTCAATTATAAGCAATTAACGGTTTGAATGAAGCACCCATAAATATCTAGCACCAAGGGCGAGGGGGTGGGTTGACTTAAGTGAAATGAAAAGCGATAAAGGCGAATACAAAAATCAATAAGAGCCCAAATCAATAATAATTGTGTTTTGCAAAAGCACAAATAAAGCACTTCAGGAACAATCGTCATTATCGTCAATAATAACCAGTTAAATATTCGAGTACCTGTTAAAGGTTACACACGACAAGCAACAAAAATGCATCAAAAGTACTTCATTTTGACAATTGAGAAGCATATGTAACAACAACGCGAAGCGTGAGGATTGTTGTCAGTCCTCAAGGACAATCGATGGTATTGAAATATTGATAACAAACAAATTGGAGGGGAATTTAAATTTCACGATACATTTCAAAATCCGACCGACTTTTCCAATGTCAAATGTCAACGGTGCACATTAAGTAAGTTGTTGACTACTAATGATACCTATGGCAACTATATGTTATAGACATTCGATCCGACGTATGCACTGCCCGCAGCAATGAAACGGATGTAGGACAAGTTTCATTAACACTGGTTTAAAACTGAGTGAATTGTAGCCGACATATATATGTCCACTATATGCACTCGCTTAGTGATATATATATATATATTTACTTTATGACGTCATCTTCAATGCGTTACAAACTAAGATGGGCTCAACATAAAATTATGTAAACTTTTCCTACATATAATTATAATTATAATTATATATATATATATATAATGAACTTTATAGACAGTTCTTTGTCCTGATCGAGTTTGAATTGAACCATTTGGTGGCTTTCATACGTAGGTATTATTTGGATACCTCTTATTTTTCTTTTACGGAAATTCAAATGGAAATTCGTTCAATAGATTATGTTTGTTATGTTTGATTCAATGGCAAACTGTATATATAACTGTACTAGTGTTGCACTGGAATAGTGTTTGCTGGAATATAAAACTATGTGTGAATACAAAGGAATTATCAGACAAAAAGATCGAGAGTGCGAGAGAGGAGGTAGTAAAGCTCGCAAAGAGACATCAATGCCGTCGAGCTTACATTTTTGGGAGGCATACAATCATGATATACATATACATATGTACGTATAATGGACGACATTGAATTGCGTGATTACATAGACAGGGAAAGAGAGGGCGAGACAGAGAGAGCGCGAGAGAGAGAGAGAGAGAGAGAGAGAGAGAGAGAGAGAAAGAGAGAGGAGTGGTGACGTCGCCACGACAAAATTGACAACTTCAAGTGCACTGATATATTTCTCGCATTGATACCAACTTAAATATATACACACATATATATATATAAATATATATATTTGATGTGTAGGTGTGTGTGTGTGTGTGGGTATTATTTATGGGGACTGACTGTCTACTAACTTGGTCTTATTTGCTGCTGTTGATAACGGACGGGAATCAATTCGATGACGTTGCCACCTCTACTTGCTTTAGTTTTATTGATGGCTAATGCTTCCCACTCCCAGTTGGCTGATTATAATTTATTTGCCGATTACCGTCAATCAATTGGCCAACATAAAAATCGGGCTAAGGTCATATATCATGTATATATTTTTGCGTCAAGCTGTACGTTGGTCAAATTGCTTTCCGTCTCATTTAATCTGTAATATATGCAGTTGTTCGACTCATTACCACCAGACACGTTAGAAATATAATTAGAAATATAATATTCAGGAACTAGAAAGAACTCTCGACCGTTTTAGGTTCGAAATTTTTTATTTATGTGATTCGAATTTTCTTCAGTATACCAGTAAGTACAAATAAATTCAACGCACATCTGATCAGAAAAAACGTTGTTGTTTCGTACGATTTTGTAATATATTCTCTGGAAAAATAATCAAGTCGTTTCGTGTTCTTTCATTTAATGTATGTTTAAGTAATCCAAAATCAAAGAAAATCTTGTTTAGTGAAAACAACGAAAACAAAATGAAAATTATTTTAAAAAAAATTTACAATTACAATAAAATTATTAATTAATTTTCATCAAGTTTTTAAATTTGAATAAGACTGTTTTTTTTGGTTAGCATCTTAAATTTTGAATGCTGATTCATCAAAAATTTCGCAAAGCACTCAAAGAGAGATGTATAATTGAAATTGTCTTGAAAGCAAATATGTTTCCAACAACGGAACATGTTTTTCTGTTTCGCTCTTCTTATATATATATATATATATATATATATATATTTTTTTTTTTTTGGACCATGAGATAAGACAATCATTGACAGCGAAACATAATTAAAAACGCATGAAACAAAAGAAAACGTTTTGTTTTATTTTTGGTGCGCACTCTCCTCACATAATATCAATGTACTTATGATTCATAGCACAAAAAAAAAAAAACGTTTTGTCTGATGTCTGATGCGACTTATAGTTGGTCCCAGACCTAGACTAAGGTCAATGCAATGATCAATCAATGCAACTGCGTCTTTGTAAGGATTTGATTTGATTGCTGCAAATAATAACTCGATTATTACACTGATTACAATTTTGAAAACTGACCTGTTTCACACATAATTGTTTTGTTTTGCAGCTGGCAACGCGATCGATTGAGCCATCTTTTGGCTTGCTGTTTGGAGACACGCTCAAAAATCTGAATGTGGGCACCACGGGCGCCGCTGTGATAATCAGCACGATGGATGTGTGTATGAATTTCTCGGGCCTGTTTGTGGGTCCGCTGCTGAAGGAGTTCTCCTATCGCAAGGTTGCGATCGCTGGCTCCCTGCTGTGCGGCCTGGGACTGGCGCTAACCTCATCGGCGAACACGATGGCCCACATCCTCAGCACATACGGTGTGATCAATGGCATTGGCGTCGGTCTGTCCACGTCGGCGGCATTTGTGGCATTGAATCATTATTTCAAGTACAAACGCGGCCAGGCTGTCGGTCTATCGATGGCGGGCACAGCGATGGGTATGCTGATAATGCCGCAACTGGTGCGCATCCTGCTCGAGTGCTATGACTTTCGGGGTGCGGTCCTCTTGCTGTCTGGCGTCGCACTGAATGCCATCGTTGGCTCCGTCTTACTGCAACCGGTCAAATGGCACATGAAGGAGGAATTTGACGATGAGGAACTGATTTGTATATCGGCGCTGCCGACGCCACAACCTCAAATGAATTTTGGAACGCCGGGCGGCGGTACAGCAGCGAATCCGCCGCCCTCATTTAAGGTGATTAAAGAGGATGGCAACGAGGAGGATGCACTGCCCGAGCTGAATACGCTGCTGTTTAACAAGCATCATTCACACAACCATCAATCGATGCGCAAAAACTACTCCGAGATGGCAATGAACACAATGAACGGCTCCCGTTTGGGCCTAACCAAACGGCCAACATTTCCGCGCATCATGTCCCTGGCTGGTGTCCAATCCGCGGACGTGGGCAGCGGCAGCGGCGGTTATCCATCACAGGCCGAGGTGAATACAACGATAGTCCGGTGCCGGAAGGCATCTGTCACATCGAATCTATCGTATATGGACTTTACTGGCTCCATACTGCAAGTGCATCTGAATACGGGCGATGATGAGTTCGAGCGGAATGATCGCGAACTGAGGCGCGTTGGCACAGCCACTGGCAGCATTTTGGGTGGACATCGCGATAGTTTCATCAAAATGAAACCCACTGAGGATGAGAAACAGCAATCGGAGCGCACCGATGAGGAGGCCAAGAAGAAGAAGACCGGCTTTTGGCGTCGCTTTGCCGATCTGCTGGACATTGCCATGCTCAAGGACAAGATGTTTCTCAATCTGCTGTTTGGCCTCTCCATTTTCTATGTGGCCGAAATGAACTTCAAAATGGTGACGCCCTTCTTCTTTGCCAATCTCGGTTACTCAAAGAGTGACGTCGCCTACTGTCTATCGATAACGGCCATTACGGATATTGCGGCACGTATTGTCCTGCCGCCACTGTTCGACAGGACGACGATCAGGAAACGGACCATCTTCTTGGTCTCGATAATTTTTGTGGCACTCACGCGTTCCAGTAAGTAGATAGATATCTGATCGATTTACCCGCAACATATTTTATATCTTTGTTATTTATTGTTATTTTACTTTCTTTGTGTGCAGTTATGGCCGAGCAAACGGAGTGGAATCAGCTTATGATCTGGCTATCGATTTGTGGCTTTTTCCGTGGCTCAGCATTGAGCAATTTTACACTGACCGTCTCCGAGTATTGTTCGCTGGAGAAGCTGCCATCGGCCTTTGGATGGCATCTGGTTGGCAAGGCTGTATTTGTGATCAGCTTTGGGCCATTGATTGGTGAGTCGGTTGTCCTTGCATCGACTTAAGTTGGACTCGTATCTCTAATTGCATTTATCATTTCTGTTCCAGGTCTGATTCGTGATGTGAGCGAGAGTTATCCGATTTGTATACACGCTCAGAGTGTTTGCATTATGATATGTGCTCTGGCTTGGAGCGTTGAGTATCTGGTGGAGTTTGTCCAATCACGACGCCGCACTGGCGATGCGGCACAGCAGATGCCCACACAGGATACACCAGCAGCAGCTGGAACTGAATCTGGAGCGGCAGCGACAACGGGAGCGGCAGCGGGAGAAGCACCAACGGCGGAAACGGCAAGAAAGGATGCCAAGCTGTAATATACATATATATGGCCAAAGAGATCAAGAGAGGATTATCAGATATGCATATAACTAATTACATCGATCGAACTCATTATTCAACTGAAACTAAATGCAACTACTTATTACTTAATTACTTCGATAGATTATGTACCTAAAACGTTACGTTATTTGCAATTGGAAATTCATAAAGTGAATGTTCCGATCAGCCCAGCAGCAATAATTCTTAATTTACTGACTCTGTGTGCTTACTACTTATCAAGATCAAGAATGCAACCAAACATGAGAGGAACAGAAACTAAAAATAAAAATATGTATATATATATATGTCCTTAAACAATTTATGTTTTGTTCGTGAATAGAACGGTTGCTTCATATACATATACACATATATATAACATATGCAACGCAACTTCCAAACACCTCCTGAACAAATTGTGTATTAAACTTAGCTTTGTTTGGTTCTATTCACCAGTTTTCTCCCTTAGTTCGATATATCGGAACAAGTAAACAATTAATTCTTGATATCATTCATAATTCTAAGTATAACATGTCCCTATTATTATTTTCTCTCTCTCTCTCACTCTGTCTCTCTCTATTTCTCTCTTTTTTTTTTTGTTTATTGTATGAACTTGTATGTGATAGTTCAAAGATAGTTGATAAGTTAGATATTTAAAAATAAGCATATGTCAAAATATGTATGAAACAAGGCATCAAAGCAAAAATAACAAAACTGGCTTTAAAATTGATATAATATATCTTTTTAAATTGAAATTAAGCAACGACCACAAAACAAAAACAATACCCAACATATACTATCTACCTACCTATCTATATTTATATGGATATATATCTATATATAACTAAATAAACAAACGAATGTGTAACTGAAATTTAAACTGATCTATCAATTTGCCAACAAGCAATTTATATGCCTATTTACATATATACCTATATACCTAGACCTATATACACAAACATATACACAAATATAGTTAAAGCATTAAGCATACAAAGGTTACAAAATGTATTGTATGCTTAGTGGCTAATGCCAAGTTGAGTGAAATGCGTAAACTGAATGAAAGTTATGTTGAAACATTGTTCACATGACCAAACAAGAATATTTGTCAAGCTAGTAGGAAAGCAAATGCCTATGTTACAACCATTCCCCACATCGCCAAGGGTTCAAGAGGTTGCCAGATTGAGAGGTAATGCTAAGAATAATGTAGTAGAGAGGGACAGCGATAGACAAACAAACCAATCCACCCAAAGCAAACAAACATAATCCCAACCCAGAGATATGTATTACAAACAAAAGATGAAATCTGCCTTAGATATTTTGATAAGGCCAATAAAACGGCAGACTACATTAAAAAATAAATATATATATATATATATATATATATATATATATGTACAAACAAATATAAGATTTGCATAACTCGTTGTAGATGAAATTTGATAAATGTATTGCGATAACTGCTTTGCCAGACTTGGGTTAAATGCCTTATTGTAAGATAGTAGCATATACGAATGCTAAGCTGACACAATCGGAAAGCAATAACTAATGCTGTCTATATAGTAGATGCCATGACCAAAAAGAAAGAGAAAACTTTATAGCTAACTATTTTGAGTGGAACCACTGTACGGACATGCCACACCATGACACCACCACTGGTAACAGATGTAGTTGTAGTTCTAGTGGTAGTCGTAGTAGCTGAAACCGTTAACAAATAATACGCATACCACACATGTACTTAAAGGGATGCATAGAATTTTATTTTTGTTTTTTTTATATATATATATATATATATATAATAATAATAATATATAATTACGTTAAGAAAATGTTATCTTTTGGATATGCATTGCAGATATTGTAGCCTTACACATATATTGCATGTATTACTACGTATATGTATGAAATTTAAATAAAGTGATATAATAAAGAAAAATATACATTTATTAACTTATTGTGGTTGTTCTGTGATGGTCGCAGATCTGATTTAAAGAGCTTCGATCAATTTCTTTGCAGTTTAGTTTCTCTCAGATGGGTTTCGAACATTAACAGTAAATTGAAAAATATTCATCACAAAAACAATAATAATCATTTAGGTTCCATTAGAAGCAATTAAACGATATAATGAATTACATTTAGCGTTTCTCAATACTCACAATCAATTGACGATAATATGAGAAATAAGAAAATTTACTGCTCCCATTATTATTTCACATTTTGAAGTACCATGAAATGGTAATTGACACAATTGAAATGTGCCCAATCAATGGTTCATATATATTTATATATATATATATATATATATATATATAAATATATATATTTATATGTATACATATATATGAACAAATAAACCTTGATTCTCTAATTACAGTTAGAAGGCCTTATATCCGTTACTCGCATATCATGTTAAAAGGGTAAGAATATGAACTTAAGTGGGTAGCAAACTTTTAAAGATAACACAAATATTTCTGAGAAATCAACAATTGTGTGAGCAATCACTGTCTCTTTCTGTATCGCCATGCTGCAATAATTATATTGTTACAGAGCTACAGTTACAGTTGGACATTTACAACGATCTTGGCCACAATTTAGTGGCCCCTCATAAAATTGGCGAAGAAAACAAACAAATGTGAGAAATGCGTGAAGAGTAAATTTAAATATGAATAAATTACATGTGACGTCGAGGGACGTTTCTATTAAAATGCTGAAAACACTGGCACTAAATATCATTGGGATTTTAGCTGTCAGTTGACAACTGCAGTTGGAGACGAGGACGGAACAGTTGGCCTCTCTATGCGCCGTTAGAGAGTTGTTGTCACCAACAATTGGAGGCTGTATTTGAATGTGTCTTTCTTCTTTTACTTTTTGCGAAGGAAATCTCACAAATACATTGTTCAAAAACAAATATTCATTGTAGAAATGGGGCTTGGCACGGAAGTTGGCAACATCTCCGCTGGTGGGATGCAATGCACAGTTGAATAGATGTCTTTCATTAATCTAATCAGATGTACTCTTAGGGCTTACATGAGACATCGCTATAAAACCGAATTGCTACTGTCAGCTGCTATCTAACTGCTAATGCCAATGATAATGCCTACAATGTGATCACTCAACCCACGGCATCCGAGCAGCTAAGATGACGGCGACAGCATTACGGCCCAAATTGAAGTCCTACCAACTGGTGGCACCCGACGGCGGCTGGGGCATCCTCATCTGCATTGGCATGGCAATGCCCTTTGTAAGTGACAACAACAATCTGAACAATGTGCAGAAAATCATTTATTATCTATTATTTATGGATATACTTCAACATAGTTATCAGCATAATCATAGTTTTAGTGGTCTCGACAAAAAAAATCGTGGTCTTAAAAACGCCAGATAAAAAATTTTTATTTCTTTTATTATGTTAAAAAGTAAGGATAAGGCGATAACCTCGAAAACAGGTATTAAAAAAAGACATGGTAGAATAATAAACTTACTATCGTAAAGAAGCAGGGGATTATTGTCGAAGTTAGTATATTCATCCACCCTGTCTTTTTTATACGTATTTTCAAGTTGTGGTTTAAAAAAGATCTTAGAGGAAGTTGGCCAGAAGTCCTGCAAATGGTTCGACATGGTTACAAAGTTTCAACGTATGAATTTTAAGCAATCTCTTGAGAGCACTTTAGAAACATATTTCAACAGCCAGTGACGACTTTGCTTGTATAGCACGAAATGATCTCTATGTATAATATGTCTTACAGGTCAGTGGATTGGCAGCGCTATCATCCTTTGGCTTGGTCTTTGGCGACTTTCTGAAGAGTATTGGGGCCGAGACAAGCGCCATTGCTGTTATAACCAGCACGTTCTTTTGTGCGCTGAGCTTTGCCGGATTGTTTTCCGGCTCGCTATTTCGTCGCTACGGCCTACGACCGGTGGGTTTGGCCGGCGGCATTCTCTATTTTGTTGGCACCGCCATGCAGATATTTGTGACGTCAACGCTGCAGTTGACCTTGGCGTTTAGCGTGTTGCAGGGCAGCGGATTCGGTTTGATTGTGCCCACCAGTTACACATCATTCAACGATTACTTTGTGAAGAATCGTGTGATGTGGATGAGCTTTGCTCAGACGCTGATTGGGCTCGGTTCGATGATCTATCCGATTGTGATGCAGAAGTTGCTGCAATGGTATGGCTTTCGTGGCTGCCTTCTGGTGCTGACAGCGATCAATGCACATGCTATTCTGGGCATGCTGCTCATGCACCCAGTCAAATGGCATATGCGACGTATCCCATTGGAGGAGGAAGAGCAGCCAATTCAATCGCCGCCGGTCGTCGTCCATGTGCAGCCAGAAACGCCACTGCAGACGATACCAGAGCTGATATTTGCGCCGAGACCAACAAATGGTGATAAACAGATTGTCACAGATTCGTTGCCCGTCTCGAATCTGGCTTCTCGGCGAGTGTCACGTATCGAGGAGCATACGCTCAACATTATTTCCAGTCGCGCCTCGAGCATTACCAGCCTGGGCAACTGGTCGGGGCCGATCGTTGTTAGCGATGCCTCGCCACAAATGATGCACAGCCTGCAGACGTCGCGACGCCAGAGTGTTGTCAGTGGTGGCGTCAATCCACAGCAGGCCATCGTTGATGAGAAGTCAGCTGAAGTCAAGAGGAGCTGCTGCGGCACCATTGTCGATTTTCTCGATCTGGCGCTCTTCAAGGATCCCATCTACGTTAATATTGTGCTGGGCATTACGTTCGCCCTGTACTCGGACCTCTCATTTTTCACCATACAGCCATCTTATCTATTTGAGTTGGGTTACACCAAGGTAAGGCCTACTTTTACAATTCTTAAATATCGAATTATTGGCATAACTTGAAGCCATTGAAAATTGCCAAAAAGGATGTAAGGAAATTGTGCCAATATATGTAACATACTGAAGGAATCATCTCCAATCACAGCCGAGTATAGTCAAAAAGCTGATCTCAGAGATGAGCGAGGTTGCGCTCTCATTGGCCAACAGGACCCCAAAGTTGCGGAAAGTGAACATTCTCGTACTCACTGTTGCTCAGACATATCTAGTTAATCGTATGTACTTGTGTACACACACATATGCACGTACTATATACGCACACACACACACAAACACACAACAAGCCATATAATGTTCGTCAATATTTTTTTTCAATTTTATGCAAAAAGAATATGTTAAAAACTGAAAATGGCAGACGCGCACTATACCTATCCCACTCGCACGCACGTCCAATTTGGTCAATTAGCGGCAATAGACAATAGCTAAAACGGCCGCACAAAAAAACCGTTACTTTTGGCGTTGCCATATCTAAAAAAAAAGAAGTCAGGGCTTCAATACTTCACGAATCATTTAAAAATATTGCGTGCAACAATATAATTCAAAATTTATTTTAAATTTTAGGTTGAAACGGCAAATGTTATTGCAATCGGAGCAGCTGCAGATTTGCTGTCAAGAATTTTTCTAGCAGTGACAGCAATTTTTATTCAAGTTCCTGCCCGTTACATTTACTTGGCTGGAGCGCTTTTCACAGTTTTTGCCAGATTTGGTGGGTGACATTCTGTCTATTCGCAAATAATATTTAACAACTTTACCCATTATGATTGTAGGTCTCGGGGGCATCACCAGTTTTGTGGGCATGGCCTCCATTACGGCCGTGCTTGGATTTTTACGAACCTGGATACACGTTCCACTCCCGTTGGTATTTGCCGACTATCTGCCAAAAGAACGGTGTGTTTTATTGAATAGCAAAGCGCACATCCCGAATTTCTTAAATCAATGTTGCTATTTTATTTGTTTTTAGCTATGCCAGCGGTTACGGCCTATTTATGTTCACACAGGGTAATGTGATGTTTTTGATCGGGCCGATCATTGGCTATATACGAGATTGCACGCAGGATTATTTACTAGTCTTTCACATATTGAATGTGTTCATGGCCATGTGCGCTGTTCCCTGGATCATTGAGTTGTTGTTGGTCAAGTTTCGTCGGCGCAACCGAATTGAACGTAACAATGTCTGTGACCAGGCAAATGACATTAATAACACAATGGTCCGTTAAACGTATGAATTCGTATTGTAATAAAATATACTTAAATAAAACCAGTTAACGTTAAACATTTGAATAAATTCAAGCTAATAGATGAAACAGATGTTTATTATGCTTATTATCATACTCTCTTATGTATATGCAAAAGGTTATTCACCTTGCATGTATTTATAAAAAAAGAAGAAGAAAAACCACAAAACATAAAATTTGAATTTTTAATTAGCGCTGTACAGTGCAATGTCATAGCACTCAGGTTTTGTACAGCAGCAAGCAGCTGAGAGTTTAACATGCTATGGTCACACTCGAACATACGGCATATATTTGTTTTGCTTGTTAGTTAAATTTTGTACGATTTTAACTTGTCCTTGTCCATAACATACAAAACTAGAATTAAATATAGATACAAAACAAATGGTATTACAACAAATTAAAATGCTGCTGCTGGGCATTGTGACACTGTGCCGGCGAGCGCTCTGCTGTTTCTCGCGTCGCCGCAAGCTCAGCCACGGCGGCAACGATCAGCTGCAAGCGGTGACAATTGGCGACTTTCCAGCAACAGCAGCAAAATCGACGTCACATGGCAAGGAGCGCGACTGGAACAGCTGGGACGACAGTCCGCGCACCGTCGAGGAGCATATCGAACAGTATCGCCAGCGCATGGCCCAGCCACCCACGCCGCCCAAAGAGGAGCCCGAACCGGACTTCTTTAGTGTAAGTGCCCGCTTCGGATTGCACTTCTGAGTCTTCGCCTCTAATTTGCTTGTTTCAATTTGTTGCAGGAACTGACGCCGAACATTAAGCCGCAATTGAAATACTATCTCGGCGATGCGACGGCGGCGGCGTCACCAGCGCCAGCGCCAACTGATTTCTCAAGACTGAAAGCGACCGACATGGTGCCCATTAGCTCAAATGTATGTCAATTCTTACAGCAGCAATAGTTGTTCTTCCTGCTCCATAAGCTAATCCGCCAGTAATCTTGCCACCTCTCTTTCTCTCAACTTGGATCGTTTCGAATAATGATTATCTTGTGGGACATAAACCAATAAGATATATTTTCGAAACATTCTAAAAAGAAAACACGTCGCTTTATATATCCTGATATATATAGCTAAAACAGTCAAAGCTTAGTGTTAAATGTTAATTGATATTGATAATTGCAGGCTGATCTCGAGGACTGGGTGGACGACAATGCCGGCGGCTGGGAGGAGCTGGACACATCGCAAACGAAACACATTATGCGAGAGAAGCGTCGCGAGATGCGGCATCAGCGACCAGCGCCAATTAAAGCTCAGGCTCCCAGCATTGGCGCCCAGCGGATTAGCGATATGCAGCGGATGGCGTAGTAAATAATGAAACAGACAAACACACAGACACAGAGACACACACACACACACAGACACACGCTCGATGCACTTTTGCCTCACTGTGCCTCTACGTTTCATTCCACTTGTAATTTTTAATATTAAAAAAAAAAACAAATCAAAACAAAACAAATGAAAAAAGTTTGTTAACAATTTGGCCTTAGTTTAATGACGCCTCTCCGCCACGTCCTGATTGAGTTTTTCACCATGGTTGGCCACAAACATATATACATGCATATAGATAAGTATATGTATATATATATATATATAAAGATATATCTTCATACATATGCATCTTTGCCTTTCACTCGCACTTCCTCTGCAGCGGCAGCAGCAGCAGCAGCTGGCGCTTATTGCATCCATTTCCTGCCGCGCCACTGCGGTTGCCAATTACCCAATGACCAATCAGTGCAATCTGCATGGATACGCTTCACTGGATGCATGGATGCAGATTCAGATTTATGGATGGATTGTATAAAAAGGCAGGCAGGTCTCTGGCGCAGCGCTTTCATTTGAAATAATGTTGCTGGTGCTGGTGTTGATGGTTAGCGCGGTCGTCGGCTACGATCACAGTGTTAACTATTGGCAGGCCTTTGCTCCCGGTAAGCTGTTGCAGCGCTTGGATGCACTCACCTCCCCCACGACGGGTCAGTTGAACGTATCGGCCGCGGAGCTGCCACATGCGGAGCCCAAGCTGGATGAAGATGCGGATACGGTAGAGGAAACGGATATCGATGTGGATGCCATTGAACATGATCATGATTATGATGATGCTGATGATGATGACGTGGAGGCAGAGACAGAGGCGGAGGAGCTGGAGGCAGACAGTCACAGCGCTGAGGCTAACTCTGGCGAAGACTACGAGCGCAACTACGAACAATTTGTGCGCCAATACTTTGATCGAGCTGCTGACGATGATTATGCTGCTGATGATGACGATGCCGCTGACGAGCATGCGAATGACGTGAGCGTGGAGACGCAAGCGGAGGCCAGCAATGTGCAGCCCGAAAAGAAACTGAAGAAGCTGCAAATGGAGGAGAACCAGAAGCAGAAGAAGAAGGAGAAGCAAAACTGTCGCCACGTCCATCGCCAGGGACAGCTATGCAAAATATGTCGCGAGAAGCGCAACAATGAGATATCCGAGACATGTAGCTACTCGCACGAGGCACAGCCGGAGCAATATGCCTACGGCAGTGGCACCGAATACAAACGCTATCGGGATCATGGTGATGATGAGCGAACAAAACGACGACGAGGACGCCACACAAAAACCAAGCAGAAGGAGAAGCAGAAGGAGGAGCAGAAGGATAAGGTGAAGGAGAAGCAGAAGGAGCAGGTGACTCCCAGCAGCAGTCTGTGCGAGCGTCGCCTGGTGGGCAAAAGCGTCTGCTACGAGTGCAAGGATAGTGGTGGTCAGATTTTGAGACGCTGCTATGATGCCGCCACAAGTAAGCAGAGCAGGAACACAGCCAATCTGCCGAATGCTAGGGAATCCAAGCAGGAGCAGCGCATTTACAAGCGAACCATTAGCTACAGCTACGCGCAGGGCGGCAATCATGGAAATGACTATAATGATAATGACAACGATAACGATGACATCATAATGACCACATCGCCACCCATAACACCATCTACAACACCACCGACAACATCACCCACAACACCATCAGCAACAACAGCAGCATCCACTGCGAATGTGAGCCGCAGATTGGCCAGAATAGTTCGTAGACGTGTCGGAATCCCAGCCAGCATCGCTATCTGAATATTGCTTTGATACTATTATTATTATTATTTTTTTTTTTTTGTTTTTTGTTTAAGTAAATCAACCAATTATGGAACAAAGTTAGTTGCCACAATCTCGATTATTTCTTTGCTACTATTTAAGCCTTAATAAAAGAAACCAATTTTCTGAAATCATTTCTTTTTCTTGATAAAAGAAAAACTTTATTCAATTAAAGTTCCCATTGCATTTTCCAAGTTTGTAGTAGCTTATCAGTGTTTTACATATAAGTCTAAGAAAAGTGAGTCGATTTGGCATATTTGATAAAGCGCTTTATTAGAAAAATAGCTGAATAAAGTATTGTTTAGTACATTATATGGAATAGTATACGGCATATGTTGAGTATAGTATAATAGTATAGTGTATATGTGTATAAATATGACTATCCTATGGCTGAGGTCCATCGGCGGATAGGTTATTGCCATCGGCAGTCGGTGGTCGACTTTCGCAACTGTCCTCGCCACTACTGGTTGTGGATGCGCCCTCCTCTGGCGAGGTCTTGGCTGCCTCATCGGCTTCCTGGCAGTTCGCTTGGGCACTGATGTTTGGCTGTTCGCTCTCCTCGGCATCAGCTCCCTTTTTGTTCTGTACGGGTGACGAGCATATATATATATATATATTTATACATATTTTAATTTTTAGTTCGTCAACCTTTTTTCGTTTTTTGGGTTTCTCCGCTTTAACAGCATGCAATTCGGCCTCTTCTTGCAGGGCTGATTTGTAGCTGGGGGGAAAAAACACGGCTGCTTCCTTATGGCCAACAACCGAATTGGGGCTAACATAGCTGGGCCCATATTCCATTAGCAGTGGTATCGTGGCTGTCGTCACTTTGTTAACTTTCAGCACAATTTTATCGGTGCTTCAATTTGCAGATAATAAAATGCATATTTTTATTGATAATCAACCAAATTGAATGAATTACTTATCGATTGCTTACGGTACATATGGCTTGGCATTATATTTCTCCACGGAATTGGCGATAAAAACTGCAGTCTGTGGATTATCGCTGTTGAAGAAACCATAAAGCGGCACATCATCCCTGCACGCATCCACAAGATTAATCAGATCCTTTTTCTTATAAGCATCAAAAGTCATGATTATGTGAGGTGGCTCTGGCGCTGGATCGGCGGCCAGAAAAGTCGTTGTTTGTGCCCGGAAATATATGTAGATGAGGGCCGCATGCGTTCTCTGGTCAGTTGGCACCCAAATGGGCGGTATTTGAATTACCTTGAATTTCACTGCGTCCTCTGAAGCATCCTGCGCAGCTTCAGGACTTTCCTCCGATGGCTCTGTCGTATTTTCAGGCGTGTCTTTCTCTAAATTAAATAGATATGTGTATATATATATATATGTATATCTATATAAGTATATATATATATATATACTCACCTTCTTTTGCAGCCTCAATGGTTATCTCTAGGGATGTTATTAGAGGTGGCAGAATAGTTTCCTCTTCGTTGAACTCATCGGGCGGCTTGACGATCTCCTTTGTTAGCTCAAATGCATATTGCTGTAGTATATTTGGTGGCGTTCCGATCGTTTCATCCACTTTCCAGAAGCACATTAACAGCTCCTTGTCGTACAAATACTTCATGACATCAATGGGCAATGGATTCTCGGCAGCAAAGTTCACCGTATTGAGATCACTTTGTGTTATTGCAAACACTTTACGATCTTTGCATTGAATTTTGAGTGGATCGGCCGGCTCGGAGAGCTTCTTGAACATATCCCGATTGACTTGTGGCCCAAATACCGTTATGCCAATATCCGGCAAATTCTCCATAATGCTATCCGTCACATATCTCAAATACTCGATTCGCTTCTTTTTACTCTCCTCGAGCTCAATTTTTGCGGCCAGCTCGAGAGCCTCGTTTTTAATGCGCAACTGTTCCAGCTCAATGGGCTGCAGCTCGGTGATTTCAAAGGTTTCGTGAGGCTCTTTGGCAATGGTTGACTCCAGCTCTCTGGTGATTAGGGCGACCAGTTTCGGCACATCTGTGCCAAACATAATGTTTATAGCCTTTCCATTCTGCATACACATATAGATAAGAAAATTCAGCCAATTATCGCCAGGCATGTGTGGTGTGTAGTCAGAACTTACTGCTACAAACATCCAGGTTGGCTCACTTTTCTTGTTAAACCTTTCCAGATACGATATCGAACCAGCTTTGCACTTGGGTAAACAATTTCGAAGTTAGCTCTCATCTCTCTTCTCACCTCTCACCTCTCGCTTCTCGCCACTCAATTTCAATTCAACTTACAATTGCCAGCTGCAAGTTGTCGCCGCCCAGCTCGAGTTTTATTTTGCGCAGGCTGCCCACCATGCCCAGACAGGGTCCGCACCATTCCGAATATATATCCAGCACTGGAATATAACTGCATTATCATAATTTCTTGCGTTAATTTATGTATCAGACATACCAAGCAGACCGGGCCGCTGTAGAAACTTTTCAAACTCCTCATCGCTGCTGATATCCGCCTGTAATTGCTGAACACCGCCTTTCTTTGCCATTTCTTGCAAAATGACTCGCATTATTTTTGGGGTTTGCATTTTTGGCACAGGTTTTTATGCATATCAGCGCATAAATTATTGATTAAACTTTGCGCATTGCAGGCAAGGCCGATGTTGTCAGGATAAAGCATAAGACCAACAACTAAAAAACACAACAACACACAACACCCTTCCCCTCCCCACCCCATCCATCAGTTCAAGTGAACGACGAGATAGCTTGCAGGCGATAAACCGGTTCTGAGCCACTCTGTGCCACTCTGCTATTATTATTATTATTATATTATGTACAAAGACCTATTAAATTTGCACTTGACTTTTGTCAACGAAATTCAACTTGATTAAATAATAATAATTATATATTGGAAAAACAAAGTCTGTCTCAGCAAATAAACGAATTCCATTTATCTTGTCGCTTGTCGCATCGCAGTTTTTTAATTTACAAAAGAAAATCGATAAATACTCAGTTTGTTGACATGTGGGAATGCCAGGGAAATCCGTTGGGTACATTGACCGCCCCTGTCAGTTGATACCAAGATACCAAGAAACAAAAAAAAAATAAAATAGTTTTGGTAATGTTTCATAGAATTGTTTCAATGATTTATAGGTTTCTGTAGATCGTTAACTTCAATTTCCAGTGCAAAAACGCATAATACGTATACGTAATACAAAAATACACACAACACACAATATATGTACACATAGATACACGAGATGTACAAACAAATATGCAAACATATACATACATACATACATATATACATATAGATATTTACATATATATATATCTAAAATACCAACTGTATGGCTTACAAGTTTTAAAATGAAATTTAGAATTAAAAATGGATGGTCGTAGACACAGTTCTGCGCTGGCTAATATGGAAATGGAGCTGGAGAAGTTGCTCCATTGCATCGCCCTTATGTTTTCTTTTTATTTTTTTTTTTTTACAGGACCAAGCGAAATGGAAACCTTGTGGTGACGCTATGCCTCCTGGGAATGATGCTGATTCGCTTTTGATTCTATTTATTTATTAATTTATTTGGTTTTGGATTCGCACTTTTGTTTTAGTTGGTCTCAGTTCCTGATGGTATATGTTGGTTAGTCGGTTGGTTGGTTATAATGAACAGTGTTAAGCATAAAATGTGCTTGACTAGACGCAATTTTACAGTAAGCAGAAAGCTTATGCTGCTTATTCCAGGCCGAGCATCCAATTGATGCCTTGTACTATAAAAAATATAAGTGGCTGCCAAGCGACCAGCCAACGAATCAGGTCCAGCAGTCGACCATAAAGCATATGCGGCTTTTCCCAACTGCAATCGGATACATAATAACTATAGAAAATAATATAAATATCATAATAGAGGTAGCTACATACGGATTGCGAAACATTTTCTGCAAATCGACCTTCTCTTTGCAATAGGGACACGTCTGCTTCTTGCCGACAATGCACCAGCCTCGTATGCAGAACTCGTGGAACACATGATTGCAGGACAGCTTGTAGGTATTCTCGATGACGCCCTCCTCCTTTTCGGAAACCAGCAGCTTATTACCACACACAGCGCACACATTTTGATCCAAATGGCGAGTGGGCATGCCTTGTGGCGAATAGTACTAAACACAAATGGATGGATACAAGTACAATTACAAAATTCGAAATTGACTGGTTAGCAATTAAACGGACTACTTACACCAATGGCAGCGGCCATTTTGTCTGAACAAATCTCGGATATGTCGCGACCAAGTACACCAATGTATAGGCCATAGAAACAGAACATTAAACCGACATCCATCCATGTGTTGGGCGGCTGTGAGAATACATAGTTCATGCCCAAAAAAGCGGCCATGATCACCAGATAGCCGACAATGCCCAGGCCATAGCTTAGCTTGTAGATGAAGTAGAACCATTTATAAACGAGTCTGTGAAATACAAAACAAAAAAGATAAGAAGACTAAAGAGTGGAGCCAGAAATCAATGTCGTAATCATTTTACCTGGGCGTTGTGCCCTGTATGGGCTTAGTTGTGGCGCGTCGCATGACCAGCGATGTAATCGTGGTGAATATTATCCAGATGATGATGAAACGTATCCAGAGAAAGGTGCATGAGATAACTAGCGGTATTAGCCACATGGCCAGCAGTGTAACAAATGCATAGGATCTGTAGTGCCGTTTCTTCCATTCGACGAGGATGATCTGGGCAATGACTAGCGTCATAAACAATATGATAACCATTTCCGAGTGCATGGCATCGTGGCCTTTATGCTTCTCCACCATCAGCTGGTGCTCGGCGCTGTCCGTTGCATAGAGCGAGAGAGTGAGAGAGAGAAAGCGATAGAGAAAGAATATAAGTTTTTGTTCTTTGGCAATTGCAGACTGAATCATCAGATAAGAATTTAAGCATTGCTTACCGCATACGCTCCTCCGGCGACATTTCGTCAAGGGACTAGAAAAGAGACAGATTATATTATTAGCCCTTACATATATACATATATATATATATATATATATATATATATATATATATATATATATATATTACATATATTACATATATGCATATATATTGATATACCCTTACCTTGTTCAAGTCCACCGGAGCATGGAGATCCATGTGTTGTTGATGCATGCTGTCGCTGTGTGCCGGCGCGTACAAACCAGGGCGTCGTCTGCGTCTTTGCGGAATTTTGTCAACAATTCGTTTCTTTTAACTTGCACAATTAATTTAGGTAAATATATATTATAAACCGAAAACAAATAATAATGGCAACATTACATATTGTCGCTGTTTGCCTGTCACTGGCATTGCCCTTTGGTACTAACCGCTTGATGGCGTTGCCATTTGTCATTTGCTGCCTGCAGCCAAATGAAAACAATACAAAAATCCACAGACCCCGCGTTGCAAGCTTACACATACACATACGATCCAAAATTTAAATGCATAATGCGTTTAGTTGGCTAACCAACAATATGTATTAGAAAAAGTTAAAACAAATAAAACAAGTGTAACGTGTACAACGAGCGTTACCACGTATGCGCACTGCTAACAGCTGTTCGATTGCCGGTCGTAAACATTTCAAACGATTCGCAACACTACCACAATTTATTATAAACTGAATGGCAACAGATAATTGAAATAAAATAAATAACAAAATTATAATGCTAAGAAAACACTGGGGCGAAGTCGAAGAGAAGGGCAGTGATTTTACTCTCGACAAATATGTGCCCACGTCCGCCAAAAGACAAAAACTCGGTGAAATACGGCAGCGTGGCGATCCGCTGCCACAGGATAAACAGTGAGTTTGGGGAATAGGTCTTTTAACCGGTGCATATTGATTTATATATATGTATATGTATATACATGTATATATATGTATACAATAGCGAAAAATTGGAACTGAAGAGTTCCATGGTCACGCAAACCATCGAAATGATGAAACAAACAGAAGTTCTTCAATCCCTAATCGACACCTACTCCAACAAAAACGTTAGCTTAATTAAACGTTCCGTGTGACTGAACACAATTATTATTATTAACTGCATTCCCAACTTTGTAGGGCTCCTCGAACTACCTTTTGAATCCGTGCCAAATGATACCCGAGGTGGACTTTCCGCCGGAGAATGCCGCCGATTTGGTCATCGAGCAAAAGTTTCAAAAACCCATTTGGTTTATACCACCGGTGGACACGGCATATTCTCGCGGCGATCCTCAACATTACCCGGAGCTATCTAGCAACATGTGCCGGTCGGCGCTGCGAAAAGCCATGTGCGGTCTTTTGCGACTGGCGGGCTTCACCGATTGCTCCGAGTCGGCTGTGATCCTGCTGACCGATGCGGCTGAGTCATTTTTTCGCAGCCTCATCTCAAAATACCGCAGTTTCTATGACATGGACAGTAAATTGAGAAAGGTGACAACGCTGAAGCTGGTGCCGCTCGAGCAGGCCTACTTCAGCAAGACGGGCACATCCCTGACGCAAGTGCACAACTACTACAAGAACAAGGTGATCACTCGCAATCGTGCCGAGATCGCTCAGTTCGACAGTGTGCTGCAGGATTACGATAAGCTGATGAAGGATAGCCAGAGCAGCATGCAGAAGCAGAAGCAGCTGGATGAACAGGCGCTGCAACAAAATCACGATTTCATCAGTCACGAATTTCTCAACATACTCGAGATGCAACAGGGCGATGATAATAATAGCAGTGCAACAACCGGCAGCAGCACCATGAACAACATTGTCAGCGACATGCTGCAGGAGCTGGGCGGCAGCACTAACTCCAGCATCTCCCTCAGCAACCTGAACAGTGGTCAGCAGCAAATGCCGAGCACGATCGCTTTGTACGGCCTCCTCGACGGCCAAACGAGTAATGCCAGCTTCGATACTTGAGCTGTGCTTGTAGGAAAAAGATGATCGGTAAACTGACTTTAAGAGCAGCGGTGGACACGAAAATAGATTCATTTGATTATTTATTTATTAATTTACTGTATAACATTAACATAAGTTAATCTCATGAATGTTTCTCCTCAGCTCAAATGACCTCTGCATGTACGTTGTCAATAATATAAAATTATCCACATTTGCGGAATAAATTTGTTCTTGTCTATTTTTTTAACATGTCATTTGTAAGGGGCGTTTAATCGGTAGCTTCTAAAAATATCAGCATTTGTGTGTCGTCATCATCGACGGAATCAGTACTAATATATGTAATTTTGTTGAAATTCTGTGCACATCGATATCGGTAAATGGGCACTTGTACTTCGCTACGATAACGATAGTCACATGGGGCAACTGACCAACACTGTTCACACACCGTATTAACGGTAAATTTAGTAAATAAAATTCAAAATAAAGAATAAAGCTTGTTATAAATAATATTTATTAAACTTTTTAAATAGTAGTGGATTTTAGGTTAGGTTAATTACGCCACCGAGCTGCACAGACCACAATTGCTAATGGGGCACATCTTCATTTCAGCATCTTCGCCAACGCGCACAACAGCAGCCATGCCATTCTCCGAGTGCGGTGATATGTGACAGTGGAATATCCAATAGCCGGGACTGTTCGAGTTGAAGTGAATGATCGTATAGCCGAACGCTGGCACCTGCACCGAATCCTTCAACGGTGCACCGCGTCCACGACGCGGCAACGGTGTCCGACGATCGATTTGCTCGATCTGTCCAATGCGCTCCTCGCCGAGCACACCCATGCCGACCACACGAAACGTGTAGCCATGCAAGTGGATGGGATGTGCCGTATTCGATTTGCTAGAAATGACAAATTCGACATTCTTATTCGCCTGCACATTGATGACATTCGAGCACTTGCAGTGACGGCTGCGGCAGTTGAAGCCAAGCGATGCCTGCTGCGAACTGTTGCAGAAGAACTGGCCAATGCCCAGGTTGCGTGTCTGTAGCAACGACATCTTTGGCATGGTGAAAGTGATGTCATCCATTTGAAAGCGAAAACCTTCGCCCTGTAACTGAAACGCATTCATGCTCGTGTAATAGGTCGCAGCCGGATTCAGGGACGGCTGCAAATGGTGTGCGTTTAGGGAAACCAGCGAGATGCTCTGGGCACTGTCGCCACCAGCATCGTCGCCCAGCTCGTTGAGCATAATGCCGGGAGCATCATATGCATAGCTCAATGTGCTTGTGTCCAAGTCGTGCGGGTCTGCGTTATGGTAATGCAGGATGGCCTCCTGATGCAGCTGATTCTTGGCACAGAATGTGTAGCCCTTGATGCGGAGCCAGTAGTTGGCCACCTCCTGATTGGCGTGCAAAACAAAATCGAAACGCTCGGCCCCATGGAACATTATCTTCTGCACCTCGATGGGCTCAATGTCATTGCCATCAGTCGATATCACCACCAAGTCGTGCTTGTCAATGCTCAGGCTAATGGGACAATTGGAAACGCCTGTAAATATGTAAATATATACAAAATAAATATATGATTTCGCCTCTGGTTGGGGACTGGCATTGTAATTTGACAACACGATTTGCGGTTAAAATTAATGTAGAATTTCCTAAGGAATTCGTAAGGTTTTCGAAGTTAGTCAAGTCTTGACTCACCATTGAAGATGACACGGAAACGATAGCGACCGCCCCGAACGACCTGGAATATGGAATAGAGTGTGGGCATAGATCTGCTGTCCTTTTTCATGTTGCGACCGTGTCCGTTGATGAGAATATTCTCGGCGATGCTCTCGTCGAAGTTGTGCACCCAGTCCTGTATCATGATTACATGCTCCGTTTGATCGTAGTCGTAGAGATGCGCATGGGGATTCAATTTGATGGGTTGGCGCACAATCAGAGGCCCCGCCAAGCCAAAGGCGCGCTGATGTTCGGTGTGGCTGTGCCACCAGTTGGTGCCCATATGATCCACCTCGAAGCGATAACGGAACGCCTGCCCGGCTTCAATTGGATACTGGGTGACATGCGGCACACCGTCCATGTGTGGCGTCGATCGCTGATGAATGCCATGCCAGTGGATTGTCGTCGTCTCGTGCATGCTGTTGATCACATCCGCAACGATGGTGTCGCCGTAGCACACATCAATCGACTGACCCGGAAGCTTCCCATTGACCACCATTATGACAGACTCCAGTCCGTCGGCATATTTACAATCATCGTTGGCAGGTTCCTCTGCGAGCAGCTTGAATCCATCGATGTACTCCTTGCCGTTCAGCTTGAAGCGGTATTTCGATTGTAAATAGCGCTTACATGTCTGCGCCATGGTGTCATCATAGTGGATCACCATGTAGTAGTAGCATGTCATCGGTTGCTGTTCGACACATTCGCGATTACATGGATGCTGCATGTCCTTGTCAGCGTATCGCCATTGCGAGGATTCACTTGAGGGAGCTGTGAGCTGTGGATATAGCTGCTGTATGCTCTCGTATTTGCTCACAATTCGTTTGCCATCGGCATCTGTAAAACCAGGAGATGAACACAAATTATTGTTATTAACTGAAAGTATCCTGAATCACCTTGTATGCTATCGATTTGAACAATGATCAG
The DNA here is from genome assembly GCA_035044125.1 of Drosophila ochracea. Taxonomy (NCBI): domain Eukaryota; kingdom Metazoa; phylum Arthropoda; class Insecta; order Diptera; family Drosophilidae; genus Drosophila; species Drosophila ochracea. The sequence goes on from JAWNML010000021.1 coordinate 4,776,108, forward strand.
ACTGCTTATCAAAACAAATGTTTTTAATAAATTCATTTGCATTTTCAAGAAAAAGGAAAAGGAAAATACTGGGTAAAGGAGCGATGGCTAAGAATGCTTTCGCATAACTGTTGATCAATTTCCGTTGTCAGTTACCTTTTGTAAGACAAGTAGCAAAATCGACATTATGCGATTGTTCCTGAAATTGCTTAGAATTCGCTTGTCGGCCTTGTTGAACAAATTGTCACGGTTAATTGAAGATTGTTCGCGAAGTAAAGATACAGGCAACACAGACACCAGACAAAATTCTAATTTGTGTGCATGCCCCAAAAGACACTAACTGCTGATTCAATGTCTGGGGGGAAAACCATAAAATTTAAAAAGTCAATTCTTTCCTTGGCCCATTTAATTTTTCCTTGCGGAAGCGCCATAATTCCTTAGTCCTTAGCGACCCTTTTGATTTGCGCCTTGCAATTTGAATTTGAATTTTTGCACACTGCTGCACAGCGATTACAGCGGACAGTGTTGTAGGCCCAATCGTATATGTTATAAGCAAACTATGAAAGCGTTACAGTTAGATGACAGATAATGAGCGAGTAAAGCTGAATTTGCACATTGTCCCAGGTATTGTTTGTATTTATCTTTATCTACTGATAGGCAGCCACTTGTAAAAACGACGCATGTGAGCAATTGTTGTTTTTTATTTACCGCACGTTAATCAAAGTACTTGACGCACTCGCTATATGTACATAAATATATGTGCGTGTATGTATAAATATAAATATAAATATATAGGTGTGTATGTATTTATGTATGTGTATGTATTTGAGGTATAAACAAACCAAGCCCAAGAACATTGTACTGAATTAGAATTTCATTTTCATTTACTTTTATCACATCGCATTGGCAATCGCTTCTGTGTTGGTATGCCTGCCTTTGTTTATGGGTGCCTGCACTTGGGGCTGTGGGCCAACCAGATTGCTGATTATGCAAAATCAAGTAAAGAAACAAAAAAACAAAAGAAGAGACGCAGGAAAAGAGCAAGCAAAATAAGTAGCAAATAAGGCACAGTGCAACAAGGCATACACACAATGACAACAAGCAACACATGAAAACAAGTTTGAACGCTTCGACAAAGATACGCTTCCAATTGATAGCTTTGCTGGAGCGTCATGAGCTTCATTAGGCATTTCATCTTGAAGTCAAGCGGACGCAAAACGGTTCCTCTCCAGACGCCATCCAACGGACATCAATTGCAGAGATCGCTAACGACACAGAACGGTAAGGTGGCAACGCCAGCGCCACTTCAATGTCTAATGTTGCCAAAAGAATTTCACAACATTGGCGGACTTTGCTTTGCAATCGTTACAATTTTGTTTACAAATAACCACTTGTCAGGCAAAGCGAGTGAAATGGACAACACAATACATTCAGCGGGCATTGCCGAGGTGCATAATGTACCAATGAGCGTCATAAAGCGACCAATACCATCCGTGTTGGACGAGCCAAAAGTTCAGTCACTCATGGCAACGATCAATGTACGTAAATTTAGTTGCACTCAATTAATACACGGTCGTTTTCACTTTCTCTTTTTATTGTTTGTTTTTGTTGCTTGTTGTAGTCGGAAAGTAGCGAGGATGAAGTGCCACCAGTGGATATCTTGTGGATTATAGGCAGCGAAGGAGGAAATTATTATTTCAGCTTTGGCGGCTGTCATCGTTTTGAGGCCTATAAGCGCCTCAATCGGGAAACCATAAAAGCGAAACTAGTCCGTTCCACACTGGGTGATCTTTACCATTATATGGGATCCAGTGCACCCAAGTATTTGGCATAATTTATTTATTTATATTATCTGCTGAGCTGTTATATTGTTTTTGTCTACAAACTATTTGTCTTATATATACATGAATATCTTCTTATATTAAATTAAAAAAAAAAAAACCAAACAGGATTTTTATTATTAGCTTCTCAACTGCTATAAAAGCTGTGCTTAAAAATTCGATATTTATAGTTTTTTTAAATGGAGGCGGCATAATTTCATGTGTGATTAACTTAATGGAAAATAATTTTACCAACTCTGCCAGTCTATAATCCTGACTGTCTAAATATAATTAGGAACAAAAGACTACTATATATGAATATGAAGGAATAGTATAAGTATCATAATCATCAATACAATTCCTTAAATTAAAACTGCTGCTATTGAAATAATTGTTTGTTGTTAAAATGAAAAACAAAATTATAATTTGTTTTTGGCGGCCTGTTTGGCTTAAAGTTAAGGTAATAACATACCAAATCAGACAAAAAAAAGTTGGATTTTTTGATTCGATATGTTGTTGTTAGAAATGTACTGAGCCCGTTTTAGTGTATCACAGCAATCAGCTTCGTGTCGTGTGCAGACTCATACACGTCGATAACAACAATCGTCAGCGTTCTATCGACTCATCGATAGCTGTAAGAAGGAACGTGTTGCGACAACTTATTATTAATCATTTAGTAGTTGCCTCGTTGTGAAATTAAGAAAAATCAGATTAGAGCGACAATAATAACAGTCGAGCGTTAAAATGTCACAATTCACGTGCATTAACTGCGATGCACGCTTCGCCACCGCGCAAATACAGAGAGACCACTACAAGACGGACTGGCACCGTTACAATCTGAAAAGGCGTGTGGCGCAGTTGCCACCAGTTACTGCCGAGGAGTTCCAGCAGCGTGTGCTGAGCGCGCGCAGCGCCACTGAGACGGCCATCGAGGAGCAACAGATGAGCATCTATTGCACCGCGTGTCGCAAACAATTTGGCACACAAAAGGCACACGACAATCACCTCAACAGCAAGAAACACAAGGAGGCTCTCATCCGCTTCGAGCAGCAGCTGAAGCAACAATCAGAATCACAATCGGAAACTGAAACTGCCGTTTGCATAAGGAGCATTGTGGAGCCACGTCCACATCCAGCTTTGGCGGCAGCTGCCTCCGGCAAGGGACGTCTGGCATTCGCCGAGCGAGCGATGCAAATGGATGCGGCTGAGGCGATCGGCGATGACGATGACTTTGAAGATATCGAGGAAGAGGAAGTAAGCCTGCTGATTCTGATCTTATACATTAACATTTCTCAATATTAATTTTCTTGCCGCAGATTGACTCAGATGAATGGGACAAAATTGCGGAGAATCCGCTGACCGAACGCGATTGCCTATTCTGCGCCCAGCAAAGCGACGATCTTGTAGAGAATCTGAAGCACATGTCACTCACACATTCGTTCTTCATTCCGGACACCGACTACTGTACCGATATCGAAGGCCTGCTCTACTATCTGGGCGAAAAGGTGGCCAATTATTTCATCTGCCTGTGGTGCAATGATCGCGGCAAGACCTTCTATTCCCTGGATGCAGTGCGCAAGCACATGGTGGACAAGGGCCACTGCCAGATGCTGCACGAGGGCGTCGCCCTGGCCGAATATGCCGAATACTACGATTACAGTGCCAGTTATCCAGATAATGTAAGTCTGTCCACTCATATACATATATATACACACTTGGACAGTAAAATAGGTGTGAACACAAGCACCACGCATGACTGCTGTTTTTTAATTTCCGCCACTGTCCAGCTCAATATGCACGAAGTATGCCAATATGCAAAGAAATATGCGAACTTTTTATGCATGTAGTTGTCATACTTACAAATGAAAGATTATATTTTGGACATGATATATAAAATGTGCATTTACAAACTGTCCAGGGGTATATAGCAATCGCACCGAGAACTTGATTTAAATATCTCTCTATCACTCTCGCTCTCTCTCTCTGTCTCTCTCACTATCGTGTCTGTCTTTCAGAAAGAGGGCATGGACATTGATGAGGAGATTGTGCCCGATTTGCTGGATGGTGACGAGTACCAGCTGGTGTTGCCATCGGGCGCAGTGATTGGCCACCGTTCGCTGTTGCGCTACTATAAGCAGCGGCTGCATCCGGAACGCGCTGTGGCACTCAAGAAATCCGATCGCAGGCTGCATCGCGTGCTGAGCGAGTATCGCGCTCTCGGCTGGACGCAGACACAGCAGCAGGCGGCGGCGCGGAAGGCTCGTGACATTCATTTGATGAAGCGCGTCCAGTCGAAGTGGCAGATGCAGCTAGGCACCAAGGCTAACAAGCTGCAGAAACATTATCGCGCACAGGTGCTTATTTAAGCAGCTCGCTGCAAAGCTGCAAAAGCAACCACAAACACACAAACGAAAAACAGAAACAAAAAATCGTGCGGCTCTTTTTTTTCTCGCTTAAATTAAGCAAAAAATTGTTTTCATTTAAAATTACTGTGTTTTCTCTTCAAATAAAATTACATAATTTAAATTAAAAATTAAATAAAATTTACTTTTGATTCTGTATAGGTAAAATTATATATCGTTATCTTTACAATTATATATATTAAAACTAGGTAAAAAAAAAGGAAACTAATTCGTAAGAAGTTGCTAACGGTAAGCTAGAAATGAGCGACGAGCGTGTGTGTGTGAGTGAGCGAGACGGCTGCATTGTGTGTGTATGTGAGCGAGACTGCTGCATTGTGTGTGTGTATTTGAGCGAGACTGCTGCATTGTGTGTGTGTATGTGTGTGTGTGAGAGCGTGACTTAAATAAACCGATAAAAGTGCGAGTTGAAGTGTGTGATGAGTGACTTGTGTAAATTTTAGCTAGCTATGTTGTGTGAGTGAGAGTGTGTTCGTGTGTATGTGTGAATGGATGTGCAATAAATAGCAGTGTCTGCTGGCGAGCTAAGATAACGGAAAATCAGCCCGCACGCACACACACACACACGAACGAGAGAGAGAGAAAGAAATGTTGTTACATGTATGTATGTGTGTGTGTGTGTGTGTTGTGTTTGACAAAAAAAAAAGGAAGCAGGAAATAAAATTAAGACTAAACATTATAGAATTAATAGTTAAAAGACGGCAGGTAACGCTAATGTATAACTACAGGATTCTGTTGAACACATACGCCCACCATGGGCGACGACGCGGACGCTTCGCTGCTGCTGGCGCCCTGCGTTGAGCTGCTGCCGATGCCGCCGGTACTGCTGCTGCTGCTAATGTTAATGTTAATGTTAGCCGATGATGCTGGCATCGCTGCCGACGATACTGCTGACGCTGGCAGTGGCATTGGCATCGGCAGCGGCTGCGGATGATACAGTAACGTCGTATACGAGGCCGGCCCAGAGCCAGCAGGCCCGCCGGCAGCAGAGGCGCTAATAACACTCGAATCCGTCATCATCAGATGCGAGGCGGCAGCGGACATATTGCCATAATGATGCATTAGCTCCAGTGGCAGCGATGCCGGCGCATAGCTGCTGTGATGTGCTGGCGGCTGCATTTGCAGCTGCAGCGGCAGTGGCAGAGCATGTTGTTGTTGTTGATGATGCTGTTGTTGATGTTGCTGTTGATGTTGCTGTTGTTGATGATGTGCGGCGGGTGGTGGCAGCGGCGGCAGCAGCAGCGACGACGACGACGCCGATAACGACGACAACGGCGCTGCTGCTGCTCCGTTAAGCTTAATGCTGCTAAAATTTGAAAGTGCGCCACCAGTGCTGCCGCCGCGCATGCGTCCAAATGGCTGCTGGCCGAGACGCAACGCAGCCGCTGCCATGGTGGCAGCAGCCGATACAGTCGGCAGTGGCGGCGGTGGCATCTGTTGCGCATGCGGCGGATCGCAGTCCATGGCGTGCGCATAACTGTTGGCCATGTTGTTGTACATGTTGCGGCGGCTGTTGCTGTTACTATTATTGTTGCTGTTGTTGCTGCTGCTGTTGATGTTAATGTTATTTAAGCTATTCAGACTGTTACTGTTATTATTGTTGGTCGCTGCTGTTATTGTTGGCTGCGCCTGTAGACTGAGCGCCGAAAAGTTCATGGCATTTGCCGTCACTGCTGCTGTGCTGTTATTGTTATTGTTGTTGCTGTTGGTGTTTGTGTGATGCAGTAGCAGACCTGCAAATGTAAATGTTAAACAGAGTTCAATCGAAGCTAGTGCTGTAAATATGTGTGCTATAGAATAAACAACGCAATGTTGCCACACTGCAAGAGCTTTGGTTTTTTTTTTTTTTTTTTTTTTGTTGATTATATCATAAATTTTTATTGAAGGGATTTTTCGCTTTTTTTGCAAGTTTTTTTTTTTTGCTTTAATTTTTTTTTTTTTTAGTTTTTTTTTCCATTTTAATTGTTTTTCTTGGTTTTTAACTTATTATTAGTAATTATTCATAAATTATTTCATACTCATTAAACTTAAACCATCAGCTTTATGTTTATATTTATATAAATGCCACATATGCGTGTGTGTGTGTGTCAAAGTGTTTGTGTTTGTATTTATGTGTGTGTGTGTGTAAGTGTGTGTGTGTCTGTAAGTGTGTGTGTGTGTGTGTGTTTTTTGAG
>JAWNML010000021.1:4787500-4970000 GCA_035044125.1 Drosophila ochracea
ACTCAGTGGCAACATAATTAACATTAAACAGAACGCATTGTAAACTAAAATAGTACAAGAATGTTATACTATAAATACACTAAAAATAAATACAATTCACTATTTATTAATTGGAGTACATACAATCCAAATCCCTTGCAGAGCTTATGAGCGCATCTATTTTGATTTGGAGAATGTTTCAAACATGATTTGTTGCATATGCATATATAAAAAAATAAAATATGCAATGCTTTCAATCGATAATATTTGTTCTTCAAAACCAATTTCTTTTTCCAAATACTCTTGAATTTACTCGAATTATCGAAAGCGCTCAAATCAAATGGGATCTATAAAAATGACTAAGAACCATTTTGATTTTTTTTTTTGATAATGGAAAAAAAACAATAATGAATATGAAATTTATCGATGCATAAATATTGTCTCCCAATTGGGAGACGGGCAAACGCTCTCCAAGGGTTTTCAAATCAAAGAAATCTACCAAGTAGTTTGTAATTGGGCCTGAGGTCGTTTCGCTTATGCGATGAACATCGGGATCGTGATAGGGCATTTATCATGATATTGGCTTAGTCACGCATTAACCTCAAGCCAAAAAAAAAAGAAAAGAAAAACAAACAAAAACGGCAAAGCAAAACACAAAACGAAAAATCTAAAAAATCAGAAAACATTTTCTACGTGGCAAGAAAACAAAAAAAAGCAAATGAAAAGAGCTAAAAAAAAGCTGAAGCAGCTGCTCCAGAGAATTGCTCCATTTTTGGATTTCACTCACCTAAACATTGGGGATCGATGCCGACGCCGCAAGCTGATGATTGCTGCTGCTGCTGTTGTTGTTGTTGTTGTGTTGAGGCGCCGTTGCCATTGCCGCCACCAGTGGAGGAGGAGTTGGAAGCGATGATAGCTGCTGCTGCTGCAGCTGCACTGGAGGAGACAACGCTGCTGCTACCGCTGCTGCTGGCGCCGGGTGCATTGCCACCACCGGTGCCGCCAATTCCAGAGTTGTTGCCATTGCCATTGCCGCCGGTGGTGCCACCACCACCAGCGACGCCGCTGTTGCCCCCGCCAGCTGAGCCTGGACCGCCGCCGGGGCCGGTGCTGCTACCATTGCCGCCGGGGCCGCTGCCGCTGCCAGCGGATGATGAGCCGCCGGGGCCGCTGCCGCTGCCACCTGTGCCAGCATTCGCAGTGGCGCCCGCGCCGCTCGTATTGGTCGACTCGTCCGTGGTGCGCTTGAAGAAGTTGTGCTGCAAGGCATAGTACGGTGTGACGCGCGTCTTGGGATCAAAGTCCAGCATGCGCAATATTAGATCCTTGAACTTTAGATAATCGGCCACCGAATGTCCGGGCTCATCCAGACGGCGACCGGCCGGGCCGCCCGTCTCAACGCCCAGTATATCGTGAAGTTTGCGGGAACCGGGCGGCTTATATTTGCGGCCATTGAGTGTCTTCTTCAGAACATAGGAGCCGTCGGTGACAATCTTGTCAAAGAACTTGCGCGTCTTGTGCGCCTGATCCAGTAGATACTTGGGCGGCATGCCCAGCACCTCGACAATCTTGTTCATCTGATCGAACTCGTTGCAGCCGGAGAAGAGCGGCTCTCCCGTATGCATCTCGACCAAGATGCAGCCCAATGACCACATATCGATAGCCAGATCATATTGTATGCCCAGCAGCACCTCCGGTGATCGATAAAACCGCGACTGAATGTACTGATAGATCTATACGGACAGAGATAGAGAAACAGAGAGAGAGAGAGAGAGAGAGCCATTTATTTAATATGATTGTTGGCAGCAGCAGCAAAGACATTTCATTGCTTATGAGTTGTTAGCATGCTTGAATTTGGAGCCCTGCGTGGCTTAATATAAATAGCTTATAGTTAGTCTTAATTACAAAATGCACATTATATTAAGTGCAGTTTGAGCTGCAGCAGCCTGCGTTTAGCAGCGCTCTCTCGCTCTCTCTGGATAAAATGCATTCGCTGATCGGCCGGCTTCTGCAGCTAATTATTCGTTTCGCAGAACTCTAGCTGATCGATCGTTTCATAATTATTATCGTTGTTGATAGACTAAACATTGAGCTTCTAATCTAAAGGTTTACCAACTGGCATCAAACCTGTAATAATCAAACTTGTAATAGACAATAAACAATCTCGTTGTGGAAAAGACTAAGCATTGGGCTTCTAGTCTAAATACATTTAATAAAGTTATAAAGTGGAAATAACTTAGTGTTGTTAATTGAAAATAAAGTTATCAAAAAGCTGATAGCGCAAACAATGACAATTAACTTAATTTTAATTTTAGTCAACTTTAACTTCAAAGCTCTTCTTTAATATCTTAGTAGTCTTAATCTTAATATAAACCACCTCATGTTTACATCTATATTTATCTAAATGCAATAAAAATAAGTTTTCCACATCGAAAAAAAAAAATCTTCAAAACTCTTACACAACTAATGAAAAGTAACAAAGAAAATCGATATTTATCGATTGAAGAGCAATGATGAAAATAAATAGAATTGTCCAACACAGTATCTAGGTGGGGAGTGGAAGTTTACTTACTCGCTGGCCTAGTTGACATGAGCTGCCAAAGTCAACAATTTTGATGGCCGATCGCTTAGGATTGCATAGCAATATGTTCTCGGGCTTCAGATCACAGTGTATTATGTTCAGTTCGGGTGTGCTCAGGAACAGGAGCGCCGTGCAGAGTTGCTGCGCAAATTTGCGCGTGAGGTTCAGCGAGACGCCACGGAAATTTGTGTTCCTTAGCAGGTCGTATAGGTTATACGATAGCAGCTCGAATACGAGGCACAGATGATTGCGCCACATAAAATGACGCTTGAGCTTGACTATATTTTATACGGAAAAAGAGAGAGCAATTTTTGAGTTGTGCTAGCAACATGTATAAATATATATATCTATATAATATACATACCGATATAGTATTTATTTTCAGCATCTGCACGATTCATCATCTCGAGCAGCTTGACTTCGATTTGTGCCTGATTTAGGAACGGTTTCTTATTCTTAATTATCTTGATTGCCACGTGGCATTGCTCCTCGTGATCATAGGCCTTTACCACTTGACCAAAACTTCCCTTGCCTGCAATTGCAATTCGAATAATACATATTATATATAAATATAATTCAGAATTGACATTTGAAATCATCACAAGAATACGTACCGATTAATGAATCAATTTCATACCGATCCAGAAACTTTTCGCCATTCTTAATTATATAATCGTGATTATCGTCGTCATAGCCATCGTTATATAATTTGCGTTCCTTTTTATTTGACGAGTCATCGTCGCCTTGTGTCTGCTGTGCACGTCGCTTCTTTTTCGCGTAGTAAACCTTAACGATAAGAAATATATAAGAATATATATATATATATGAAAATAAATATTTACAAAATAGTTGTGCGTATGGATTTATGTTCGTATTTTAAATACGAGCCAAAGCTGTACACATATTCTTATTATATTTTAGTTAATTTTTAGTTTAATTTCATGATTTTATTTTATTTTAATGAATAAATTCGAAATAAATTATTGATAATTGTCATTTTTGATTTAATTAAGGCAATTTCAAAATGCGTTCACTCATTAAGAGCGTAAATCGATTGTATTTGAATTTGATTGAAATTGTACATGTTTCTCATTAATGCTCTATCCAAATAGTGTTGTATTTAGCAAATTTCTCTCGATTTCGATTGAGATCAAACATCAAGCATGAAACATCAAACAAAGTCTGTCAGCCTAGCCTCCACTTCGCTACCCACTCACCACCCCTTCCTGCCTGACTCACTGTGGTTACACGTTATGTTCTACCTTCCCATTCCCATTCCCTTCCCCTACTCCTCCCCATCCTATCCAAGTCGACTGCCTCATTGGCTTGGCGAGAAATGTGTTGTATGCTGCAGCTGCGATAGAAGGCAAAAAGTTGTTGCTAACCCGCATGTAAGCGTCGGTGCGAACGAGAGAGCTGCCTGCCGCCGTGCAAGCAAGCAGGCTGAAACGAATGGTGAGAGAGAGCACCACGGAGAGCTATTGTGCTCTTTGCAGCTATTTACAAAAACAAGAAGCATTGGTGTAACCACACAGAGAGAGAGCGAGTGAGAGAGAGAGAGAGAGCGACAATTTCAACAACGCCTAAAAGAAGGCTGCACACAATTGCTGAGCTTTGTATTTTTGGAGAGGGGCGGCGCGTTGTTGAAATAAACGTGGGGAGCGCCGCACTGAGAGCAATGCTCGAAAATGGGTGTATGCCAGTGCCAGTGCAGACATCGAAGTCGACTTTTATCGTTGTTGTTCTTGTTGTTGTTGCCTGGCAATGACGTTTTCTAGCATTGAGCCAACGTCACAGTTAATCGCTGCTATGCTGCGCTCTTTAGCTCGCGCTCGCGCTCGCACTCTCTCTCTCTCTCTCCCTCTGTCCTGGTCCTGGCTGTGCGTATGTATTTGTTGCCGGCAGCGTTTGTGCAAAACTGTAGCATACACTACAGAGTCGCAGTCGCAGTCAGTGCTAACGTTAGCGGTCAACGTCAGCGTCTCCATATGAGCTGATAAGGCTGTGAAAAGACCAACAATGTAACTAGTAACGGGGCCCAACAGCGCTTTGGCTACTTGCTTGGCGGCTTGCCTTTGACCACAAATTGCCGGCTCATTAATTAATGGCAGCTGCGCTTTACCTTTCCATAATTATTATAATTATGGGCCGCATCAGCATCAGCATCATCATTGTTTGTTTTTTTTTTTGCCACATCTGACTTTCAACAAATCAAAATTGACAATTTAAATCGATTCGATTCTTTGCTATATCTGTGCTCTCTGTTCGAAATCGGTTATGATTACGATTATTCATATTAGAGAAACATCATCCGAGTAACAGATCTGGAGTAGCTATCTACGGTTGATAGTTTATACATATACTTAATAGCAGCTACAACAAGGTAATGTTAACTTCCTTTGGCTGCAAATGACGCCAGCAACCATCAACCATCAACCACCCGCCATCATTTTAGTAGCGTGTCGTCCGTCAACAAGTCAACAAACAACAGCAACGAGAAATGCCCGCGTGCGTTGCCCAATCATCAGTTGGCTGCATTTTATGTTCTCGTCGAGGGGGCTGGCCAAGGTTAATTTTGGGGTCAAGGACAGGCGGCCAAGTGGACAAGTGGACAGGCGGACATGGTCAAAAGCTACAGCTAAAATTGCTCGCTGATCGACAGCCAAGTTACTGCCAAAAACATTGCTACTGCTGCTGCTGCTTCTCCTGCTACAGATGTTGCCAAGGCTATCTCAGTTGTCAATTGTAAGGATTTTGATGGGTAAATATTAAATATAAATAAGTACTTATATATATATATATATATATATATATATATATATATATATATATATATAATTGGACTCGGTGATTGCACTTTACCTCTCCCCAAGGCGAAATGCAAATGAAGCAAATGCCACAATATAATGAGGGGTGTACGAATAATTTTTGGGCAAATATAAATGTTAAAAGGCACTTTCTAATTAGTTAGTTAGTTTGGATATGTTCTATTCGAATCAAATTTAAATATAGAAATCATTTTTGGTTATTGAAATATGCCTTTAACTCTCTTTCATGAATTGATTATTGGTCTGTGTGTGTGGGTGTGTGTGTGTGTGTGATGTACTCACCTCATTGATGTGCTTGTAGGTCTTAATCAGTTCGACGCTGAGCTTGCGCAACGGTGCATTGATCGGATCTCGAAAGTTTGTGGGAATGCGTGCCTGCATGGCTCGCACCTCCGACGAAGACGAAGGACTAGAGTGCTGTGTGGCAAGGATGAGGAGGATGAGTCAGTTCGGTTATTGGGTATGTAATGTAATGATGAATCCAAAAAAATATACTCACATGATGCATGACATCACGATGCGTGGCAGGCAGTTCCTCTTCGACCACAAAGCGGCCATAGAGCGGCGCATGGCGCTGTCTGCCACCGCCGCTCCCGCTGCCCTGCGATGTGTCCACGGCGCCCGCACTGGAACCATATCCAGCGGATACTAAAACAAACACACACAAAGAGAGAAAGCGTCAGAGATAGATATTAAATATGTCGATATTTCTTATAAATACATCGAGTTTTTGAGTGTCGACAAACACTTTAAAAACACATCGAAATAATGTTCTAATCGAGAATGCCCGACTAGTAGCCACCCCGTATTTAATGCTAAACACATTTATCTTTTCATAAGATCCTTTTGCACTTTTCAGTGCATCAACTTTAACAACAAAAAAATAAGCTAAAAATAAACCCAAGCTAAAGAGAGCTATGAAAATTAATCAAATAGGTTGGGAAAAACAAGTTACGTATATTTGTATATATAAAGTCGTCAGTTGCAGTGATTATAAATAAACATGATTGATTGATTATATAGACAATATGGTGGCATTTGGAAATTAATTATGATTATTAGCAATGCAGAAATCGTTTGGGTCTCGATTATATAAACCTCGACAATCGATAAGTCTGTGACGAGAATCTCCTATAGACCATACATTTGAGCTAGCTCTTATATATATATATATATATATATATGTAAGTATTCTGTGGCATATCTCAGCAAATACTATACATGTATGGCAGGTCTAAGATCAAACGATTACCAAAAAACCTATGTTGATGAATGCTGCTGTGCATATATATATATATATATATATGTATGTATATATGTATAAGAATCCCTCCCTGTTCTGTTGGGTGTGGTTCATTGACCGACTCTTCCTGGGGTGAGCTGGCGATTGCGATAGCACCTGTCTTGTGTCGCGCACACCTGAGGAGGCTGCTGCTGCCAAACACCGAAAGAAGCCCAAAATACGTTTCGACTTAAATTTAGAACTAGACGAAAATCGCCCAACACAAATTATTACACAATATGCACAAACGAACACTCATACATACTTATAAATATATATATATATGTATATTGTTTGTCTCTCTGTTTTGCTACGAGTCAAAAATAGCACAAAAGGGTAGCGCATGCTGCTATCGGGGGGTTTTTGGGTGTTTTGAGACTATAAAACATAGACACGAAACTGATATTGCATTTCGCAATTGCCGCCAAGCGCAGCAGAGAAGAGCAAGAAGCAAGAAGTAAGAAGCAAATGCAAATTGACATCTTATGGCGCATAGCAACGATCGCAATGCCAGCATTCTCCCTCCCACGCCAACTAATAAACATATATATATTTATACATATGTAATCTGACTAGATAAAACTAATGTGTAATATCTACATTAATCTTAACATTAACATAAGCTTTATCCGTGCTTATAACGCTGCCAGTTGGCAAGCTTAGCTTGAGCTTTTAGCTCTTTTTTAGGAAGGCATTTCCTCCTTGCATTTTCCTGCCATTTGAGCTTGACTTATGGAATGGAATTAAATGGGACTATAAATAGAAATAGTTGACAACTGTTCAGGTAAAGTTCAGTTTGAATTAATGCTTACAACCATATTCTGTTGGCTGATGTTGTTGTTGTTGTTGCAAATTGTGATCCGATTGATCGCTGGACGGTTGACCGCCGATAGTTGCCCTGAATTTTGAACTAGGATTGATGATGGCGAAACTTCTCTTCACCGTATGTTGACAGCCAATTTGAGCCAAATAATGCGGCTGCTGCTGCCGTTGTTGTTGCAACTGCTCTTGATGCAACTGCAATTGATAGTGCGCAGTGTCACAGCTGTCGAAACCATTGAACCTGCTGCTTCCATTGCTCCAGTTGCTCCGCCGTGGAGCAAAGGAAGGAGACGGACGTTGACATTGTGTTGTTGTTGTTGTTGTTGTTGCTGCTGCGGCGTTGTATAACCAATCGTTGGAGCCATTGACTCCAGCTGGGGCAGCTGCGGCTGTGACCATTGGATGGTGGTTCATGACCGCCACATGGCCACTGCCACTGCCAACATCAACGGCAACATCAACGTCAAAATCAACGTCAGCATCAACGTCAACGTCAACGGCTGTGGCAGTGGCAGCGGTCGCAGCAGCGCCGTTCATTGACTGCCAGTAGACCAAAGACGTAGCTGCCGTTGACATTTTCAAGGTGTAGGCGGAGACGGAGGTGAAGTAAAGGGGGGAGGGGTAAACGTATCGGAAGAGAGCGTGTTGAGCTCGAAACGCTGATATTAATGGCTATATAAATATTTCCTTCCTTATTTGCGTTATATCTGTTTTCTTTCTTGCCTTCTTTCTTTCGTTTTTTTTTTTTTTTTGTGTATTTTTATTGTCTGTCAGCCGCTGAATATAAGACGTTGCGTTCGCTGCGCTTCTCCCTCGGTTCTTCCTTCAGTTTTATGTTGCACAAAGTTGCACAAAATTGCACACACACATATATATATACACAGAGTCACACACACACAGTTCTACTATTTGTATAGATACACTTTGCAAATAAATAAAAAGCAAAGAATTTTTATTTCATTTTCTCTTCCGCTGCGCTCACATCAAGCAACAATTTATTAATTTATGCACTGTTCGCCGACTATTTGGAGAATCCATTTCACAAATATATATTTATGCATATACATATAGATATAGATTCATATATATACAGATATATGTGTGTATATATATGTCGTTTGTGTATGAGCCGTGCCGACTACTCGCGCGATCTGCGTCGCGTGAGATTTCAACGCGAACTGCGTCAATTTTTTAGCTGGCCCCAAAGTCAGCTAACAAAACAACTAACAGCTAGCAGCTAAAAGCTAACAGCTAATAGCTAGACAGGCAGCTAGCCTGAAGAAACGCGTCTGTTTTATTTATATATGTCGAGGCGTTGTCTCGCTGCATTTCTGCTTCCGTTGCCAATTCGGCAAAAATTCTCATCTTGGATGCTGATGGGCAATCGTGATATGCACTCTGATCTCCAATGGCCGACAAAATGCAGCAGCTGATCGAATCAATTCAACACTAAAAACCAATGCATAATATGTGATCTTTAGAGTGAAAAAAAAAAACAACAACAAAATGGCAAACAATGCGCAAAATTTACTAGATTGGCTATTATAATAGTTTCGCAAGCAAAGTGTATTTGTAGACTTTGTAACACTTGCAGATTTCTGCTCAATTGGTTTCTCGAGCTGGCCTTGTTTTCTCTTTTTTAGTCATACTCCAAGTTATTCAAGAAATTTATTTAATTAAACAAAAAAACAAAAAAAAAGAGAAAGAAACAGCTTATTCACTTATTGGCAAACAGCTGGTTTTTCTTTCTTCTTTTTTTTTTTGCAAATTTAGCATTTCTATTGCTTTGTTTTCGTTTTATTGATAAGCTTTTGTTTTTGTTGTTCTTCATTTCTAGCTTTAACGATAACAAAAATTCCAATTATCCGGCTGACGGCACTCAACGTGAGTTTACATATGTATGTATGTATCTATGTATGTATGTATGTATGTGTGTGTATACGAATGCATGTGTGTGTGTGTATATAATAAATAAATACCTGGGCTATATGTAGAACACCTACACGCATATCTTTTACGCTTTCTTTGGTTTCTCCGCTTCGACGAGGAAGTCGGAAAAAACAAAAGTAAATTAAATGCAAATTTTATTTCACTTTAATCGCGCTGCAAAATATTTGGCTATTTTTTTATTTTTATTTTTTTTTTGCAAGAAAATCATTTCAAAAATGGTAATTTTCATTGGCAGAACGAACAACTTAATTTTCGATTAAAATTTATCGCTTAAATTAGAAAATAAAACAGGGTATTTATCATCGACAAGTTTCATTTCAAAATTTATATTTTAAATCAAAGTTTATCGCCTGTCAATTTGCTGGTTTATGGAGCTAAATTGAGTCTTCCCCTCCGCCCTACGCCTGGCCTGCATCCTGATAATGCGCGCCACACTTTGCCACGCCATGTTGAAAGTGTGTGTGCTAATAGATATATTTAGAATTCGGGGAGGCGCGTTGCAGTCTACGCACTTGTCTAATGTGTTCATCTTCGCCTCGACCCCCATAATAGAAGTGACCACATTTTTGTGGCAAAGAGTGTATTTCAACAGGAGTAAAGGGGGAGGAAACTGTAGCAGATCGACGGAAGCGGAAGCAAATGAAATGTATTTCGCATCGATTCTTAAGAATCAGAGTTATCAGCAAAGTCACCCCTCACATTCAGTGTTGTGGGTACTGTGCAATGACTGCCGCCTCTGCTCGTTTGTGACTCATGAATGATTGCAATTGTTTGTATTGTGTTGATGTTGTTGTTGTTGTTTCGGAAATTACAAGCACTTGACAAGCTGAGAGGCAGACGGCGCCACTGATATCGCAATTCGTGGAATGAATGCGCTAAACAAATAGAGGGGAAGTCTTTCAAGTGCAACAGGCAACAACTACTAATACTAATTTAATATATATATATATATATATATATATACACAGAGACGCACACACACACAGGCTGGCTCCTCCCAATGGCCAAACAAAAGGTGAGTGATAAGTGTGAAGCGCACTCATGCCTCACTCACAATGAAGCGAGACAGCAACAGGTGCAGCTATCGAGCAGCATCTGCTTGCTATGAGACTCGTCGACGAAGCGTTGCATGCACACAGCGAACAATTTCAATGCGGTATTTTGTTTGCAATTAAATACATTACTCTTATTATTATTATAACGATTTGTGTGTATGTACACACCTGGCCAGTAAAATAGGTGTTAAGACAAATACAATATATTCATTTGTAAATATGGCGACATTGTTTCCTAATGCAAATTGAAAGTATTTTTTGTTTTGTTTTGTTAAAAGTGCATATTGAGCTGGGACAGTTAAATGCATTTAATTAAGAAAACTTTAATTTCTCTATATGAACATTTGATTGAGCTATTGATTTGAACTGAACTATCAAATAATATTAAATGGGCCAAGGCCATCAGATCAGGACAGGATACAGAATAGAAAATAGAGTGTAAGCTCCACTGAAAACATTAACAATTCCATAGCTACGTCAATGGGAAGGGCTCAGAACTTCGTTAATAATGATCTTAAGTCATCAGCAACCGATAATCGTATGGTGTTATAGGCCAAAGCATATCGTTTTGACTCATCAATTGAAAATGTTGTATTGAGTGCAAGTAGGTAGTTGAACATCCAGTTATGCTCCTTCGCTTAGAACAGCAAATTTTAAGGTGGTGAACAACTTAAAGTGGAATGGACACAACATTCTCTGGAATGATGAAAATCGAGCAAAATTGTTTGGTAACGATGCTAAGAGAACCGTTAGTCACCAAAATGTAAAGAATTCCCAATTACATAAACTATAAAAGCAGTTAAGCGCATGGTGTAATAAAAGAGGGTATAAATGGGTTAGAGTTAGAGTCTGCCTTAGCAAGATCAAGCAGATCATTCAATGGCGGAAATTATTCTAGTGTCAAACATGTTCAACCCTCGGAAAACTGAGCCCCAAAGATCAGATAAGACATGATTTTCCTTGGACAGAAGTGTTTTTTTTTTTGCTTTGAAATTGTTCAAGGATAGCTGAATATTATCTTATGAACACAAATTTAGATTAGAAATTTGTAGTTTTGTACTTACATTTCTGTTTGTTCTTATCCATAACGGCGCCGCTATTCGTATCCTCCAATCTATACATGGGGCTTGTGTTGTTGGTTTAATGCTTTATGCTTAAGAATTACTGGCTATATACCTGGTTGTAGGTATATATCCTGCATACATATATGTTACGTATACGTATTGGTGTATGTATTGATTTATAATACATATATATACATATATATATACATATACATATATATATATACATATATATATACATATATATATACATATACATATACATATATATATATATATATATATATATATATATAGAGATATTGCGTTATTTGTTCATATAATTTGCGTAATTTGTAAATGTTTTGCGATTTGGTTGTTCTTCTTGTTGTTGTGTTTTATTATTTATATGTACATTGATTAAATTAATTATTAACGGCAATTAATTATTTACCTCTCGTTGTTAATTTGGTTACTAATTTTGTTCGTGTATATAATATACATGTGTCTGTATATTAATTTATATATTTGTTTGGGTTGCTTCCTTACTGTTGTTGTTGTTGTTGTTGTGTTTTTAGTTTGCTTTCTATTTTTAAATACTTTTCCTGTGTGTTTTTTTGTTGTTGTTCTTGTTGAGTTATGCAGTATATACACATGCATGTGTATATATCTTTGTATATATATATATATATATGTATATATACATATATATATACATATATACATATATAAATATATATATATTTGTTATTTATCAATCACTGTTTTTGATGTTTTTTGTTTTGTTTTGTTTAAAGTAATGAACACACGTTTCAAGTCTTTATTTTTGTTTTATTGGATTTGCTCTGAATGTTAATGTTAATGCTACTGTTATGTTGCTACTGTTGTTGTGGTTGCAGTTGTTGTTGTTGCACAGCTTCTTGTTGGTGTTGTTGTGTTTGCTTCTAATAATGTGCAGTTCCAATGATGATGATGATGACGTTGCGATTTTCATTTATTTACCGTATTTACACACACACGTGCATACACATGTGTACGCATTTACATATGTGTTGTACTTGCAATACGAATGCAAATCCATGGCACACACACACATATACACTCTGCTCTGCTCTGCTGTTTGTGGGTGCTTTTTGCTTGCCTGACCTGCGTGCGCGTGTGTGTGTGCATGTGTGTGTGTGTGTGTGCACGCGGGCACCAAAAAAACGAAAACAAAAACAACTCTCTCTCACACACACACACAACACAACAACAAAAACGACTCTAAGAAGAGAGCGAGAAAGACACACACACACACCGAGAGAGAGAGAGAGCCAAAGAGAAGCTTTTCCTTAAGTTATTGTTTTTTTTGTTGTTGTTAGATTGTTTTTGTTGTTGATCCCGTTGCCGATGCTGTTGTTGTTGCTGTTTTGGTTGTTGTTGCTGTTGTTGGTTTGATTGTTGTTGTTGTTAATACAAAATATATTTGTGCACATTTTGCATTGGAACAAACATCACACGAGCGCCAATTTAAATATAATGTCGATAAAGCTTGCATCAACACAGCTCATGTTGTTGTTGTTTTTGTAGTTGTTGTTGTTTTTGTAGTTGTTGTTTTTGTAGTTTTTGTTCTTGCTGCGCTGATCTTTCTTGATGTCGTCGTCGTTTAGAGCTGCAAAGAGTAACAGAATAATGAAACGCTTAGTTGGACATTTTATAAACGCTGACTGCATAACACAGCTATATTCTCTTATATGTATGCAAAAAGAGAAAAAAATTTGTATAACATTTTACGCGGCGCAAAAGAACCAAATAGAGTATAAAAAAAACAACGCGCTGCTCAGACGCTTGATTCGAAGAACTCACACACACACACATAAACATACAGAGACAGACGCGCACTTTCTCGCTCTCAATTGCCTGTGCGCCTTCTCTTTCCCTCTCTCACGCTCTCTTGCTCATAGCCTGGCAGGTGAACGAACGACACGCGACGCATGCATCTGTGTGTGTGAGTGAGAGCAAATGGCGAGTTCTAACAGACAAGTTCAACGTATGTAGCTTGAGCGCCACGCGCACTCACACTCTCTCGCACATACATATGTACAGCCACACACACACAAATATATATACATATACAAATGGCATAGAAAGTGCAGCTTGGCCGGCAAGCGCCCGACTTAAAGCTATTTGCTATGGCATACAGCTGTTAAGCGCCTGTTGTTGCCAAGCAGAAAAAAATGTAAATGTGTGTGTGTATATTTTAATGAGTTTAACAGAGTCAACCCTCGCTCGCACACACACACACAACACGCATAACGGCAGTGAGTGGCAATTTGCGTTGCTATTGCGGTGAAAGTGAGCGCAGCTTTTAACTGTTAACTGTTTGCTTTGTTGCTGTTGTTATTGTTTTTGTTGTTATTGTTATTCTGACACATTTCGGCATTTTTTTTTATTGTTTTCGCTATTTTTTGTTGCCATGCAATTGAACAACACGAACACAAGCACACATACACACACACACAATGGCAATACATGATTGCAATTCTGCAGAAATATAACATTACTCACACACACATACACAGCCGGTAGATGCCGAAAACCAGTTCCATTAATGATTCTTTCTTTCTTTCTGGTTCTCTGATTCACACGCTGCAAAGCAAAGCTAAAGAAAAGAAAAAAAAATACAAATAAAAAGAGGTACAAACAAAAACAACATTTTGGCGGATGCGTCACAACGACGACATTCAAATGGCATCGGATAATCAGTCAGCCGCATAGCAGCACGATGAATACTCCCCATATGCAACACGCCACAGAAAAAATAACAGAACAGAACAAAACTGTTGCCACACTTATACTTATAAATACGTAGACAACTTTTTGTTGATCAATCAAACTAAACTGGGTCGTCGCTGCTGCTGCTGCTACTTTTCCTTATCAATTGCACGAGTTGTGCTTGTGACCGATCGCGCCTTGTGACGTCACACAAAAGCGTGTGAGTGCATGTGTGTGTGCGTTTTATATCTATTTTTAGGCAGGCGGCAACAACTTTATGCATGCCTCATAATTTATTTATATACAACGAACAGTATGAAATCAAAGCAGCAGCAGCAGAAGCAGAAGCAGTAGAAGCAGAAGCGCCCCCACACAGAATCTCACATGAAGCGCCAATTATATTTCACGCGCAGCTGGCAACTCTGCATGTAGTGGGTGGTCGTCGGTTCGCTCGCTCGCTCTCTCTCTCTGTCTACCTCTCTCTTTCATTCACTCACTCTCGCCTCTTAAAACTAAAAGAAAACTTAACGATAGATCCAGCAACAGCAGCAGAGATTGACGTCAACACACACACACACACACATACACCTTTTGTGCTTCCGCTTCATGCACTCTCTTTTTTATCATTCTTTCTCTCTCGCTGGCTGGCTGTCTTTTGCTGTCAGCGCAACCCACCCACAAGAAGCAACAACAAAAACAACACAACACAGCGCATCGGACTCACGCAAGCTCTACTCAAAGACGCGCGCGCGTCATATGTGACCTAAATTACTGCTGCTACTGCTTCTTCTTCATCTCTTCCACTAGTGCCGCATAACTATAAAAATAATTGTCGCGCTCACATTGTTCGATCATTTTAATTTAAAAATTCAATTAAATTCAAAAATAAATAATAATAATTTACCACAGATTACAAGCATATATTAAATGCTAGAAAGCCTTTTTGCGCAACATGTGGGCGACAAAAAAAGCAAAAGAAAAAAAAGTTGTATGCTTGTTGTATGTGTGCGTTCCCATTTCTTGTTTATAGGTGTGTGCGGCTGTGTACTAAAAATACTTTGTAGGCGTTTTCGGTGCGCAAGCTGCTTAGCCACAAAAACTTAAACAAAGACAAAAAATAAACTTTTTTGCACTTTTGGAAGCATTTTCTTTAATTATTATTATTACCCCCTCTAGACTCGAAAGAATATATGGTTGTAAAAAGTTGTGCAAATGTTGTGAATATATATATATATATATATATATATGTATATGCCTATATGTAGGTCTGTTTGTTTGTCTTATTCCATTTTTATTTACTCCATATTTTTTAACAAATATCTTTTCTTCAGGTACAGGATATTTGCTAGTCGAGCAACGCACACTTGTGTTTTTTTTATTAATGGCATGGATCGCCCAAAAAGCCAAAGCAAAACCATGGAAGCGAAAAGCTTACCGAATGAATGATAGATAGTCAAATAGAAAAAGAGGGCGAGAGAGAGAGAGAGAGCATATGAGATGCTTTCTTTTCTTTTTATATTCGGTTAAATGCGTAACGGAATGCCCGCTGGCGTAAACTCAAAGCACATATATATATAAATATTAAAAAAAAAACACACACACAAGTAAATAATACTGGTAACAGCAGCAAGCAAGAAAAAAACAACAGACAAACAAAATTTACATTCTCGCTCCGTTTATTTTATATACTCTCTCTCTCATTCTCACACACACAGACACACATATATTTCGTGTGGTTCAAAGTTCAATGACCGATTTCGCCGCGACGAATTCAATTCGGCAGCGCAGACGCCGTTGCCCTCACAGCCAAGTCGCGAGCGCAGCTAGCTTTGTTTGCTGCTGCTGCTGCTGTTTCTGGTTGCTCGGCTCCTAAGCAACTTGTGCTTGCACACAAGGTCAACACAATAATAAAGTTCATTTTTTTTGCCTAAAACGCAATAGCACAAATAATAGGCATTAATTAAACAAAACAAAGAAGCGGCCTGCAGCAACCAAACAAACCAACCAACAATTAGCATTTGTAATTGAAATAAGAACCGAAGCCAGAACAAATTTTGCAAATATGCGTGCGGAAATAAATGTAGGTAAATCGAAACTTTGCAACACTTGCAGAAGTCACACGCATAATTCAAACGTTGTTTGCGTGTGTGGGTTGGATGCACATATAAAAAAAAAACCAACTGCGCTTGCGTGTGTGTGCCTGTGTGCGCGCAGCATTGACAGTGGCATTGAAATTACTGCTGGGTGGCGTCGCAGCACCCACAACATGAATAATGCTGATCATGCAAGGCAAGCGTCAAAACGCTGCCGCTGCCGCTGCCGCCGACACCGCTGCCTTTGCCGTTGTCAGCGCCACAAGAATAAATTCCAATTAGATAATTTCCGACTCTTTTTGCAGACGAACAAAACTGTGACTTTTTTGTAGTTATTGATATTATTATTATTATAGCAATGCATGTGTATGAGTGTGTATGTGTGCAATACAGCCACACGCACATGCACGCTATCTCTCTCTCTTTCTCTGGCTCTCACTCATTCTATACACGCTGATTAGAATAGCAAAACAAAAAAAAATTACGTTTCAACAATTTTCACCTCCTTCTCTTCCTTCTGCTCCCACTCCCACGACAATGACGACACTTAAAATTGTTGGGTACTTCTTACTTTTGCTTTTTTAAAGCGCATTTCCAATCGACTGCGACGTCGACGTCGATGAAAGCAGCACGTGTAAATCGGCGCTGGTTTTGCATTTGTTGTTGTTCCTACTATTATTGTGTGATGATTAAACAATGCAAGATGGCAGCAGCAGAGGCAGTCATATTTATATGCAACCCACATCCCCACCACCCACCGGCAATAATCTCACGTGTTTTTGTTACTGTTGTTGCTTGTATTATTTGATTTGGCAGCGTTGTCACAAACGCCAATTTGCTGCGCAATAATAAAAACGACAACAACAGCAACAGCAACAAAATAATAAAGCCAATGCGAGAAATGTTTTTAAAACGCATTTAACGAATTGTGCGCAGTGCCGTCAACAATAACAACAACAACAACCACAATTCACAGTCATAATCGAAACAGCAACTGCAGCTCAATTCCAGAAACAACTATCAATTACTATTTATATTATCCATTACCCATTATGCTGTGATCGCTTTTATGTTGGACAAACTTGACATGCTGCTTACAGCTAAGGTCAAAATAATAATGCTAGTGCAAGAAATATTTGAAGGACTTGTATTAAATCTAAAACAAAAAACATCCTCATTTATCCAATGATCAATTTAAATTATTTTTATTTATTTTTTCACTAATTATACCTCATTTAAACGCTGGTGTTTTCTATAACAGTAAACCAATTTCGATAAATATTATCGAGATTACGACATCCAGCCTATAAATATTTTTTGGTTATGTTTGGAAATATAATGAGAATTGTGATTTTCATATATATTTGGTGAATTTTGTCACAATTTAAAGTTTTTTTCTTTCTGTTTTTCAGCATAACTATTTCAATATAATTGACATTTAAATTTTAACTTAAGCAAACAAAAATATTGATTATACTCTTTGATACATATTATATGACATGTTATAATCCAGGCATATCTGATATCCTTATATCAATAATCAACAGAATTTTGCTCCGGCCTCTGAGAGAACAATTTAGATAACTAAACTAAACTAAAACAAGGGCAAATAAAGTGCAAGACACGACTCACGAGTCACGAGTACAAGGGCAGAGGCAATGACCCAACGGAATGAAACGAGAATAGAATTGCATTGCATCTCATTGTTGTTGTTGTTGTATCGTGTTCAATGTGTCCAATTTGCTAAACAGCTGCTGCTGGCGCCCTCTACAGTCGCCTGTCCAGCTGTTGAGTAGGCGGTAAGTAAGCAGCAGCATCCGCAGCGTGAGAGAGGCATATATACAGAGATAGAAAGAGAGAGCACAGTGCGCACCTCTCTTCTTCGACTCCTCTTCGTCCTCTTCATTTTATTGCTGCTGCTTTATTGTTCTTGTATGCTGCCGGCTACGTTGTTGAAATTTTCAGTTCAAATGAGCAGCAGCAGCACAAGTGCAAGAGAGGGAGAGAGAAAGAGAGTGCGCCCTCTCTCTCAATAATGGCAGACAGTAGGCGAGTTGTTGTTTGTTGGTGAATTTGAAGCCCTAACAACAAATTCTAATTAAAATGCACGCTGCAAGCTAGTCACAGAGAGCGAGAGAGAGCGCATTGCAAGCATATTGTATTAGTCAATTAAAAAAAAGTTATAAGCAATTTAAATTTAATAACAATGACAACAAAAAATAATACGAAAGCCAGCGGCGACGCTGCCACCGTTGTCGGCAGAGGCAGAGCAGAAAAAGCAGCGTGAGAGCGCCAACTAGCCTCGCTGTAGTTGTCTGTACATGGGCCGTATGTGCATGCATAAACATGCAGAGCATATATATATTTATATGTGTATGGATCTCTGCTCCGTCATCCGTCGCTGCTGCAGCACAGCAGTCTTTTTTAAGTTCTTGTTTGCCTTTTGCCAGCAGCATATATATATATATATATATATACAAATGTATACATGCGTGTGTATGCTTCTACCTGGCACACACACACACACATATAGACCGCAAAGACCACATGCCATTTCCAATCAGAAGCAGAAGTGCAGAGCAGAAAATGCCGGCAAATCAAATATGTTTGGCCCGGGCGCTGCCACAGTATGCGCGCAAAATGTAACACAGTGGCAACGCCAGCAGCGACGTTGACGCTAGCAGCGGCATCGCATATTCAACATAACCAAACAAATTGCTGCTGATGATGATAAGTGCTAAGCTGGACACACAAACATACCTACATATATGTATGTATATGTAAGCATAAATTCACTTGAATAAAAGAGTAACACTTACATTTGACTAATATTGGCTGATTTTGTTGTTGTCAATTTCGTTGTAACTGCAATCGATATTGTTGTTGTTGTTTACAATTTTTATAAAACATGTTTCACTTGAAGCACACACATAGACACATACACTCACTCATACATACAGCATACATATACATATATATTTGTACGCATTGGCTGACAAACAAATTTGCTTTTGCTACTTTTTTGTTGTTGTCGTTGCTCTTGTTTTTGTTGCGGCTTTTCAGTTTTTAACACTGAAATCGTTTATAAAATATATATGTATATATATGCACATATTATGGAGAGCGAGAAAGAGAGAGAGAGACATTAAAACATATTCAACAATAACTTTAGCACACACACATGCACACACACACACACAAAATGCGCTGGTGACGACGCTGCTGCTGCGGCTAACAAAAGAGCGCGTCGCAACAGAGACGCAGGCAGAATAAAAAAAAATGCTCAAAAAAAAGCAAAGCAAAAAACAGACAACGCATTTATAGCCGATGATTATTTTTTGACTGGACTCTTTCTGTTTTTACAAATTCACTTTTGTGCTTTTTAGTTTGCTATTAGAAAAAAAAATAGCGAAGCACAATAACAAAAAATAATGCACACACACACACACAGTTCGCGTCGGTCGTATAACGGTGGAACGACGCGACGACAGCCGATAACGAGAACGGGCCAACGACGTTTTTTTCACCAACCTTTTTATTGTGCTGCAGCGTTCGAAACATGCCCAAGAAAAACGACAAAAAAAAATGAAAAAAACAGAGTATTTAAACTATATATGTGTCTATGTACATATATATATATTGAGCTTGTGGTTGTCGTTTTGATTAGCTCTGAATTTTGTTTGTTGCCACACCACAGAAAAAAAAGGCGACGAAACCACGAAGACGGACGACGACCACGAAAAACGCGCGCGCTCACGTCTGAACGTAGCAAAGAGCAAAACGAAAATGAAGAGAAATGGAAAATACGAAAATACCAACGGTATGTGAAATATCACCAAAAAAAAAAAAATACCACAAGAATTGAGTAAATACAGTGCTGGCAAATGCATTCATTAACAGCAGCGGCAGTGTTGGACAGCGTTCTCTCTCATCTCTGTTTTCCAGCAACCTATCGGCTCTTTCGCTTTATAGCTGATTCGTAGCGTTCACACGCAACACACACACACACAAAGTACACACAAACACATACGCATGCATAATTCTTGCAGCTTCGATTTAGTTAGCTGCAAGTTTACTTGTTGTTTTCACTTGTGTTATTTGGCTATCAAAGACCATTTCATTTAACTACATTGATTTATAGCCAACAACATGGCCCAAAGTCAACGCTTGTCTTGCTCACTTGGATCAGGCACTTTTTTTTTTAATCATAAGCTGACAATACTGGCCACAACACGCCTGACGCATTAAACGACACTCACGCTCTGTTGAATTACTGCATTGCGTCGTGGTTCGTTGCATGAATGAATGCACATGTGTAAATGCACAATTTATAATACTTTGCTTTAAGATTTTGGATTTTGAATAGCTTTGTTGTATTTTTATAACTCCACAAGAGCAGGGCTGGCAATTGCCAATATCTGCTTGGCAGGACTGCACATCATGCGTTATCGCTGCCATTAACTTATCGATACATGCATGGCTCAAGCAAGCATGCACGAACAAAATAATGGGAAATAAATTAACAGCAGTATAACTTTTACCATGCTTGTTTACCGCCAAACCGGTTGCTAGAACCAATGCTAATTGAACAGCTGTTGTCTGAAGTGTCGATTCAATTTCGAATTAAATACACTTACTACCACTTAATATGTGATTATATCGAAAATAATAAATAAATATGCACATTGACTTCAAAACACCAATTGACAGTTCAAGCAAAGCTCTTAATAAAATGATTTGATTTGAATTTTGAACCGATTAGTGAATAAAATGTACTCAGCTGTTATTTGAATTCTCATTTAAATTTCGAATGAAATATATTTGCCACGATTATGTGAATTAATGAAAAATAATAAATAAGGAAATTGACTTTAATACATCAATTAACAATTCAAGTAAAAATTACGATTTGAATTTTGAACCGGCTACCGACCGAAATGTACTCAGCTGATCACATGACTTGACATCGATAACGATAGTCAGCACGGGTTCAAAATCCATAAATCGAGATCATTCTCAATGTGATTTTCATAAATTAATTAAATCCAATTAACTGAGCAGCATGTCGACGAAACAACAGCAATTAGATTATATGGAACGATATCTGGTGTACGATATCTTTAAGTATTTTGGCAGAGATGTGGTGCTCCTCTCGCACAGCATCGAGTGCTCCAATGGACTGGATGGCTTCATGTCCGCCCTCTACACAATCCAGCTGGACCTGCGAATGCCCAGTGGCAGGTGAATTATTAATTGAATATTTCCCATTATTATTGTCAGACACACTCACCAAAATGGCATGTTTTCCAGTGATAAAAGCGAACTGGTCATTGTCAAATTCATGAAGGGCAGCAAAGAGTTTCGCGAATCGAGCAAATCCTACACGCAATGTGCCAACGAGATCTTTCTGTATGCCAAACTGCTGCCAGCCTTTGAGCATCTGTTGCGCTGCAGCCGACTCAACACCGAACTTGCCGCTCAATTTGTGCCCCGCTCCTATTGGGCCACCTACGGCACCGTTGAGGGTGAGTGCTGTGTATGATATCCTTGATATTCTTTGGTTGATCTCTGGTTTGTTGCAGCATTGGGCGATGGTCAAGAATCGGTGCTGGCGTTGCAGCATCTACGGCCAGGTGGGTATGAGCTTGGACCCAGATTGGCGCTGCGCCAAGATCAATTGGAGGCGATGTCTGTGCAGCTGGGGCAATTCCATGCGCTCGGCTATGCGATGCGCATTGTCCAGCCGCAGTTGCACGAACGCTTGCAATCGGAGCTGATCCCATTGCCATTTGTCTTCGCTGACAACTCGGCCAATCTGTATGCAGTGCTGTATCGTGTGGCCTTTGATCGCTTCTTCGAGTTCTACGATCGTTGTGGCAAACAGCTCATCCAAACTGCTTCGTCTTCGTCGTCGGAGGAGGATGCTCGCTTTGCGGATGCCGTGCAGCGTTTGCGTACGAAATTCTTTGAGCAACCAATCGATCTACTGGAGCACATACGCAGCACATCCTGCGAAAGTCATTTTAGCACCTTTCTGCACGGCGATTTCAATCGGAACAATGTGCTCTTCCATGAGGATGACGAGGGGCGGGTTGACAACGTCAAGATGATTGACTTCCAGGAGATGCGCTACAGCACAGTCGCCATCGATATCAGTTTCTATCTGTACATGAACATCCCGGCCGCGGAGCGTCTCGAATTGTTTCCTAAATTGTTGCGCCTCTATCATGGACAGATGCTGCAGTTGTTGGAGCTGCTGTTGCAGCGCAACAAGGAAACGCTTGGCGAGGAGCAGATCGAGCAACTGCTAACGGACTACAGGTGATTGATGGACTGATTGACAGACAGTTTGTGTAACTGATTTATTGCTTGGCTAGCTGACTGATGAACAGAGTTTTTGACTAGCTGTCTGATTGATAGATTGACTGACTGATTCGTCTAACTGATTCAGATTGATTGTATCCAAACTGAATACGGACTAATTGTTGTTATACAGATTCATTGACTGGCTGACTGACATATTGTTGTTATAATTGATTGATTGACAGACAGTTTGTGTGACCGATTCACCGCTTGACTAGCTGGACTGACTGATTGACCTAGTCTTGATTGATTGATTCGTTCATTTGATTGTTCGAGAGTCTAAGACTGATTATATCCAGACGGGATGACTGATTCGACTAATTGACTGGCTGACTGGCTGACTGACAGACTATTGTTATAATTGATTGATTGACTGACAACAAATAGCTACAACTAATGATTTGTGTATTCTTTCCAGTTACGAGCGATTCGAGGAGCATTTCAAGCGCTATGCGTTCTACGGCGTAATGATCTGCATGCACTTCCTGCCATGGCTGTTGGGCAGCGAAGCGGACTGCGATCGACTTTCCAAGCTATTTGACACGGACATGCATGGCGCCGCCTTCCATCAGCTGTCCATGGAGATTGCGGGGGACGAGGCCAATCGCCAAATATTCAACATAATGCGGCATGCCTTCGGCCAGGGCTACATGGACTCCATCTGAGTTGTAGCTCCATTCTTCCTATCAACATTCTTATTTTATCGCAATGATTCGCATTTCATTAGTAATTCCTTATTGTTTGCTTTTGTATTATGTTTATAATCAGAATGTTAGCCTTACGAAAGGACCATTTTAAAT
This sequence comes from Drosophila ochracea, assembly GCA_035044125.1. Taxonomy (NCBI): domain Eukaryota; kingdom Metazoa; phylum Arthropoda; class Insecta; order Diptera; family Drosophilidae; genus Drosophila; species Drosophila ochracea. The sequence goes on from JAWNML010000021.1 coordinate 4,811,051, forward strand.
GTAATTTTAGATGTTGGACAGAAGTCGTTTGTAAATTTTAAATACCAATCAATAAAGTTGATCCTAATTCATAATATATCGAAAAGGCAGATGCGTTTTTAAGCTGTAATTCGGCTATATGCTAGCGGATTCAAAAAGGATACGCATTGTTCAGCTCACAGAAAGAATGACTATCGCTTGGCATTCAAGGATTTGCGCAATTTCAAATTGCTGGGGATATTTCAGAAAAATTGAATAAGTCTGTTATAACATGGCCATTTCCTATCAACTATCAATCGAATTTCCATCGTAACAGAGATAATCCTTGGCCAGCTTATGCGAAAAATACTGATTGTTCTTCAAGCACTTTTTAATATAGAGAAAATGGCTTAAGGCTCGCCCAAATGCCTGTCCTGTGTACTGTGTCCTGTATCAAACGATTTGTGTTGACCAGTTCGTTGCCAACTCATCAAAGGACATCTTAATTGCATTTATTCATAGTAAAGGGCATAATCAAACGTATAAGGATTCGTTGCTGTTGTTGTTTAGAATATGTTTGAAGAATGCTTGAAGCGCTTAAACTATTCCTCAACTAATGGATTTTACGGTTGAGCCTAAGGATATGCAATGGGATTTTATCTGGGATTATCAGCCAACATTGCGCGGGCAAAAGCAAAGCCAACCGGCCTTGATTCACATTTGAATATGTATCTACGTCTTCAATTGAAATGAACTATTGAAATTTGGTTGGCTTAATGTGTTTTTCTTTTTTTTGTGGTTCTTTGTTATTTTTAGGCTGTTTGCACAACTGACTTCGGATACAACGAGAACAAGAACAGTTGTCTGTCTATAAAATGGGACTGACGCGAATGGAAGGAGCGCACTTGGATTGCAAAACACCGACGTCCAACATGCGTCACTTGATGGCATTACTCTTGCTGACGCTGGCTACCAGCCAAGCAGTAACAGCGATTCAGGACGACTATGGATCCGCTGGCAGCGACGATATTTACTTGCAGTCCAGTGGTCTGCCCATTCAGGTGGATGCCGAAGAAGAGAATGATACTGATGCTGATACTGATCCTGATGATCCCGATGATGCTGATGCTGATGGTGATGGTGATGGTGATGATGATGATGATGCTGATGATGAGAAAGATGAGGAGCAGCAGGAAAAGCCAGTGAATGGATCCGATGTGAACAACATTGAAGCTATTGGCGAGACTGAGTTGAGCTGCGAATATAGTTGTCCGCGCTATTATCGACCCGTCTGTGTCAGTCGTAACGATGAGCTGATCACCTATGCCACGCCCTGCGCGTTCTTCAATCAGCTGCGCTGCTCCAATGTGGCCAAGAGGAAGGGCCAAGCAACGCCCACATTTCAACTATTGTACCATAATGCTTGCCAAAAATAATACACAAATAATTCATCTTTAAGCGATACATTTTTGTTTTCCTTTTTTTGTATTTTGTTAATTAACCGATTCACATATGTATTTATATGTGTATTTTTGAGTATATATGTATATGTATATATTTATCAACCAATTGTTCGTCTTATTCATTACAAATTGATTGAAGGGAGTGTCTGTCTGTCACCGTCACATTCAAATGAACAATTGGAACCTATTTTTACTTTTCTTTTGGTTTCCTTTGCTGACATAGTAGAAATATCTTCAGCTGCAACTACACATCTAATAATCATGATTCATTTGACCAGATACGGTTCACAGTCAACATTTCTTAATTAAATAAAAATATAAAAACAAGTAAGCCGAATGTGATCGACAGATATTTACCCTGTAGCCAAGCCAATGTTAAGGTTGGTGTCTTTTCTGCTTGACAAATACAAGATAATTTATGCATAAATGTTACATATTATAGCTAACATCAAAGATTTATGATTAATAATAAAAAAAAAAACAAGAAAGAAAGGAGAACGTTGCAGTCGGGCATAACCGATACTATAAGTAAGGTTGGGTGGCGTAGCCAAAAAAATACCGTCCCAGAAGATATGGGGGGTGGTTACCAGCAAGTTAGCTTGCCAATTTGGGGATTCTAGCTTTAAAGTTGTGAGATTGACATGTGGAATTATCGATTTACTCTTTCCGTACTCTAACTGAAAATTAACTGCGGAACTAGGCGTGGCATATTCCGATCTTGGCAGGACATCTCCATCAGGCTGTCAACAAAATTTGCACTGTAACCTTCAAATTGTGGGATATACGTGGCTTTATCGATTTGATCGATTTTATCGATTTGATCGATTTATCGATTAACGCTTTGTCTGTCTCTATCTCTAAGGGTGCGTTCATACATACAGACGAAAGCATAAATTGAATTAGTCTCAATTATTGAATCACTTATATTAGATATTTATATCACTTAAAGCTAGATACTTACTAACTAGGTAAAAATGTTTCTTTTGGCTAAAATACTTTATATCAACTACTGAGGAATTTCCACATACGTATAGCGCCGCTTCGCAATGCGCTGGGCTATGGTCGGTGGAACCAATAACGGATTTGAAGCAGCAGTGAGAGTGGGATCCACAGCAGCAGTAGCAGGTGGTGGGCCCACAGCAGCAAGAGTAGGCATTGGAGTAGGGGCAGCAGCACTAGCCAAACTTGAAGCAGTCGTAACCGAGCTAAGATTTATAGGCATCGTAGCTGGTTGCCAGTTGATGACTGAGCTGCGGCTATTGATCTTCGGATTTGGATCGGCGGCAAGAAATTGCTGGGGCCGGATGAGGGCGCTCATATTGCTGGCATTTAGGGTTTTGCGTCGTTTGGTAATCCTGGCAGCGTTGCCCGTGTTACTTGTGGAGACCTGATACTGTTGTTGCGTTGGTGCATTGCTGGTTGCGACATTGCGACTCAGCAGCTGACTGATGAGCAGCCGTGGAATTGGTGGCTGCTGAGATTTACGGACGAGCTCTTCATACACCCGACGGATGTGGGTCTCGTCGTTGTAGCGCGTGTGGCGCAGGCTATTCTTGCTAATGATTAGCCCATTTGGGAAATGATACAGCACCTGCATGAGGAACTTCTTGAGACAAGCATAGGGATGCACCTGATTGAAGCGAGCCACCTCGCCACGATGATGCGTATAATAGTGCTGTATGTATTCATCGAAACTAGTCTGCTGCATGCCGCACATATTACAGATTCGAAACTTCTTATAATGATCAAGCATATGACGCAGCGTCTCCAACTCGACGGTCGACGCGAATATGCAGAACGAGCAGTGATGTGTGATCAGCTGCTTCAGCTGACGGAAACAGAAGTTCTCCGGCGAGTTGCGATGCGTCAGCTGACCATGATGGGCCATCGCGATTTTTGTGGGCATTATGATGCGACAAATTTTACACTGATAATACTCGTTGGGGCATTTTATCTCCGTTGTGCCCAGCTTGACCAGTTTCTCCATTTGTCTGTCCTTTAGATACTTTAGATCGTTGGACATGTGCCCCTCCGATTCGATATGATTGGTCAGCAGTACAACATTGCTATAGCGATAATTGCAGAAGGCACACTCGTTTGGCCGACGAAGATCGCAAGCCACCATACGGCGTATGGAGTGCACTTGTGGCAAATGGTTCTCCAGCAGCGATTTTGCATTGCCCACAAATGTCCGGCATTCCGGACAGCGCAACTGTGGCTGTGCGCTAAAATAGAAGGGCAATAACGCATGCTTCTTCGCCCAGTGCTGGGTGCGCAGCGTGATAACGTTGCCACTTGTTGCAGTGCAATGCGAACAGGCAAACTCCAAATTGTCCTGCAAGTGCAAATTAGCAATAATTAGTAAAGGTAATTTTGTCGTTAATGCCATCATCGTTCGATCAACAACGATCCATCATCTCGAATAATACAACAACTGCAACTGCAACCGCGCAACAGTTTCACATCGACTTCATCTTGGTCCCTGCCCTGGTTGGTTATTGAAATGCATATCACTCATACTACTACTACTACAGGAGCTCAACCTTTCCTCTGTCACAGTCATAGCGTATCACAGCTCAAACTCTCTCGCTCTCTCTCTCTCTATATATATATATCTCTCTCTCTCTCTCCCTATATATACATATATATATATATCTCTCTCTTTCTCTCTGATGTTCCAATCCAATTCATGGGGGATTGAACAGTGTCTGCAGATACTGCAGATACGGTCCAAGGTAGACCAGCTTGGAGTGCACAATTGGCTTGCCCTAAGATGGTATCTGGATTATATGCATATATATTAAGAGAACCACAACGAAGAAAGGCAAAGGCCGCAATTGGGCTGGGCCATCAGGTGTCTAGCTTTTATGCAAAATGCAATGACCATGGGTAAGAACAGACTTAGAACACTTACCGGTCTCTCGACCGGACCTTGTAGACTAAGAAGACATTTAACTAAACTATGTGTTGTCAAAGAAAAAAGCATCTAGAAAACGAAACAAGGGAAACAAATCGACGAAGATTCCTTTGCAACTTACATAATCTTCAGTCTCCTCATCCGACGATGACAGTTCGATCACATCGTTGTCAAGCACCACCGGTGCAGAGGTGGTGTTGCGGCTACTGCTGCTTATTGTTGTTGTGGTGCTAATGGTGGTCGCATCACTGGTTGGTTCTACCTCAGTTGGATGGGCCATCGCCCAGCAATCGGTGTCCAGCAGCTCTTTGGTGACACGCTCAAACTGGTACACGGCCAGTCCCGTTTGGCCCGCGTGGTCGTCCCGCAAATGCTCAAAAATCTTGCGCTCGACGCCAACTCCGAATGGGCAGTGGGGGCATTTGAACTGAAAATTGGTTTTGTGGTTGCTGCCACAGTGTTGGAGGATCTGTTTATAAGTAGTTTCTGCCTGGCCGCACGTGGTGCAATAAAAACCGAGCGATTCTGTCATCCTCATTTGGATCCGATTATAGTTCATGATTGGTTGTATTCGCTGATTGCTATGGTCGCGTTGCATATGTTGTATAACGTCCGTTACCACAGCGTTCCCTACGTCACAGAATGCACAACTGTATTGATGCCTGCGTCCGTGCACTTGCTGCACATGCAGCACGGTGTCCGTACGGCTGTCCAGCATCTTGTTGCACAAATTGCACACCCAATTGTGCTCTCCCATGCACATCGTTGCAACTACAGCAAAAACAAAAACAAAAACACAAATACAAATTTAAATTCATGAGTTGGTTTTCTCCAAATATTTCCAGTACACAATCCAATATCGGATCTCAACAAATTTTCGATATTTTGTTGGCAATTGAGAAACGTCGAGATTTACCATTGTATCGAGGAGAAAAGATAAGATTGATTATTGATTCGGGACACTCACTTGACTTGAACCAACGTTTATAGGCGCATTGGGGAGAATCATCGTTGCGCTTTATAATGATGATATCGACACTGGTTTGCAAATGCTTCAGTCGAATGTGCCGTTCGATGTAGAAGCGCTTTGGATGAAACGTGGCACACTTGCCGCACTGATAGATGTGTCGCTTGTGGTATGACAGATGCTCGATCACTTTGTCGGGCGTATTGATATTCCCCTTGGTGGAGCAGTGCAAGCATTTAAATTTTTGATCATACGCATGCATCTCGATCAGGTGGCGACGCAGCGAGATCTCAGTGTCCAAATGGGTGTGGCAATCGGCAACGCAGCAGATAAAGCGCCTCTCCTTGGGCACATAAGACCACTGGCAAGGGCGAGACACCTGTGCGCTCGGCTCCGACAACAATTGTGTTGCACGATGTGCAGTTGCTTCACTCCCATCTGATGTCGGCGTGCCATTTGCCTCGACTGTTTGCTCTTGCTGGAAGACCATCATATGCTGCTGCTGCTGCTGCGACTGCACATCCAGTTGATCCTTTTGATAGGCAGTGAGCACCGCCTGCCCCTTGTGTGCCAGCAGATGGGTGTACAGCTCGTTGTATTTGAGCGTGTGGAATTTACACTCGCCGCAAAACAGCTCCTCCGTGAAGAATGCCTTGCGTGGCACCAGACGATACTCCGATGGTCGATAAATACGCTTGGTGCCATCAAGTCGCATCTGCCGCTCGGCCTGCAACTTTTTCACAAATCCCTCCATTTCTTTGCGGCCAAATGGTTGCTCGATGACGGAAACCCAACACTTGCTCGCCCTACTCACCACCGCGATGTCACCGCATGGCATGGGCAGCGATGCGTTCAGTTCAATAAACTGTTGCTTGTACTGGACCAGCCTATATAGTTCGAAGTGTCGCTTCGTCATATGCTGATGCATCAGGCGGCGATTCGTTGTCGTCTCGAGGCAAACGCCGCAAAAGTATTTGTGGCGTGCGTGTATCTGATACAGATGCGAACGCAACGATGCCGTATGATCGAACTGTTGGTTGCAGAACTTGCAGTTAAGTGGTCCCATGCCCGGATTACTCGACATATGGTACATCACATGGCTGACGAAGGACTTCTCACCCCTTAATGAGACGGAGCACGCCTTGACCGGACAACCGTAAAGCTTCTTCTCTGCAATCGTATCGAAATTGAAATTGAAATTAATAATAACATAATCTATTAATCTATCTACATATTAATATATTGATGTGTGATTATTCTGCCATACTCGTCACTATATATATATTCTATACCTATGGCAGTTCACAATCAATCCAAATCGGAGGATCTCCATCTTTTTACTAATGTGAACTCCACTTGAACTAACCTGAATGGCCAGTGGGTTCGAGTAGCTCCAGCACATCGGCTATGGTTATGTTGCTGTTGTCCCCTGCCCCTGATTGCTGAGTTGTGGTCGTTGGCATAAAAGTTCCGGCCACTGATATTGATGGATTGCGCTTATCAAGCAGTTCTCGAATGCGATGACTTACGGTCTTCGAGGCGCCGGCCGCGCCGCAGTTGGATGAAGACGTGCTGGAGTTGCTAGGATTTGTGGCCGTGGCCGTCGCCGTGTCCGCGAATGTCTCAGACAACTCCTCAAGTTCTGAGCGGGAGGCGAGCCCATGCTCGATGACGCCGTGACGCACAAAATCATTGACATCCCTGCCAACGTGGGAGCAGTAGGCGCACTGCAGATAGTCTTTGCTGCCAAAGCTAAAGCAGTGGAACTTCATGTGCTCCTTGATGCAGATGACAGTGTGGGCGCAAAAGTTACAATTGATTGCCATGCAACGGAAACGATCGGCGATGAGGCGTGTCGGCTGCCGCTGCTGCGGCTGCTGCTGCGGCTGCTGCTGCTGGTGCACCTGCAACTGATGCGCTGGTGCGCTGACCCGGTTTGGATTAAGGGGCTCAATGGTTATGTTGATCTCTGGCAGCTCATTCGGATTCGAATCGCTCGTTAATCTTTGGGTGAGCACAAATTCCGTGTTGCTAACAACAACGGGTGGCAACGGTTGCGGTGCACCAGCAGCCAGGCTAAACACCTGATTGATGGCCAGACCAAGCTCGGAGGGATGATTGATAACCGTGCCACTGGCTACTGGCAATGGAACCGGAACCGGAGCTGGAGCCAGTGCCAGCACAGACGTTGCAGACGTTCCCGACGCCATTAGGTAATCATCCATGCCAACGCCAACAGCAGCATTGAGTGCCTGCTGCAGCTGCTGCTGTTGCGGCTGCGACTGGCTGGGCGGACGTGATTCAGCGTCCAGCAAATTGCGCAGCAAGGCATTTGTATTGGTAACATCCGATTGTTCCTCCTGCTGATGCTGCTCCTGCTCTTGCTGTTCCGGCTCGGTGGCCAGGCGATCCCCGGTAAAGCGGCGCACACGCAGCTTGGGTGAAGTGTTCTCTGCTTGCGCTGAATCAGCCGCAGGAGCAACATTAGTCGATGTAGCATCAGCATCAACATCAATCGATGTAGCAGCAGTAGCAACATCAGTCGATGTAGCAGCAGCAGCAACATCAGTCGATGTAGCAGCAGCAGCAACATCAGTCGATGTAGCAGCAGAAGCAGCAGCAGCAACATCAATCGATGTAGCAGCAGCAGAAGCAGCAGCAGCAACATCGATCGATGTAACAGCAGCAGAATCACCATCAGCAACATCAATCGATGTAGCAGCAGCAGAATCAGCATCAGCAACATCAATCGATGTAGCAGCAGCAACATCAGTCGATGTAGCAGCAGAAGCAGCAGCAGCAACATCAATCGATGTAGCAGCAGCAGAAGCATCAGTAACAGTCGCAGTCGAAGTCGCCAAAGTATTCGTCTTCATGTGATAGTTGATCATGTGATGCAGCTCATCAACAATGCTTAGCTGTTGCTGCTGCTGCTGAGGTGACTGCTCCGGGCAGCTGTTGCATTTGCCGCTCCAGCGGATCAGCGGATGTTCGCGCATAATATGATTCTCCAGGCCCTCCACCTCGTTGGAGAATAAAAATTTGCAGCTACTGTACATGCAGTAGTAGGCCGGCTGCTGTGTGAGCATGTCCCGCTTACGAAATGCCACGTTCTCGATGATGGTTTGGCCGGACGTTGAAGTTGCGCTAATCTTGTCGATTACGTTGGACAGCGTCGGCGGTGCGGCTTCCGAATCGGGTACATCGTTGTCGCTGCAATTGCTGGCCGACGACGCTGAATGTTTCCCGCTTGCTTTGCTGCCAATGCTCCTGCTCTTGCTGTTGCCGTTGGCGTTGAAACTCTTAAACTTCTTGTACCATTTGAAATAATTGTTGTAAATCGATTTTTGACCACCCGAACTGTGGATAGACTCAACATCGATCCAATCCTGCTCGGATTCCCGATGTTCCAGCTGCATTTCTTCCGCTTCCGCTTCCGCTTCCAGTTCGCATTCGTTGCGCACCAGCAGCGGCTCCAGTTCTGCCGGTGGCATGCATATATCATCGATATTTATGGCAAAAACCGCATCCGCCTGCTGCTCCACGTTCACATCCGCCTCCTGCTCCACATCCGCCTGCTGCTCCACGTTCACATCCGCCTCCTGCTCCACATCCGCCTCCTGCTCCACATCCGCCTGCTGATCCACATCCGCCTGCTGCTCCACATCCGCCTCCTGCTCCACATCTGTTGTCTGTTCAGCTTCTTCCACTTCCTGTGCTACTTCTGTCTTTTGCCCTAGTTCTGCTTCCGGTTCCACTGGATTCGTTGCCTTCGTCGTCATATTGACTTCATTTTCTATTATTGTCTTTTGCTGCTTCTTGTTTGGAGCGCCGATGACTTTGACGACTTTGTCCGGCTGCTCAGCCTTCAGTTTGGTCAACTCTTCTGCCTCATGACTCGTTATTAGTGCTTTAATCTGGGAATTTGTTTTCATGACGGGCACATCTTTGGTCTGACAGATTGTTAGTTGCTCGCCCAAGCCCGCCAGCGATCCGTCGCTGTTGTTGAGGCCATGCTGGAGCTGCCAGTGATGCACCAGATTATTGCGACACAGTTGCACAAAATCGCACAGATGGCAGACATGAATGCTCAACGGCAGTTTGTCACTAAATTGTTTATTGTCCAGCATCTGAGCGCCCTTGCCACATTTTGCCACATGATTGTCCATGATTCGATGACGCGACAACTTGCAGTGCGAGCATCTATACTTTGCCTCACCGGTATGTGCAGCAATATGGTGCACCCAGTTGATAGCTGTCATCTCTATCGTTTTAACGCAAAACGGACACTGGTAATAATACTTAATACTAATGCTGGACTGTTTCAATGCATAGATGGGACGATTGCCAATGCCGAGGCGCAGCTTCTGCAGCATTCCAGGTGGCAGACGGGCGAAATAGAACTCATTATGATGCTGTAAATAGTGGAGCACTGGGCTGCTAATATTCTTCGCACAAACAACACAGCGCTTGGCATCCTCGTATTTGGAATGCCAATCGGGATTGGTGTTTCTAACGCCCTGCAACGCTACCCTCAACATCGCCTTTAGCTGTTTGCACGCTTCTATTTTGACACGACATCGCTTGGCGATTGGCGACACAGTGGTTTGTCTTTTTTTGTCCTTGAAACTGGCACGATCGAGTCCAGCACCAGATCGGGCAAACGGTTTGCCCCGTCGCGCCGAATTAAATTTGTAGGGCGCCAGCTCAGCGTTGATGACGATGTTGTTGTTGTTGTTGTTGCTGCTGTCGCCAATGCTATTGTGGCGACTGGCCAATCTGCTGCTGCTATTGCTGCCACTGCTGCAACTGGCGCCGCCGTCTGTCTGATATTGACGTTTCCGCTGTTGGACGGTGCAGGCACGTCTGCCAGTCGCGCGCATTACATCATCCGCGTAATACATCTGGGCAATGTCGTCCTTGAGCTTTTGCAGCTCGCTGCGCTTGTATCGTATTTTTGGTGGGGGCAACAGGACGACCTCTTTCGGTGGCGCTGCATCATTGCCAACCACATTCGAATCGAGACACGGGCGCTTAGCAGCTGACAACTCCTCATCCTCAGTGTCATTGTGCTGCTGATTAATCACATTCTTGATTGGTCGACCACGTTTGCGCTTCACGGCAGTTGGCTTCTTCGTCGCCGTCGCCGTCGCCGTCGTAGTCGAAGTCGTAGTCATCGATGGTGTCTTTGGCTTCGTCTTTAGTGGATTCGCCAATTTGAACACGTTGCGACTGAGCTGTGTTTCGTTGAGCGTCAGATCGTTGAAGCGCGTTTGCCGCTTTCCGACGAGTATATTGTGCGTCGAGATGCTGCAATTGTCGGTGCTCTTCTCAAACATTGTTGTCAGAAGTCTGTTGGCACGTTGATTGACATCATTTTGCGAACGCATTGCATTATCGTCCACCTCCAACTCCTTCTCCTCCTCCGCCGCCACCGTCTGCTTCACCTTCTGTTGTCGGCGATGCTCCACAACATCTTCGTACATATAACTATTGCCCGAAAACAGTTCCGATTTGTCTATCAGCGATTTGCTGGGCGTTGGCATCATTGATTTCCGACGCTTCATAATTTGTATCGGTTGTCCTTCCGTCGAACGTTTCCGGCAGATTTTCACCGGTGATTCCTTGACATTGACGTCATTTTCTGTATCTGTGCCTGTGGGTGTTACGGTTACGACGTGCGCAACCGGTCCGAACACTACTTTGATCTTGGGCAGCTTTGGCAACGCCTCTTTCTTTTTTTGCTCAGCTGTTTCTGCAGACTTTTTCCCAGGAGGCATCTGCTCCCCCTCCACATTGGTTAGATTGGAGACCTCTTTTTCATTGGATTTGCTTGACTTATTCATTTTTTTCGAGTGCATTACTGCTTTATTCAACTTATCAGATTTATGCGGCTTTGACGCTTTAATTGATTCATTGCCGTTGTTATCTGTGGTCGGCAATCTTAACTCCTTACCAATAGCATTATCTTTAGGGGACTCTGGCTCGTCACAAATTGCTGCTTCTTGCTTTTCATCGGACTTATCGGTTTTATCAGGCTCCTGACCACCTTTCTCTCCCTTATGCTCTTCGGTCGACTTATCCTCAGTTTTCTCAGTTCTCTGATCGCTTTTCTCTTCCTTATGCTCTACATTCAATTTATCGCCAGCCATCTTTTTGGGTATCTTGAAATCGATCTTCTTAATTTTTTGTGACTGGACAACGTTACGATATGAGGTATCCAGCTGCACACGATCTTTGTTCGGGACCACCGGTGGCGTAGTAGTTACAGGTGGCTCTCTAACCAGACTCTCCAGCTGATGTTGCTTCTCCGTTGCCTCCAGCTGGCGTCGCTTAGCTTGTTCCTTGGCAGCCGCTGCAGCATTTGCCTGTCGGTGCTCGCGATAAGTGCGCGGGCTTTCAGTGCCAGACCCGGGTGGAGGGAAGCGGGGCTTTACACCTCCGCCGCGGCCGCCGCAATTGTAGCCGCCTCTGTGAACATAATTAGCGTTCGACTTGTTATAAGGAAATTTTTGGTTGTTTTTATTGTTATTTGTCCAATTTGCGTTGTTGTTATTATTGTTAATATAGCTGTAATTGTTGTTATTGTTGCCATTGTTGAAGGATTGCCAGTTGAGACCCCCTCCTTGCTGGGCCTCCCCAAATACATTGTAAGAGACATCGTGGAAGGGTGCTGTTCGTTGTGCATGTCCCACTTGCTGATGATTTAATGCTGGCGCAGCTGCTGCTCCTGGCTGGTGCTGCTGTTGTTGTTGTTGCTGTGATCCAGATTGTAAGAAAGCATTAGTGTTGATCCAAGTCATTGTTCGCGGATCGCGAATCTCTGCTTGGCTGGGCAAATTGTTGTATCGCCGCTGAACGGACTCATTGACTTTGTTGACAGCAGCAACCGCTGTGGAACTTGGCTTAAATTCTGAAGTTGATGTTCTGTTATTTCGATTGAGTGGAGCATGTGGCCTCATCGCTGGCACATTGGGAATGTTATGTGTAGCACATGTTAAGTTAGTTTGCGACAATGGTGGCATCGGCGCCGGTGATGACAATGCCAATGGCAACCAATCTGATTGCACAGATTGTATTGACACTGGTGCTGGTGCAGGAACTGGCAAAGGAACTGCCACTGGAACAATCACGTTTGGCGGCGATGGATTTAGATAAGTCGATTTGTGGCCACGCGGATCATTAGAATTGGAGGCCATCGGCTTGAATACATCAGCATCCTTGCTGGCTCTTAAAGCGGCAAGCTTCTTGCGCGCCTCCTCCAGCGAGGCTAGCTTGGAATGATCTTCCTCGGCAATATCAGCAGACTCAGCAGCCAAAGGTTTACTGATTACTGGCGGTGGTGGTGGATTGAATCTGCGCTCAAAAATCGGTGAAGGACAGCTGACTTCGGGGCTGCTGCGACTGTTTGTTGACTTTGGCGATTGTGGTGGAGGTGGATTGGATCTGCGCTCATAAACTGGTCGCCGCATACCAATGCTTGGGCTTATATCCAAGCTTTTCTCAGACGAAGGTCTTGGGATACATTTACGATCAGTGTCCGCTTTGTAATTTGGCGATAAGCTTAAATCTATATGTACGGTCGTCATAGGCTTTGGTACGATGAGATTATGCTTGGGTGGATGAGATTTGCGTTCAAAATCAGCAATGGGCTTGTCTGAACTTCGCGCAGGTGGATTCGACTTGCGTAAATTCTGTGGCAACCGTTTATCTGATATACCTTCCAATGTTTTAACTGAAGGCATTACCGTTGACTTGGGTTCAACCGGAGCAGCTTTAGTTATCGGTGGATTTGATTTAGTCACAAGTTGGGACGACGAAACCGGGATTGAATCCACATGCTGTTTTGTGCTGAGCGCCTCGGCAGTTCTCTTGGGGGTAGATGGAAGCTCGGGTGGTTCCGGCGAGTCGTTAAGGTCAATAACCTCATTAACCAGAAGCTGCAATTGATTTATAATAATTACATTATCACACAATTCTTTTGCTTAATTATATTTAACATACGGTTCCGAATTTGGATTTGAGTTTATTAATAACACCCTCAATTTTATCGATCTTATCCCCGGGAAATCGGCGAAAGAATTCTGATGGAGCCATACTAAAAATTTCAACATTTGATTAATGGAATTATCACACCAGTTATCGATAATATATTATCAATAACTTACTCGCTCTCCAGCAGCTGTAAGAGAATTTCCAGATTGCGATATTGCACTGGAGCCAACTGACGACCATAGGTCTGCAGCACATTCTTAATGAATGGTGCCGAGGTGCTCAGCTTCTTTACCTTGGCGGCATCGTCATTCTTCTGCTGGTCTTTGATGACCTCTTTCACATTAGTTTGATCAGCCATTTATAATTGCCAAATAATGTGATGACCACAAAAGCTGTAGTGTAAATATTATTTTGGTTTATTTTGTCATATATATATATATATATCCCTTAACCATTATATGTAATAAGGATGTCAAACCGGAATCGGAAACACATGTTTATCGAGTGAAATTCTGAATCGGAACCAAAATGCACTTTTTTTTTTTTTTTTTTTTTTAAAGAACCAATACGAGAATCAGTACTGATACCAATACTCCCAAAAGGAGCGTAGCGGAACATCATTGTATATTTGTACACACATACAAATACACAATGTATGCCAAGCATTGGAGACATACACATACATTTGTACCATGGTACACATATATGTGTATATAAGATTAGTTTGCCTGGCATTACATTTAACAATACATAATTGGAATGTAGTTTAAACAAACACATACTGCTGAATTCTGAAGCTACGTATTTGCTGGCTGCTATAGCAGCAAATGCGACAGTGGCGTCAACAACAAAATATAATAAACGCGGCTGTATTGGAACGCACTGAGTCTAAGTCAACACATGTATTCAAACCATCACAAGCACTTAATTTTACTTTCTTATTAAAATTAATTCTACACAACAGCTAAATGTTAAATCAAAAAATTATTTAAAGAAAAGAAAATAACAAAAACGACGCGCTCGCGAAACTCAGCTGACGATGCTTCGTCGCCGAGATGCGACTGACAAATGCGGAAAATACAAGCAATGTGCGAGTATGTTGCCACCTAGTGGCAACCTTTTTTTTTTGGTGACAATATGACAGATTTGATCGTTCTACACGATATGGTAGCACTCTACATTAAAAATATATATATAAAAAATAATATATTACGTGCCAGATTTGCATTATATTTTTTGTGCAAATGGTGTTTTAAGATCTGATGAAGTCACTAGTTAGCTCTTAAATATTTTGAACATGTTGCTCGCATAATAGACATCTGGCAACGCCAAGCTTGACATAACGCTAATAACGAATTCGCCGGAATTCTCCTTCTGTAGTTGTCTTTCGTTTATTCGTTTGCCATTCGTTTGCTGTTTGCCGTTTGATTATTATTGTGTCTATGTGCGCTTGCGTAAGTGTGTGTGCGTATCGCTCTCAGGGTAGCAAAATTTGCTTTACCTGCCACAGATCTGCTTCTCAACTGGGCAAATCCATTTTTAATTCTTCTCTTCGTCTTACAGTTCAGCATGGTTGTGTAACAAGGTTTGTGTGTGTGGTGTGTGTGTGTGTATGGTGTGTGTGTGTGTATGGTGTGTGTGTGTGTGGTGTGTGTGTGTATGGTGTGTGTGTATGGTGTGTATGTGTGTGTGCGTGTCGTGTGTGTATACACTATTGTGAGACCCATGCACAATAAGTATGTACATATGTATATGCATATTCATATGCATGCTTTCAACTAACTTTTAATGTGCATATGTACATACATATGTACATACGAACGTATATTGCAGTAAAACGGAACTTTTTTTGTGTTTTTTTTTTGTTTTTAATATTCTTATCATCAAATTCAAGAGCAGCACATTCTATGTACATACAGTGTCTGGCAGCTCATCTGGAACAGTGCCTAGCAAAAAATTTAATTGCCTGGCATAAACTAATTGTCCAATATTTTTCAAAAATTCCAAAGACCGATGGCAGGTACATATATTAACCACCTAAATGACTATATGACCCCCATAAACTGGGGTTTCCCCACTTGCTAGGTCGGGTTATGTAAAAAAGTACCTTAATTTACGGTCTCATATTATTTGGAACAATGGCGTTATGGACACCTGGGTGCCATAAAACCCGGATTTTTTACGTCGGGTTTAGTTATATCCTGCATCTCGGATGCCACCAGCCAACAAGGACTATGGACAAACGGACTACCATTGAGCAACGGAATCTCATCCTGGAACACGTCAAGATTGGATATTCACATTGCCAAATAGCTAAAATGGTAAATATAAGCACCACACAACTGTATTCAACATCATTCGGCGCTTCGTTGACGAAAATCGGATAGAGGACAAGGGCAGAAAGGCACCACACAAGATTTTCACCAACCAGGAGGAGCGGGGGATCATCAGGAAAATAAGGGCAAATCTCTAGCTATCGGCTCCAAAACTGACTCAACAGGTGGAGGACGAAATGGGGAAAAACTACAGTGTGGAAACTGTGCGCCGGGTTCTGCTCAGCCATGACTTTAATGCCCGAGTACCACGGAAGAAGCCCTTTATAAGCGCAAAAAATAAAGGGACTAGGATGACGTTCGCCAAAACGCACTTGGACAAGGATTTGGAGTTCTGGAACACAGTCATATTTGCAGATGAGTCCAAATTCAACATTTTTGGCTTGGACGGACGGAATGTTATTGAAAATTTGTGGGCTCTGATCCGGAATCACAACATATCCAGCAAACAGGATCTCAAGAATGCTCTGCTGGATGAGTGGAGCAAAATTAGTCCAGAAACGACCCGGAAGCTGGTATCTTCCATGAACAATAGGTTAAGAGAAGTTATTAAGGCTAAAGGATATCATACTAAGTATTAATATCCTTATTTAAGTTTTTATACACCTAATATGTTACTTTTCCAAGACTGTTCCCAAAAAGCTTCGACATGTATTTTGGATATGTTTTAAGTTTTGACTTATTTTAGTTAATTAATTAATATTTTAATAAAAACTGAAGTTTTCTTTTCAAAAGTGATATAACATAAAACAAATTGGCATTTAAACATTTTGCTTTTGTTTTTTTTGTTTAAACTTTATAGCACTTTAAATTTTTTGCTAGGCACTGTTCCAGATGAGCTGCCAAACACTGTATGTACATACGAACGTATATCGCAGTAAAACGGAACCTTTTTTTTGTGTTTCTTTTGTTTTTTATATTCTTATCATCAAATTCAAGAGCAGCACATTCTATGCACATATATGAAATCGATTATTCTACAAACAGTAAAAAATATGAGTTTAAAATCAAATAATCTGAGTTTCCGATTTAATAAGATTAACAAGAAAGACTGAAAGACTAAAAACCCTAATTTGCAACGGTATCGGTTCAAAAGGCAATTGCAAAATCATAAACAGGGATTGTCAAAACAGTTTTTTGACAGTCCAAAGAATGGAGTGAGCTCGACTAAAATATGCTGATCCTGATCAAAAATATATACAATTTATGAAGTCGGAGATGTTTCCTCATTTGCACAAAACCATTATACCCTTTTTACTGATTTCCACTGAGTCCAGGGTATAATTATTTAAATCGTCAAGCAAAAAGTGTGCTTATGAAAGCCATAGAGGCGAGAAAATAAATTCTTTGTTTGGCTCTTTGCAAACATTTTTTTGTTGTTAGATTCCACGAACAAAATGAATTGCAATTTAATGAGCGAAAATTGTTTCGACCTGAAAACGGCCTAAGCAAAAAAAAAAAATCCTAAGTAGCTATGGCGAGTGTATCTAAGCAACAATTTTACTTGGATAATAAAAGTCCGTTATTGGAAAATGGAAAATTTAAGCTAGACTTCGGTAAGTTTCACGCTTACTATCCTTTTCCTAACATTAATAACAAAATTTCTTGAGCTGCAAATTTATTTTATCGGCTACCCGTAATATATCAACCAAATTTGATGACTAACTTAAAAAACTGCGGAACTGGGCGTGGCATTTACCGATCTTTGAAGGACATCGCACACAGCCTAGTAACCAAATTTGTGACCGTAGCCTTAAAATTGTGGAAGATATGTGGTTTTATCGATTTGTAACGATCGATTTTTATCGATTTCCTAGTCTCCCCCAATGGACGCCAAACTTCAATTGTAACACTAATTGTAAAATGTCGCCTTTTCTTTTTATTTTTTAAATCGAGCTATTCATTATGAATGACTTTATTTTCTATCTGTAAACAGGACTTTAGACATAAGTACGAATAAGACTATTCTGTCATTAAGTCTTGTTATCGATAATCAATAATTCCATTATCTACGTAGCGAAAGGTTAGGACATGTTTCGTTATCGATAGCTGGAAATTTGTTTCGGACACAAATTCCGATTGATTTCTTTCGGAGCAACATTCAAAATTTAGGGTGCTGGAAAATATTGCATTTATATACTAATTAAATTATTATGTAGTTTTTTTTTATCTGTTTTGAAATTAGACATTTTCAAACATTTTAGAAGACAAGGTCGTCCTGTGCGTTATAGTTGAAATGCAATCGCAATTTTACTCTTTTGCGTGTTTTACACAATACAAGCTCTGGCAATTTAATGTTATATATTGCGATGCTTTCGATGCATTCATTACGCAGTATTCTGATCCCATTGTAATTATATTTATGTTCTGGTACGTGGAGTGAACGGGTTCCGGTAAAATGTCTGATGTAGTTCCAATTTCATGAGTACTGGATGTATACGTTGTGATTCTAATACGGTCTTTTCGAGACTAGTATCATAAGTTCCGGTTATCGGTTCTTAATAAATGTTGATTTTCGGGTCCGGATTTGCACTTCAACAGGTACATTTCCGGATCATAATTCGGTTTGCCATTCTGATTGCCAGCGAGTTGCGTTCATTTTCGGAAATCGTTTAACGTGTCACGTTCATCAGAGTTATGATTTCATATTTTTTTCATATTTCATAATCCAAGGTCACCTAAAAATCACCTTATGATAAAAGAAGACCCTTAACACATAAGAAACCATAACGGTATTCGAGATTCCAATAGATCAGGACAGTATCGATTTGCGATGCATCCATTCATCATCGTTGCTTTTTTTTAATGTTATCGATTAATTTTTCACTTTCATTTTTGTGTGGATTTTATGAAAAGTACAAAATTGATATACTTTGACGGCGGTTATCGGCAATCGTCCTCGTTGTGAAAAAAAAGTGATAGCCTGGTCACCAAAATATTGAAGTCAGTTGCAAGGCTGATGAACTAGCTAGGATAGACACATTATTACCCCTTCTCACTGAACTCTGGTTACCTGTAAGCTTCAAATCAAAGAATAAAATATACGCAGATCTAACGACACAAGACGAAATGCAAACTGCGGTCCCTCGGTCCCCGGATAGCCGACAAAAAGTTAGAGAACTGTATATTAGTCGCGCGAACAGAAGAACCTCCTGAGCACTTCTGCTTCTGCCCAGCACTGGCCAGGAAAAGACTCGTCACACTGGGAAGCCTCTTTCTAACAAATCAATCACAGTTCGCGAATATAGGACCAACCAAGATTGCGAAATTTATAAACGCTACTGGCTGGAGTCCACTATGATCTCAGCTTACACGAGTGCCAGAGAAACTGAGTGAGATGCCTCACGGTATCATAGGGGCCAAGCAAGGCCAGTGTGCGTCGACTCTATGGTCGCTAACCGTCTAACCTAACCTATTTTCTTAGCTCTCTTTAGGATTCACAATCGAAATATATTGCATTGTAGGGAATGAAAGTTTTTATCGATGGGACAACAGGACAAATACAAAAAAAAAACATGGTTGAATTGAGCAATCCGCAACACTAAAAATGGTTAAAGTGAATTATTTGCCGTTTAATTTGCTTATGTACTGCAATAGAAATGCGAAAGCCCATAAATTGTTTGCTAGAATATTAAATATTATATAACGTCAGATAAGCATATTAAGCTCAATGGAATTGACGCACACAGAGAGATTTCCAAGCCTTTCATCAAATTGAAGCTGATCACCAATACACACTTGAATACTGCGAAATCACATTGAAAGAATAACGAAAATAGGCAAGCGAGGGATACACACACACGTACACTTGAACATATTTATATATGTATTAGAGTTGCACAGACGCAACAGAAAAATATCGAGAACATTTAATGCTACACATATGTACATATTTCATATTCATGTGCACATATACATACATACTTACAAATATAACTAGTGAATTATAAAAAAAAAACGTCCGTAATCTTAAGTAACTCACCAAAGAAGATTTAATATATTCTTTTTATAGTAGTTTTTCAACGACGAGTCCAACTTCTCTTTGCACTGCAAGTTTCATGAGGTTCACACTTCCGAAGTCTGAATTGAAATGAGACAATTTCCAAATAAGCAACGTCTCGCTGTGTAGGGCATGTTTCTAGAAAACTGAGAGGTTACGTACCCCGAGAAACGCGTGTGACGTCACAGCAAGAATTTTAAAATGTACTTGTAAGTGGGCTCAAAATTTCCTACATACATATAGGTAATGCTTTTTTATTTGATCGTTTATATAAAAAAAAAGACATTAAAGCAATATGTTTATTTAATATAGCAAAATGTATAATAAAAAACCTCTAACGCATTGTGCAGATTGCGATGCGAAGTGTGGCAACGCCGGCTTTGTGTAACCTCTGCTGGTCGCCTCACATGACTCTAGTGGCACAAGAAAACGACACAGTTCGCCGCACTGCTACGAATTCGCCTCAATTCTGACGAATGTTGCTGTTTTTGCTCCTTCTGTTTCTCACTATTCGTACGGTCACATCGCACCAACAGTCGACGCCAAACGTTTGTACTTGTGTACATATGTGTACATGGTACATTTGTATCATGGTACACATATGTATATGTGTATATAAGATTAGTTTGCCTGGCATTACATTTAACAATACATAATTGGAATGTAGTTTAAACAAACACATACTGCTGAATTCTGAAGCTACGTATTTGCTGGCTGCTATAGCAGCAAATGCGACAGTGGCGTCAACAACAAAATATAATAAACGCGGCTGTATTGGAACGCACTGAGTCTAAGTCAACACATGTATTCAAACCATCACAAGCACTTAATTTTACTTTCTTATTCAAATTAATTCTACCCAACAGCTAAATGTTAAATCAAAAAATTATTTAAAGAAAAGAAAATAACAAAAACGACGCGCTCGCGAAACTCATCTGACGATGCTTCGTCGCCGAGATGCGACTGACAAATGATGAAAATACAAGCAATGTGCGAGTATGTTGCCACCTAGTGGCAACCTTTTTTTTTTGGTGACAATATGACAGATTTGATCGTTCTACACGATATGGTAGCACTCTACATTAAAAATATATATATAAAAAATAATATATTACGTGCCAGATTTGCATTATATTTTTTGTGCAAATGGTGTTTTAAGATCTGATGAAGTCACTAGTTAGCTCTTAAATATTTTGAACATGTTGCTCGCATAATAGACATCTGGCAACGCCAAGCTTGACATAACGCTAATAACGAATTCGCCGGAATTCTCCTTCTGTAGTTGTCTTTCGTTTATTCGTTTGCCATTCGTTTGCTGTTTGCCGTTTGATTATTATTGTGTCTATGTGCGCTTGCGTAAGTGTGTGTGCGTATCGCTCTCAGGGTAGCAAAATTTGCTTTACCTGCCACAGATCTGCTTCTCAACTGGGCAAATCCATTTTTAATTCTTCTCTTCGTCTTACAGTTCAGCATGGTTGTGTAACAAGGTTTGTGTGCGGTGTGTGTGTGTGGTGTGTGTGTGTGTATGGTGTGTGTGTGTATGGTGTGTATGTGTGTGTGCGTGTCGTGTGTGTATACACTATTGTGAGACCCATGCACAATAAGTATGTACATATGTATATGCATATTCATATGCATGCTTTCAACTAACTTTTAATGTGCATATGTACATACATATGTATGTACATACGAACGTATATTGCAGTAAAACGGAACTTTTTTTGTGTTTTTTTTTTGTTTTTAATATTCTTATCATCAAATTCAAGAGCAGCACATTCTATGTACATACAGTGTCTGGCAGCTCATCTGGAACAGTGCCTAGCAAAAAATTTAATTGCCTGGCATAAACTAATTGTCCAATATTTTTCAAAAATTCCAAAGACCGATGGCAGGTACATATATTAACCACCTAAATGACTATATGACCCCCATAAACTGGGGTTTCCCCACTTGCTAGGTCGGGTTATGTAAAAAAGTACCTTAATTTACGGTCTCATATTATTTGGAACAATGGCGTTATGGACACCTGGGTGCCATAAAACCCGGATTTTTTACGTCGGGTTTAGTTATATCCTGCATCTCGGATGCCACCAGCCAACAAGGACTATGGACAAACGGACTACCATTGAGCAACGGAATCTCATCCTGGAACACTTCAAGATTGGATATTCACATTGCCAAATAGCTAAAATGGTAAATATAAGCACCACAACTGTATTCAACATCATTCGGCGCTTCGTTGACGAAAATCGGATAGAGGACAAGGGCAGAAAGGCACCACACAAGATTTTCACCAACCAGGAGGAGCGGGGGATCATCAGGAAAATAAGGGCAAATCTCTAGCTATCGGCTCCAAAACTGACTCAACAGGTGGAGGACGAAATGGGGAAAAACTACAGTGTGGAAACTGTGCGCCGGGTTCTGCTCAGCCATGACTTTAATGCCCGAGTACCACGGAAGAAGCCCTTTATAAGCGCAAAAAATAAAGGGACTAGGATGACGTTCGCCAAAACCCACTTGGACAAGGATTTGGAGTTCTGGAACACAGTCATATTTGCAGATGAGTCCAAATTCAACATTTTTGGCTTGGACGGACGGAATTATGTGTGGCGACAGCCCAATACTGAGCTGAATCCCAAACACCTAAAGGCTACAGTGAAGCACGGCGGAGGAAGTGTCATGGTATGGGCATGTATCTCGGCAGTCGGCGTCGGGAATTTGGTGTTCATTGAACCAACAATGGACAAGAATGTGTACCTCAATATATTGAAGGAAAATTTACTCCAAAGTGCCGAGAAGCTAGGAATCCGACGTACTTTCCGGTTCTACCAGGAAAACGACCCGAAGCATAAGTCTGGAATAGTACAGTCCTGGATTATCTGGAACTGCCCCCAAATGATAATTCCACCGGCCCAGTCTCCAGATTTAAATGTTATTGAAAATTTGTGGGCTCTGATCCGGAATCACAACATATCCAGCAAACAGGATCTCAAGAATGCTCTGCTGGATGAGTGGAGCAAAATTAGTCCAGAAACGACCCGGAAGCTGGTATCTTCCATGAACAATAGGTTAAGAGAAGTTATTAAGGCTAAAGGATATCATACTAAGTATTAATATCCTTATTTAAGTTTTTATACACCTAATATGTTACTTTTCCAAGACTGTTCCCAAAAAGCTTCGACATGTATTTTGGATATGTTTTAAGTTTTGACTTATTTTAGTTAATTAATTAATATTTTAATAAAAACTGAAGTTTTCTTTTCAAAAGTGATATAACATAAAACAAATTGGCATTTAAACATTTTGCTTTTGTTTTTTTGTTTAAACTTTATAGTACTTTAAATTTTTCGCTAGGCACTGTTTCAGATGAGCTGCCAAACACTGTATGTACATACGAACGTATATTGCAGTAAAACGGAACCTTTTTTTTGTGTTTCTTTTGTTTTTAATATTCTTATCATCAAATTCAAGAGCAGCACATTCTATGCACATATATGAAATCGATTATTCTACAAACAGTAAAAAATATGAGTTTAAAATCAAATAATCTGAGTTTCCGATTTAATAAGATTAACAAGAAAGACTGAAAGACTAAAAACCCTAATTTGCAACGGTATCGGTTCAAAAGGCAATTGCAAAATCATAAACAGGGATTGTCAAAACAGTTTTTTGACAGTCCAAAGAATGGAGTGAGCTCGACTAAAATATGCTGATCCTGATCAAAAATATATACAATTTATGAAGTCGGAGATGTTTCCTCATTTGCACAAAACCATTATACCCTTTTTACTGATTTCCACTGAGTCCAGGGTATAATTATTTAAATCGTCAAGCAAAAAGTGTGCTTATGAAAGCCATAGAGGCGAGAAAATAAATTCTTTGTTTGGCTCTTTGCAAACATTTTTTTGTTGTTAGATTCCACGAACAAAATGAATTGCAATTTAATGAGCGAAAATTGTTTCGACCTGAAAACGGCCTAAGCAAAAAAAAAAAATTCTAAGTAGCTATGGCGAGTGTATCTAAGCAACAATTTTACTTGGATAATAAAAGTCCGTTATTGGAAAATGGAAAATTTAAGCTAGACTTCGGTAAGTTTCACGCTTACTATCCTTTTCCTAACATTAATAACAAAATTTCTTGAGCTGCAAATTTATTTTATCGGCTACCCGTAATATATCAACCAAATTTGATGACTAACTTAAAAAACTGCGGAACTGGGCGAGGCATTTACCGATCTTTGAAGGACATCGCACACAGCCTAGTAACCAAAATTTGTGACTGTAGCCCTAAAATTGTGGAAGATATGTGGTTTTATCGATTTGTAACGATCGATTTTTATCGATTTCCTAGTCTCCCCCAATGGACGCCAAACTTCAATTGTAACACTAATTGTAAAATGTCGCCTTTTCTTTTTATTTTTTAAATCGAGCTATTCATTATGAATGACTTTATTTTCGATCTGTAAACAGGACTTTAGACATAAGTACGAATAGGACTATTCTGTCATTAAGTCTTGTTATCGATAATCAATATTTCCATTATCTACGTAGCGAATGGTTAGGACATGTTTCGTTATCGATAGCTGGAAATTTGTTTCGGACACAAATTCCGATTGATTTCTTTCGGAGCAACATTCAAAATTTAAGGTGCTGGAAAATATTGCATTTATATACTAATTAAATTATTATGTAGTTTTTTTTTATCTGTTTTGAAATTAGACATTTTCAAACATTTTAGAAGACAAGGTCGTCCTGTGCGTTATAGTTGAAATGCAATCGCAATTTTACTCTCTTGCGTGTTTTACACAATACAAGCTCTGGCAATTTAATGTTATATATTGCGATGCTTTCGATGCATTCATTACGCAGTATTCTGATCCCATTGTAATTATATTTATGTTCTGGTACGTGGAGTGAACGGGTTCCGGTAAAATGTCTGATGTAGTTCCAATTTCATGAGTACTGGATGTATACGTTGTGATTCTAATACGGTCTTTTCGAGACTAGTATCATAAGTTCCGGTTATCGGTTCTTAATAAATGTTGATTTTCGGGTCCGGATTTGCACTTCAACAGGTACATTTCCGGATCATAATTCGGTTTGCCATTCTGATTGCCAGCGAGTTGCGATCATTTTCGGAAATCGTTTAACGTGTCACGTTCATCAGAGTTATGATTTCATATTTTCTTCATATTTCATAATCCAAGGTCACCTAAAAATCACCTTATGATAAAAGAAGACCCTTAACACATAGGAAACCATAACGGTATTCGAGATTCCAATAGATCAGGACAGTATCGATTTGCGATGCATCCATTCATCATCGTTGCTTTTTTTTAATGTTATCGATTAATTTTTCACTTTCATTTTTGTGTGGATTTTATGAAAAGTACAAAATTGATATACTTTGACATTATTACCCCTTCTCACTGAACTCTGGTTACCTGTAAGCTTCAAATCAAAGAATAAAATATACGCAGATCTAACGACACAAGACGAAATGCAAACTGCGGTCCCTCGGTCCCCGGATAGCCGACAAAAAGTTAGAGAACTGTATATTAGTCGCGCGAACAGAAGAACCTCCTGAGCACTTCTGCTTCTGCCCAGCACTGGCCAGGAAGACTCGTCACATTGGGAAGCCTCTTTCTAACAAATCAATCACAGTTCGCGAATATAGGACCAACCAAGATTGCGAAATTTATAAACGCTACTGGCTGGACTCCACTATGATCTCAGCTTACACGAGTGCCAGAGAAACTGAGTGAGATGCCTCACGGTATCATAGGGGCCAAGCAAGGCCAGTGTGCGTCGACTCTATGGTCGCTAACCGTCTAACCTAACCTATTTTCTTAGCTCTCTTTAGGATTCACAATCGAAATATATTGCATTGTCGGGAATGAAAGTTTTTATCGATGGGACAACAGGATTCAAATACAAAAAAAAACATGGTTGATTTGAGCAATCCGCAACACTAAAAATGGTTAAAGTGAATTATTTGCCGTTTAATTTGCTTATGTACTGCAATAGAAATGCGAAAGCCCATAAATTGTTTGCTAGAATATTAAATATTATATAACGTCAGATAAGCATATTAAGCTCAATGGAATTGACGCACACAGAGAGATTTCCAAGCCTTTAATCAAATTGAAGCTGATCACCAATACACACTTGAATACTGCGAAATCACATTGAAAGAATAACCACGAAAATAGGCAAGCGAGGGATACACACACACGTACACTTGAACATATTTATATATGTATTAGAGTTGCACAGACGCAACAGAAAAATATCGAGAACATTTAATGCTACACATATATGTACATATTTCATATTCATGTGCACATATACATACATACTTACAAATATAACTAGTGAATTATAAAAAAAACGTTCGTAATCTTAAGTAACTCACCAAAGAAGATTTAATATATTCTTTTTATAGTAGTTTTTCAACGACGAGTCCAACTTCTCTTTACACTGCAAGTTTCATGAGGTTCACAATTCCGAAGTCTGAATTGAAATGGGACAATTTCCAAATAAGCAACGACTCGCTGTGTAGGGCATGTTTCTAGAAAACTGAGAGGTTACGTACCCCGAGAAACGCGTGTGACGCCACAGCAAGAATTTTAAAATGTACTTGTAAGTGGGCTCAAAATTTCCTACATACATATAGGTAATGCTTTTTTATTTGATCGTTTATATAAAAAAAAGACATTAAAGCAATATGTTTATTTAATATAGCAAAATGTATAATAAAAAACCTCTAACGCATTGTGCAGATTGCGATGCGAAGTGTGGCAACGCCGGCTTTGTGTAACCTCTGCTGGTCGCCTCACATGACTCTAGTGGCACAAGAAAACGACACAGTTCGCCGCACTGCTACGAATTCGCCTCAATTCTGACGAATGTTGCTGTTTTTGCTCCTTCTGTTTCTCAGTATTCGTACGGTCACATCGCACCAACAGTCGACGCCAAACGTTTGGACTGACTGTAGGTAGCTCTTGGCGCTTTTATTTGCAAGTATGTATATATGTATGTACAAATGTATACACAAAATGTATGTATGTATTGTAATGCTGATACAGTTATGTGACATAGTATATGATGAGTACGGGAAAAATGATCTGTGCTGAGCTATCAACAGCTGGCCACGTAATGGAGCTTGCATTAAGTTCATACATACACACATACATACATATGTATATAAAGCTGTGACGGTGTGTGCGTATGTGAGTCTTTGTCTTTGTCTTATTTTTCTTTCTATTTTTTTAGAAGTAACAAAACAGTTTTTATTAAAGATTTTAATTTACACACAGATGGATATTGCTTATCGAATAAACTACAAATGAAATAGTGTATGATTAAAGATTAGAGACGCAAGGCGTATGGGAATATTGGTAAGGTAAGGCATGGTAGGTAAAGACGGTGTCTTGCACTGTGCTTAACGCTACTTGTACGATCTCGCTTAACACTAAGTAATTTTTACAAAAATAATTAAATCAATTATATTACAAAACAAAAAAATACAATATTTATATTTATATATATACATAAATATATATATAGATATATACATGTATGTATAATAAGAAATAATAAAAATAATAAATCAGAAGCACATTCACATATTTAATTTAAAAAAAAATCTGTTTAGATTTTGTCGACGTTTGGGTTTTTGTCCTAGTCCTAATACTACAGTCTGCTGCTCTCGGCGCCATTGTGACGTGGCTGAGTGGATTGTGACTTCTCGTATCCGTTGCTGGACATCTGAAGGTGTTGCGGCAACTGGGCGGGACGACCATTCGACGGCAGTGTCTCGTCCACACTGAAAACGGAGTTGTCATGTCCGTGCATGTGGCGTGCATTCAAAACTGCATCCGGATGTGTCTTCTGTGCCTCCTGCTCC
Organism: Drosophila ochracea; assembly: GCA_035044125.1. NCBI lineage: Eukaryota > Metazoa > Arthropoda > Insecta > Diptera > Drosophilidae > Drosophila > Drosophila ochracea. The sequence goes on from JAWNML010000021.1 coordinate 4,838,592, forward strand.
GATTCATTTGGCTTGGGCTTGCCCTCCAGCAAGAAACAGGTGATAATGAACAGTATGGAGCCTATGGATGAAAGAACGGAAACGTTACAAAATATCGCTCGCATTAAATACACGTGCAATTCGAAATGAAACTGGAATGCTACTTCTTTTTTAAAGTATGAGTATGAGTGCTCCAACTAACTAATCCGAACATATGGTACAGCTGGTCTCATCGAGTCCCAATAACCGATCAAAATTTGGGCAAACGTGTTTTACTACGCAATTGGAATAGTGATGAAAAGAGATGAGGGAAACAGACAATTTGCATTTCCATTTTATGGTATGTGTCAAATGGTGTTCCCACTTTATTTCTGGTGTTCCCACACAACTGTTCTATTTTCCTCTCTTCGTGTTTCTTTTCGTTTTTTCCACCAGTGGAACCCTTGACGTTTCTATTCGCCTTCATTGGTTGGGATGATATGGATGAAGGATGAAGAATGAAGGATGAAGAATGAAGGATGAAGAATGAAGGATGAAGAATGAAGGATGAAGGTTGGGATGAAGATGATGACGGGAAATTTCTGATACTTACTGATGCCATAAAAGCCCGCATAGAAGATCATGATAGAGCCGCGATAACCGATGACCTTGGCCACAGGATCCACAAGAATGGGCAGATTGCCACCAATGTTGTTCATGACAAAGAGGAAGACGCCAATGGTTGAGGAGCGGACACGCAACGGCACAATCTCAACGACAATGGCAAACACAATGCCAAACCACATTTCGGCAAAGAAGTAGCTCAGTCCGAGCGTAATCATGGCCCACAACGGATCAAAATAGACAGAGCCAAACGCTGGCAAAGTGGCAATCAATTGGCTAATGGCCAACACAAATGCACGCGAACGAATGCCCATCTTGGCGACAATCTTGTCGGAGACAACGCCACCAACGACAACACCAACGCTTCCAATGCCAATGGTGACGGCAAAGAGCCACCAGCCGAGATCCACGTCCGGGAAATACGTATTATAGTAGAGATCCGCATTGTAGGCAAAGGTCATACCGCCGCTGTGACGTATCGAGGCGGCAATCATGAGCATTATCATCGCCGGACTCTTGATAACCTGCCACAATGTGACCGGTTTACCGGTGGCCGTTGTCCGATCACCTTCGCCAATCGATTTGCGCGCCGGCTCCCGCAGTGTGGTGCCAGTTAGACCGGCTATGATGATGGTCAGCACACCCGCACCCAAATAGCAAACACGCCAGCCCATATCGAAAAAGTTGAGCTTGGTGATATAGCGACCGACGGGAAATGCAATGCCATAGCCACCATAGATGCCCCAATTGAAGATGGCCATGACCAGGGCACGCTTGTTCTCCGGAAAAATGTCGGACATGATGCCAGTGGCTAGCGGATTGCAGCCCGATTCACCAGCAGCCATCACCATGCGCAGCACAACCAAATGCCAATACGATTTGACGGTGCCCTGCAGCAGGATTGCAATGCCAAATATAATCGTACAAACGGTTAACATCTTAACGCGATTGTATTTGTCCGCAGCGAAGCCCATAAAGACGCCAGCGATGGTAAACACAAATATGAATGTGGGTCCGGCCAATATCTGATAATCGATGCCCAGTCCATTGTAGTTCCACTCACAGTAACCGGTGCTATTCAGCTCGAGCGCATAACAGCTGCTCTCGTTCTTCACATCCGAACACTGGGTGACCAGTTCGTGTCGCGTGAACTGGCTGCTGTTCTGCTGGCAGGCATGATCGCCATAGTCCAGCTCAATAGCCGTCTGCTTGGAGGTAACGCCAATCAGATAGTGCCCCAGCTCGCCCAGGATGTAGCCAATGGTGAGGATGGCCAGCACATAGCTGCTATAGAATCCGCTCAGTTTCTCCAATATCGGTATCATAATGCGTCTGCGTCTGCGTTTCAACTGCTGCAAAGATCATTTACAAATTGGGAGAATAAGTGAATTGTTCAAGAATGTTAAAGATATTTAACTGGCAGCAGCGACCACTCAAATAAATATTAGATATGTATAAATAAGGACTAAAATAGACAAATTGTAGGACAATCCTTGCCAGAGCTAGATTGATCCTCAGCAGATAGTTAATAAGTGAACACTGTTGGCTGTAATTTGAAGAAATATAAACAGTTCGCGTTTAGACTTCAGGAATCGGAATCGGAATCTATATTCAAATTACTAATAATCTTATGGACTCTCTAAAGTGTACAGATTTTGTTGTCGTATTCTCCATACTCTCCATACTATTGGATAAGATGGCAGCTCATCAATCTTGTGGCTAATTTGAGTTTGTGTTCATCAACAGCGGACTTTGGGAGGAGGAGACTCCCGGCTCCAGTAATTATTGCCCCAAGGCGCATAAACATATATCAATAAAGTGATAATAGCAGTAACAACAGTTGCAGCTGTTCGAAAAGATGAAAGACAAATATGTAAATTCTTGACTTCTTGCAAATATTTGTGATCTTATATCTCTGCCCACCTCCCTGGCTCCTAGCTAGAGCAAATATGTATGCATATCAATGGAGTGAGTGAGTGACAAGAGGAGTAAATTAAATTGCTTATCTGTCGCCACGCAGGTAGTGAGTGAGAGAGACACGTTTTGAATTCTCATTTGTAATCAGGCATAGACGAAGAGACAACTGTGGAGTGTGGAGAATTGCACAGAAGTTATAATTAAAGAGTTGCGACTCGATGCCGGTGATAAATAAACCATAGAACGGCGGCTTATTAATGAGCCTTGTCATTTGCGACAATTGCACAATGCTAAACAATTAACTGAACCAAAGCTCTGTCGATCGTGACTTGAATTTCCATTCGCAATGATTCTTGAGCGAAGTGAAAGTGAAGGTGTTTCCTGTTAACATTACTCAGACACCCTAATCAGAGTACTCTTTGCCAGTAGGGTATATATTTGCTAAGGCATTGAAAGCTTTAAGCTAAGCTTTTTTATTCAACTCCAAAGATTACAAAAGATATTCTCGATGAGCTTAGATGAGCTTATCCAGGCACAGGTTGTGTATTATTTGTCATATAATCATTAAATTATAAACATATTTTTCAACTGAGTTTTTTTTTTTTTTGCTGGATAGCAATAAACTACATTTATTGGATGGGTTCTTTTTGATTCCAAAGATCATTTGATATGGGTCACACTGTGATGTAGTTAACTACAGTACAGACCAGACTGTTCCACTGTTTATCAGATTTGTGAAAGGCGTCGGCTCCAATCCAATGATGGTCGTCACTTCAAGGCATTAATCGGGCCGAGTCGTTTCTAATGATTTATGAGTCGCATTGGGCGCAAAACGGAAGCAAAAAATAAAAAATAAATAAAAGTAGTCGATTGCCTGACTAACCAGATACCCTACAAAAATGCATCTAGGGTCATTTTATGCGCAATTTTAAATGATTTTTGACTATAACTGAAAATCAAAGGTAAATTTGAAATAAATGTCTATATGCCTAATATAATACTATTATATCAATTGGCCCTAGCTGGTATGTATGTATGTACAAAGTGGGCTTAAAGAGACTGTGATTTCGCTGTAGTTGGCTAAATGGATTTGACTGTTGTCCTTGATTGAGTTCGTTTCTTTGCGAGAAATATAATTTGCGTGCATATTTTGAAGTTCAATGCCAAAGCGAAGTCTGTTAATTGTACGAACTATTTGCATATAAAGCGGTGTAAATCAATTTTGGCATAAATGCCACACACACACACACACACATAGAGCGCACAACAACAGTTGTAGGCGAAAAGCGTAAAAAGAATTGATTATTTTTGATTTTTGGCAATTGTTTATCTTCTTTTTTGCGTTTGTTTGTTTTTTTTTGCGTTTATTTCTTGGATTTTTTGTTTCCTTTAATCAATCAAGTTTCTGGCTAATTTACTTGCCATGTTTGGTTGGCTGCCTTTTTGTTGCGAGATAGACATGTGTCTATCTGTATCTATGCATAAGAAGTATCTTTTACATTTAGCTGCCGCTGATTGACAGCTGCCAAGGCCGCAAAGGGAACAGAACAGAACTGTGACCTATCCCAAGGCTACAATTGCTGAGCCATAGTTTGGAGTAGCTACATGATTATTATAGCAATAATAATAGTAAATCTATTATGTATCTTTGTATCTATCGGATATGCGGCCAAAAGCCATACACAAAATCAACAAAAGCGCCAAAAGAATGCGGATGCTGGCAGTTGTGGAACCATGTGGCAAATGGAACGTTCGAAAGAACGCTTGACCAGCTTATTAAAGCAACGCTTGACAACTTGTCTGGGCTGTTTGCCATTGTCTTAGCCACCAAATTGTTAAACGTTTCACATTGAAATTCTTCAAATCGAAATGCTTAACAAAACACTAACACCAGCGGAGCATTGCACGTGTTCCACTTTTCATGCTCATCGACCATTTGTGTATAATCCTGCCGGTTTCAGTCGTCGCACTATTTGTTTCCATAACGATTATGTTCAGTTTGATAGGTCAGCATGATCGTTAAGACACAACTGGAAATTATAAAGCTATTCGCATCATGAACTGATGAATACGCAAACCTCTTTCAACTTGAATTAAGCTGTCGCCTCAAATCACCTGATTAACAAGTTGATTCAATCACCAAAGTCGAAGTTGCGATACGCTCTCGAAATCTTTTGCCATCTATTTGCTAAGCTAACCTGAGAGAAGTTCTTATATTTTCGTATATAGAATAATCTCACTGTTTATAATCAAGTCATAGTTGTCATCTTAGCTTTCTGTAGCACTAAGTATATGTATATGCAAGTAAATTTATATTCAATGAAATATTTACATCGTCAGTTTTATATATACATGTTTTTGATGTTGGCCGAGTCGTTTAAGCCAGGTGCGTCTGTCTATCTCTATATGCATTGACTATTAGAACTAGAGTCTTTAAATTTCGAATTTTGGTTCTCGTCTGCCATACATAGATCAAGTATTTATATCATTTTTTTTTTATCGATTTTGTTCACCAACACGAAGTTATGCAAGGCAGCCTGCTATTACTATGTAAAAGTAGGATTCAGGGCGTGTCTTATAGTCGAGCACTCTCGACTACAGCATTCGAACATGTTTATTTTTGGGCTTTGATTGCAAATGTTGGACGAATTCTAATGTAAATGTATCTGATCTGTATCTGCGAATCTATATACACAGTCAGACGCTGGTTGCGAAAGTTGCCGGCTGGTGTCATTTGTAAGGCGTGCCACTTTCCTTGCCAAGGTCATCCGCATAGATCGTGTGGAGCTGTGCATGTCAAAGGTGGTGGGAGCCGGGTGTGGAATCGACTGGAGATTTGGTTTCGAAATGCATTGGAGCGTTAAATGCTGAAATGATTATTCCAACTGAAATCGCTTATTGAATTCACTGCTCATTTGATGAGACGGCCGAGCGAGCGAACAACAATTACAATTAACTTGTACTCAATGCGCGTCGTCGTCGTTAAATTTGCATTTAATAATGCCATATTTGTTATAATTTGCACTTTTTGTGTCGTTTTTATTCACGGTTTTTGTTTTTATTATTTTGCAGCACACGCCATGCATAGTAGAACTCCTTATTATTGACCATAAACTAAACGAATAGCGTCATAATTTTTAAAACGCCAGACACAAAAAAGGAGCAAAATGAATGTTATATTTTAGAGCAATCATTGAGCGTTAAATGGCTCAAAAATAATATATTTAAAGTAAAGTTGTTGAAACACTTGCTACCAAAAGGACTAAAGCCTCCTGGCCAAAATGGAATCCATCCCAATTACTTTGCTAAATCAGTAATTTAACGGAGTTCAACATGAGTAGAAAGCTAGCATCAGAAATCCTTTCATTTTTTTAGTTTTAAGTTTAGTAAATGCATGTGTAGCTGTAAGTTTTTTCTCTGAGTGTATCAGACGGTCAACTATCCCAGGTCGACATTCTCTATGACTGCCGCCCACAGGCAACAATCGCTTGCATGCAGCAACAAGCATAACAACACACACACAATGCCACTTGCCACATGCAACAATAAAGCAATAAGTTAATGCCAATTCATGGGCACACAATTACATTTGACTAGTATATATAAATATATATAAATATATGTATATATATTTGTTTGTGCTCGTGACAAGATCGGTCCAAGTGCACAGGTGAAAAAGGCTCTGGCCCAGTTTGAAATCGTTGCAAATAAAATTTTCATTGCTAAAAGCTAGCTGAAAAACAGTCATAAAGCAATCGACTACAAATTGTTACAAATTCTAACACATTATAAAATATTTAATTGAAATCTGTAAATATTTCCACTCAACTCAATCAATCTACATAATCGATCTGTGTGAAACTTAACTATAGTAATTCTATATAGTATATGCGATTCTTATGCATTTCAGCTGAGTAACGCAGTGAAGTCGACGCCCCATTTTGATGATAATTTGGCTACTTAAGTATTAAGATTGGCAGATTGGAAGATATGCATAAAGATCGGAGCCGACTACGAGTGTCACTCGAGCATGTCGATTAGCTGTGCTTATTAATATGGTACTTTACATTTATCTATTAGCTAACTTGGCTAAAAATGCGGTTTAACATTGATTGCCGACACTCAACAGCCAACAGCCAGCAGCCAACAGTCTCCCTATCCCCTCCTCTCTCCAATCGAAAAGTGGCTGACAAAACGCCGCGCTTATTGTAAACCGCAGTCAAGGTTAACCGGCGGCTGCTTTGGCTACTTAGCCATTGTCTTGAGGGGTGGTGGGGATGCTGTGCGGAGGGGGGTGGGGGTGCAGAACTGCGGAGCTGTTTGTTGTTTGCTGCTGTTCGGGGCGTGTTCAAAGTTGGCAATGCGACACCGTTAAAAAAATCAAATGCAAATGCAAAATGCAAAATGCAAAGCAAGGCGATAAAGAAAACAAGAATCACAATTGCAATTATGAATATATATATGTATATATATATATATATATATATATGTATATATATATGTATATATATATATTGCTCTTAACACCAGATGGCGCTGGTTAGTCTTGATCAGCTGCGCATAAATCTTTATTAAACGGAATGCAACAGACCAAAACGATGAGCAGGTGTCCCACAATGGCGACACACACACACATATATATATATATATATAAATTGAGTAATTAACAGTCACTTAACAAATGACGAAGTCCAATGTCTAATTAGACTCTCGCCATGAGCAACAACTATAAATAATAAATATAGAAATATAGATGTCAATTGCAGAATTATGTAAATCACAGTTACGCCTTCAGTTCGAAAAAGAACCAGAACCAGAACCAGTAATACATCTGTGGCCAGAGTCAGGTGATCTTGACTCTGATCTCAATCTGATCTGAACATGATCACAGTTTGTTGTATGTGGTCAGTAACACCAGCTAACAGACTGACTGATTGGCTGACTGACTGACTGATTGGCTGACTGAGGCAGCTATCTCAAATACCGGAAAAAGGCAACAGCAGCAAACAAACAAAAACATACAAGTCATGCTGGCTTGCAATAAGTTTAACCTACACCTGAGCCATAAATATATCAAGTGCTTTTAGCCCTATTCTGGCATGGCCATAATATTTGAATTGTCTTTACATTTATCTCGATTAATCCCCGTCCATATGCATATTTATTTACCTATATTATTTCGAAGACCCTTTAGACCTGTTAGAATTAGGCTGGTATTTGAATTCTAATTAATAATTACTGACTACCATCAGATACCAGAATTAGTCAAAACCAGTCAAAAACATGTGGCCCAGACTAAATTTAAATTGTAATGCAATGCAATAGTTGTAGTTGAAATATTATTGAAAATTAATGTAGACTTTTCATGTGCTTAGAATGGTTGCCATCTTCCTAGGGAGACTCTGCCCTTTTACTCAATATTTATATTGTGCAAAGTGCATCGATTAACCTGTATGCAGATTTCTATATGGAACCGGTCGTAACATTCTAGCCCATATATAAGTTAGAGCCAGTCCGTATTTGATAATTGCTGGAATATTGAACGATTAATAAATCAGCATTCTATCTCTCATCCACTCTCTCTCTCTCTCTCATCTCATTTTGTATATTTTAGAGAATCGTTAATCGTTGCAGATCGTCAGATAGCACGGTGCTGTTGCCAACAGATGTGAATGATCGATGGGGAATCGTGTACACGAGTCTACCCTAATATGCTAAATATGATGACAACACATACGGGTTTTTTTCTCTTAGTTCTAGCCCAGTCAGTCAACTGTTTGGTTGGGGCACAGTTTACTTGTAGGGCGTTAAATTGTTAATGTGTTGAATATTTGCATAAATTAATATTTTAGTTGTGAGATCTGAGCTGAATCAGAAAACCCAGCCACCTGTCATGGGAGGAATAAGCAAAGCTGGCTCAGCAAACAGCAGAGATAATAATATAATAATAATAATTATAATACTAATAATAATAATAAGAAGAAGAAGACGAAATGTACCAGTCATGCGAGTAATCATGGCAAGCGTATCTCAACTCGATCGAGTCGATCTTATGAATCTGTATAACCCGAATTACGTGCCAATTACGACGTCTGAGCATCTTCAACGATTGCAAATTAAACAAGCAACCGGAAAAAAGAACAAAATAAACAAAAAATAAAACAAAACAAGACAAACTTATATATTTAAACATTATGACGAAGATGAAACGCCCTGCGAAAGATGCGAGTACGACTGAAATATATAATAAACATTACTCAATGGCAAAGCTAAGCAGTTTTCCACGCACGAAACTGATCCTAACCCAAATAGTAATGTGTAGTCTGAAGTGCGGATTAAGCTTTTAGTTCGATTAATTAAAGTCAGGCCAGGTAATCCGGATCACCTGCTATTTTTAACATTTGTTCTTATCACTGACGAAAATACTAGTCTATATATGTAGAAATTCGATTCGATTCGATTCGAGTGGCATAGAATCATTCGTTATCGAAGCCGAAATAGCTCAGTTGGGAGAGCGTTAGACTGAAGATCTAAAGGTCCCCGGTTCAATCCCGGGTTTCGGCATTCACATTCTTCTTTTTTGTCGGCCAACTCCAGAATATATGTATACATCTGGCTAACCTTACAACTGATACTCTAGTTGTACATCTAAGCAACCCTAATTAACCTAATCATAGGCGAGAGAGAGAGAGAGAGAGATGGCAAACAACTTTAATGAGCAAAAAAGAAAAACAAATGCAAAATAAAACATTAATTATATTTTATTATTAAACAATTGCTTGAAGCGTTTAGAGTTCAGATCCCATAGATACATATAGACTGTGTAGACTGTATAGAATATAGATTGGAGCAGTCAATAAATTATCGATAAATGTCATAGATACTATATAAAGTTAGTTAGCAATTCGATGCACATTTCTAGTTGTAATCAGCTCCAATCGCCACTAATTGCGAAACTCTCATAATTGTGACTGAATGTGGATTGTGATTTGCACACCTGTGTCCGACTCGACATTATAGTATAATTATCCATTAGGCATCTAATGTTGGTCTAATGAGCTGCACTTTAAGTGCGCTAAAAGTAAGAGGTTCACAATTCCTAATCAAATTACAAATGCAATTTCATTGAATGTCCAATCTAAATCACATTATTCACCCTTCCGGAATGCTGTTTGCTGTCAATTTTAAATACTCAATCTCAACTCAATTAGTTAACTAAACAAAAGTCGAGTGAATGCTTTCCTGTTAATTAATTGATTAATATATATACATATATTATTTTCTTGTTTCTTTTTTTTTAGTTTTAATGAGCTCAGAATTCAATTTCATTACATAATAACGATTCCCTCAAACAAATCAGATGCAAAAATATACACAATTGTGATTTAGAAAGTCGGTATTCATGTTCAGATTCATTTCAAATAAACCATTCAAAAAACCAATCAATTCAATGCCAGAAAATTGAGCAAATATTGCGCTTATACAATAACCTATTTCACATTTATTTTATATTTATGAATTATGAATCGAATGCTAATCAAACTTAGTCAGACACACTTATGCAATGCATCCCATCCCATTACAATCTCCACGTGTCCCAGCTCCATACCAGGTGCTCCACGCCAAGTATCTTCTAGTCTAGAAAACGCCCACCTGCAGAGTTAACCCATATGTGGAAGAGATAATCAATTTCGCTCTCCAAATTATCGAAATGCAAATAGAAATTTAAAAAAATTTAAAAATAATGCCTTTCATGTTTTCGTGATAAATGTTACATCACTTAATTTATATAACACGGCTTTTGACAAATCGCAACCCGTTCAACACTTGTGACACACACTAAGAAAAGTTCGATTGATTTAGCAAAACAAAAAAAAAACAGTTTCCGGTTTTTAGAAATTTTCATATTTTCATATTCATATTTTTGACGACATTGTTTAATCTCAATTGCATGTATAAGAAAAAATGCTTAATTTTCACTACAAAGCATATTTTTTTGTATTATTATTATTTTTTTTTTTGCTTTTCTCAAAGTGTGAGACTTTGTCTATCGGATGGTATTTTTTTTTACCTTCTTGTCTTTCTCTGCATCCGCTGATAAGGCCCTTGTCATATTAGTACTTGAAATTTGTGAACCACATTCAATTTGTTTTGGGTGGGGACCCGTTCAGAGTGCTCTTCCCATTGATGGCTTGCGATATTTATGATTATTCGTACTAATTTTGTTGACTCTGACTTTAGTTTTGTTTAAATATTGAACAGTAAACACAAAAATTATATTAAGTAACCTCTGAGTTCATCACTCATACACTGTGCTATTGCAATCGCAATAACTTTTGCTTTGTTTGAGTTGTGGCATCGATTTTAATTTAAAGTTTGTGTTATTAAAAGAAAGAGAAAAAAACTAAACATAAATGTCTCTGTTAATCCTGCCTTAGCTTTAACAGAAATGTTATTCATGTGTTGAACTTGAAACTTGAAAAAAATTCAGCCCTTCGTCAAAGATCACAAGCGATCATCAGCGAGAAGCTTTAACGGTTCACCCATTGAGCTTTTGTCGTGAGTTTACCTAACCTCAATTTATTTGCTTGCCTATTTGTACTTGGCCAACGCTTTAACTTGGCGATCTTTGATCTTCTTCATTGGAAGTTGCTGTTTATGTATATATAGTATATAGTATCGTATATATTATATGCAAAATCTTACGCTTTGTATTGCTGGATCACAGAAATTACGACTTCGTCGTCGTCGTTGTTGTTGTTGTTGTTGGCACTGACACAGAACCACTAAGCGATTTTCCAAAAAATTATTATTGGTTTGAATTGAACAAAAAAACAAAAAACAAACAACAACAATAATAACGATTTTCTCAATCAATTGGATAATTGATATTGAAAACAACACGAACGAACACGCACGCGGCACAATATTAATATTAATAATAATAATAATAATAATAACCCGTTGCGTTTATTTAGTGCGATATTTATTCATATGAAGATGTTTTCAATGCGCTTTTCAATTGCTGGCCAATGTCGAATCAACTGGCGCGCCGATAACGTCGCGATCTTCACACGACAAGAACAAATACAATTTTTTTCTTTTTTAATTTTTTGTGTTGTAAAAAAAACACAAGACGAAAACGACAAAAAAAATTATTCAAAGTACGAGTGCTTGTTTCTTGCTGCCTGTTGCCTTGTCTTGGCCACGTCCAATTGGCTGCGATTTGCAAGCAGAACTAAAAAGCGGCTTCGTTTAGCATCGGTTTTAAAAAGGAAAATCGCGCCCAAGCCCAAGCGTCGACGTTGACTTCGACGTCGGCGTCGGCGTTGGCGTCGCCGCTAACAATACAAATAAAAAAATAATACAAAAAAAAACAACAACAATAAATTTGTAAGCCGAAGCCGAAACGAACACACAGCGAACAGCGAACAGCGCGCAGCGCACAGCGAACAGAGAGAGAGAGAGAAAAAAAGAGGGAAGAAGAGAAAGAGAGAGAGAGAGATCAGCTCCACTCTCTCTCTCTCTCTCTCTTTGTGTGTGCGCCTGTTGGTTCTTGTACAACCATTAATTTAATGATATGAAACGCAAAATACCAAAAATAGTCACAAACAAAGGATTCGGCGTGCCGTGCCCCCAAACCAACTCAACGGGGCAACGGGGCAAAGGGGCACGGGTACAGCGCTGGTGACAAATCCGCAGGTGGTGGCTCAATTCAAAGTCATCAACTTCTGCAGGGGATCCTCGCCCCAATTTTAGGATCAATAACAAATTATTATCAGCAACAAAAAAAAAACAACAACAACAATAACCACAACAAGATCTCAAACCAAATTTGTAAACAATAATTTGCAATTTAATGATTGTGTTCTGCTTTCTCAAGTTTTGTTAAACATTTTATTAAACATTTCTAATAACGCACACTTCAAAAAAAGAAACAACAACAACAACACAACAGAAACATGCAGATAAACAAAAAAAAACCAGTTCGGATATCAAAAGATTGTGTGAAAACCACGCAACATTTTCGTCACCGGCTCGTAGTTCCCCCAACAATGATTACTTTTGATCAACAAAACTGGCTGAATCATCCACATTAGCATCAGCATCAGCATCATCATCAGCATCATCAGCATCAGCATCATCATCATCGTCTGCCTATTTTTGTTCTGTCTGAGGTTTTTTTTTTTTTTTTGATTTCCGCGTAGTTTAATATCTCGTTATGCCCCTGCTCCGCCCGACATTTGTACAGCTCCTCCATGCGATTCTGTGCTCGACTTTCGCAGAAGTCGTTAAAAATAATAAGCCAAGCCAATGCACAGCTTAGCATGGATTGCCGATCCTTAAATACCCAGTTAATGTCTTTAGCCAAATAAAGTTAAGTTATTTTCCAATTTTAGACATCTGCAATATTTGCATATTGAATACGAAATATTTTATTCCATTTGCTCTTATCGCTGAAGAATATATTTTTTTATTTATTTATTTTTTATTTTTATTTTTTGTGACAGTTGCCGAAATAGCTCAGTTGGGAGAGCGTTAGACTGAAGATCTAAATGTCCCCGGTTCAATCCCGGGTTTCGGCAGAGCAAAGACGACATCGATTTATTATCATTTTGACAGAATCGGATGGACCATCCACTCCCCGTTTTTTTGGGGCAGAAGAAGCGCCACGCCTTTTGTGTGTTGTCCGTCCGTTGTCGGTCTGTCACAAATGGTATTACCCACTTAAAGGGCACATCGTCATCATCGCCATCATCATCATTATCATTATCATCACGAAAATCCAGTTTTAGGGGCCTTGTTTATTTTGTATTTTATTCAGTTCTTTTTGAAGGGGGATTTTTCAGATACTGCAGTTGCCAGGTTGCATTTGGTAATGGGTAAGGGGATTTGGGAGTGCGTTACAGTTGGGGGAGGGGAATTGGAAGAGGAGTGTTGTGCGTGCTTTAAATTGTTGCACTGACTCACGCAGAACTCTGAAGTCTGAAGTTTGAAGAAACTGGTTTGTATTCACTGCTCTCAATGTGAAATGGAGTTGCTTGACTTCGTTCAATCTAGAAGAACATCATAATCTGCATCATAAATAATCGTATGAAAAGTGGCAGTCAATCAACTTTTAGAGATGGGTATTAAATATTAATTAATATTAGCTTCGGTATAACTCAACTCAAAAGCAGAGTATTACACTTGGGCTATATGCGAGAGAGTTTCTGGTTTTGGTTGTTTTTGATTTGGCGCAGGTGTTGGTAATTTTTATCTATTTTTCTTGTACAACATTATTTGTTGCTAATTCATTTTTACAAGTTGTGCTACGTGACGTCAACAGTCGATGGCTTTGCTCTAGCAGGGGCAACATTCAAAGTGGGAGGGGAGTGTTTGTGGAATTGGAGTATGCTGTTCTGGGCAACGTGGGTGGTTTGTTGTTGTTGATTTTGTTGTTGTTGTTATTGTTGCACTTTGTTGTAAGTTTTGCTTGAGCGATTTCCAAGGCGATTTGCAACTTGGTGCACTGCTGGCACCTTGATTTCTACTACCTACCCATAGGAAATATGCTCACTCACTCTCTCTCTCTCTCACTCACTCACTCTCTCTGTCTGTCTCTCTCTGTATCTGCCACAAATTGTGAGCTGAGTTGACAGTAGATAAAGTGAAGACTTTAAATAAAACTGAACCGATTTAATTGGTTGCAATTGTTATTTTATCGTGGTTTGACCTTTTGATTAATACTGCATTTAAAAAAATAATATATACATATATATATATATACATATGTATGTGTGTAAGTACGGGTCAAAACTTTCGAAAGTCAATTGCAATTATAAACGCATTTGCTCGCTTCAAACACCTGCAGTTGATAGCATGAATCATATATGATAGATATGTATGTATGAGGAGTACTCACTGCTCTATACACTCTATATAATGAGTGAACTGAAATTTAAGAGTATCCCCCAAAAAATCACATGACAATACAACAATGTGTGTGTTTTGCGATAAGTTCCAGTTTCGGTTCCTTGTCGTGTTTGGTCCAGAAACATTTCGAATCATCAAGGACGAGTCTATGTGCCTGCTTCCTTTACGTGCCAATCAGTGGATGATGAGGAATCGTCACCAATATATATTAATAAAGTACCATTCATCGACCTTAGAAACTTTTCGTACAACTGTCTCCATATTATGTCGCTGTCTTCCTGTCTGAATTCCCATAATGTTCCTTGGCCAATTAGCAAGGGCAAGTTTTCACGGTCATAGCCCCAGAACGAAGTGTAAATTAATGACTAAAACCCACAGAATACAAATACCAATACAAAATTATATTAATTAATTTGATGGCTTTCACATCTCTCGCCCTCTCTCTTTCTCGCCTCCTTTCTTCCCGTACAAAAATGAGACACAGCTCAGCAATCAAAGTAATTTTATTCGTCTGATCTACGTCAGTGTACTAAATACCCGCAATTCAGTTCGCGACATTCATATCCATTCACATTTGAGTGCACTCAATGATTCATAATCTGTGACGAGTTCGGTATAGGCGCCGAAATAGCTCAGTTGGGAGAGCGTTAGACTGAAGATCTAAATGTCCCCGGTTCAATCCCGGGTTTCGGCAGTTTCCGATTTCCGATTCGATTGCTTTTATCGATTAATTTTTTTGATAACATTTCATAAGTTTAACGGTCAATTATAGCTTATGATTTTCTATATTATTTCGCTTTAATGTTTGCTTCTCTTAGTTACATTCTAAAAATTACTATTTATTTTTTTATGTGTGCTTTTTAATTTACCGCATTTCTTAACCTTTGAAAAAGCACAAAACCGCTTGGAAGTTAAAGCTTTAACGTCAGGCTGTTTAGGTGAAAAGCTTAGGAAGAGGTGATAAAACTCGTGCTAACTTGTAAGCCAGCTCAAATCCCAACTCAGGGTCAATCAGTGTGTGGTAAGTAAAGTAAATAGAAAAATTGTGTTTTTATTTCGATTTTCGTTTTATTTAATTCTATTTTTAAAAAAACACGTTTTACTTTTTTTTGTCATAGTACGTGCTAACACACCATTGCAAATGGCATTGTTTACAAATTAAATGTTTGTTTTCTTGTTTTTTTTTTTAATTAGGCGCAATCCTAAGGCTACAATTTGATGCATGTGTGTGGCATGCGTGGCATGTGTTTTATTGCTTATCGGTGTTGGGTGTTGTGCCTAATGCACTTGGACTACACTACAGTGGCTACCACCTACGACGGACACATGTGTAAAACAGTAAAACCGAACAAGCAGTTTTCACTAAGCGAGCGATGTAAATTGTTAACTTATAATTGTAATTGTAATGTACGAGAGCGAATTGGTAAAATGTAAAAAAACCATTTAAAAAAAATGTATTTGTTTTTGCATGTGTGTGAGTGTGTGTATATGTGTATATACATACATACATAAACTACAAATATATATGTTGAGTAAATGTAACTTGTAATCGTAATTAAATATTTTAAGTGTTTAAATTGCTGCTGCTGCTGAGTATTGCCTTACAAATTAATTGTACAAAAAATGCATGTGAACACAAATAAAAAAAATATAATATAATTATTTAAAAGCTAATGCAAGAATATAGGAAGAAAAAAAATATTTAAGAATTTATGAATCGAGTTTTTGTTTTTGTTGTTGTTGTGTAGTACTTAAAATCTATACATTGCATATATACAAGACACAAAATTAACACAATTATTGTGTGTGTGTTTTTCCTTTCTCACTTTCTCACTTTCACTTATAGTATTTTATGCTAATCGCTACAATATGTATGTAAATCAACAAGATATTAACAGCCATTAAACATGGCTAACATAATGTTACGTATGTGTTTGTTTGTTTGTTTGTTTGTATATATTTATCGGTTGATGTGTTGTATGTTGTATTAATAAGCTTATCAACACAATGGCCACCTTTTAATTACTTTTTATTTATCTTTACCATTTAGGCAATTTTTACTTCTGCTTGTGCTTGATTGTTGTTGTTGTTGTTATTATTATTATTATTATTGTTGCTGCTGCCAAATTTGGCAATTGCCGGCTTTAGGACTATAAACTTGGGATTGCTGACAAGTGGTGCAGTTGCATTGGCTGCTGCTGTTGCTGCTGCTGTCGCTGCTGACTTTTTGGCTGGCGTTATTGTCACCGTGCTGGGAGCAATTGCATTCATTGCCGCTGTCTGATTGCTTGCCGCCAGCGATGAGGCCGGCAAAATTGTGGTCACTCCATTCTCATGTTGGATTGTGTTCGCATTATTGAATATTGCACGCATCTTATTTCCACTATTACTTTGAGATCCTGTTGTTGTTGCTGCTATTGCTGCAGCTGCTGTTGAGCCGACAACTGCTGCTGCTGTCACATTGATTTTCAGCGCCGTTGTTGCTGGCGGCTGTCGATGCACAAATCGCGCGGTAAACTCATTGCCCGTCAACACCAAATTCTGCGCCTGTCCGCTTATGGGCAGACCGCTGGCCAGTATTAAACGTTGCACGCCGACTGTGGCACGCGGCTGCTTTTTCTCCAGCGGCAGTTCATCCTGCTATAAATATATATTTAAAAAAATTATTTATTACAGTTTTAGTGTCATTGGAACGAAAGCAAAAGCTTCAGACAAATGCAGCATATGCTCTAGAGCGAGACGACAATAGCAGCTACTTAATTTTCTACAACTATCTCGCTCTCTCTCTCTTTGTACTTACCGTTGGCGGACTAACGGATTTGCGGTCCAGCACATGCTCGTCAAAGCCCGAATCGGAGGAGTTGTCGTTGAATTTGGTGGCCACAGAGGAGGAAGTGGAGCAATTGGAGGATGAAGAGAGCGATGAGGGCGAGGCAGCGCCCACAGCTGTTGTTAAAATGCTCGGATGCAAGCTTGATGATGTCACAACAGCTGTTGGGTTTGTTGTTGGCTTGAGTACGACTGATAAGCTGCTGTTAACTGTGGAATGTCGTTGTTGTTGCTGTTGTTGTTGTACAGTGATTGTTGCTGCTGTTGGCATTGAGTTGGGCATGGCCTCAGTCTTATTCAATGGAATTGGACTTATTCTATGTATTTCGCCACGTGGAAATGACTCGGATTGTCGCTTAAAATACAAATGATGCTTCTTCAGAGCCGGCGTCGTGCAAATGCTCGTCTGACTGAGCTTTGGCTCAATTTCCACTTGTTGTTGCTGCTGCTGTTGTTGCTGTGATTGCTGTTGTTGTTGTGATTGCTGCTGTTGTTGTGATTGCTGTTGTTGTTGTGATTGCTGTTGTTGTAGGGGCAGTCTGCGTCTGCGATGCTTATCGCATGGCTTGTAGAGTTCGGGATCGATAATGTAACAGGCGCTGCCCAGGCTGAGGCTTTGGAATACGATGCCGCAGCAGACTTGCAGTCGCAGCAGATCGTGCTCCTCAAAGAACGGTACATTGTCGATGGCGCGTCGATGTTTTTGTGGTTCAAGGATGCGCCGTCGCTTGCTGCCCGTCAATTTCAAGCGTCGTTGCGCAACACTACCACTACCACTACTGCCATTCTTGTTCTTGCACGCTGATGCCAGCTGCGCAGCTGCAGCAGTCCTCTTACGCGTTTGATATGGCGTCACAACAGCGCAAACGCCCGTCTGCTGCTGCTGTTGTTGCTGCTGCTCATCGTCGTAGCTTTCGTTGGAATCACTTAGATGCGGTGAGCTTTCGTGGCTGCTGCTACTGCGCTGCAGCTGTTGCTCACTGTTGACTGTAGGTGGCGCAGCAACTGCCGTTATTTTTCCCTTGCGATTCTTTTTGAATATTTTTGCAAATTTCTCGGGTATAAACGAGCTGCTGCCGCTGCTACCGCCACCACCCGATTTGGCCACAATTTCGCTGTCGCGCTTTTTCTGCTTGGCCAGTGATTTGGTGCCGGGTCCAGCGCGTGCATCAACCACCTGTATACAATTTACAAAAAGAAATAAAAACAAAAACGAAAGTGAGTAAAATATTTCGTGCTGGTAGCTGGTAACAAGCGACTGAGCTTTTGGCTTGGAACAGCCGAGAAGAGCTTTCGCTCTTACTCTGTCTACTTACATGTCCCCAGTGACGTTTGCTACCGACTGGCAGTCGCTTGTAGCGTTTGACGAGCAGGACGCAGGCATTACATATTTCACCGTTGCGCGGCTCCTGCAAATTGAAGCACAGCGTCGACTCCTTTTCGTATTTGCGCGAGGCTGTAAAACGCGAGCTGCTCGACTTGGCACGGCAAATGCAGCAGCCGTCCGCTGAGCGGTAAACGCGTGGCTTATGGAAATTAAACATGGCGTTGTAGTTGTTGTTTTCTTTTTTATATGCAACGAATTTTCTCAACAGTGAGTGCGTGAGAGATGAAACTCAAGTTTCAACTGTTCTTTTATGGGATAGTTTTTAATTAAAATTTTGTTTGTGTTTGGCAACGTTTTTTGAGCGTTTATTTCAGATGTGTAGTTGTGTGTGTCTGTCTGTGTGTTGTTTTTGTTATTGTTTTTTGTTCACTGGCGTGTTTGTTTTTTCTTTAGTTCATTTATTGCTATTTGTGCATAGCCCTTATTGTTGTTATTATACTGATCTCTGGCATCATCCATCTTCTTCGGTTCGCTGTTTTGCGCTGCATTTGTCTTGTTTGGCTGCTGCTGCTGCTGCAAAATGGTAATAGAAAGAGAGAAAATGCTTTTTCAAATAAGAAACGGCAAAAATAGCAACAGTGTTGTTAAATGTTGTGTCTATCGTTCAAGTGGCAACGCTGCACTCGCTTTTCATAATTATTTCTACAAATGCATATTTTGTTGTTAGCGTACATAGAAAATGAAAATAAAATACAAATTGTAAATCATTTAAGATATTAATGCAAACACCGTTGCCCTTTCAATACAATATAATGAGAAGAAAAACAAAACGCAACAGCTGGCAACAATAACTACACACACATATACAACAGTCGGGTATTGTCGTCGTGTTGCCGTACTTTTATTTTTGCGATTTCAACGATAGAAAACAAAAGACATACAGAAAAAAAAACGGAAACAGAAAAGCCTTTTTTCAAAACATTTTGTCTCTTATCAACGTTTTATATATTAACACACGTATATATATATATATATATATATATATATATATATTTAGATGTGTATATGTATATATATGGTAATGCTAATTAAATGTTCAATTTTGTACAGACAAAAAAATCATGAAAGCAGCTGACTGCCTATATGAATTTGTCTATGTATTTTGCAAGCGCACACACACACGCATTTGTATATGTTTTCTTTTTGTTTTGTGTAATGCACTGAGCAAAACAATAAACAGCGTTGCGCAAAACGAAATACGCACACACACACACACACATATATATATATATATACACACACGTGTACATTGCATTGGCGCGCTGCACTCTCAGTAATATCAAAAGGCATCAGCACCAACAACAACAAAGGACAAAATCACCCCAACACTAGTGACGTGACTTTCAGGCAGCGCTGCTCGCGCTTTGCTCCCAGGTGTGTGTTATATATTGTGCATGTATTGCGAGCGACGCTTGCTTTTTTTTTATATGCTTTTGATTTTATTTTTGGGGACACGAACGTTTGCGTTCAAGTTGAAAGTGCGTATCGCTTCGTCGATTTGTTTGTGTACTTGTTATAAGTGTGTATGTATGCAGCACCGGCGTGTGTATCGCAAACACACATGCATACATACACACAGAAGTATATGTGTACATACTATGTACGTATTGCGATCGTTTTAGTTGTTGGCTTATTTCGTGTTGGTAAACGTTTAAAAATTAGTTCAATTGTTGTGCGGAGGAGGAGCAGAGCCTGCGAGTGAGTGAGTGAGAGCGAAAAGCAAAGACTTGACCAGCTTCTCTGCTAGCTGCTGCTCCATTGCTTGTGCTTGTTCTTGTATGTTTGTATGCATGCGTGTATTGGTGTTAGGCTTTGGTGAAAATGCGCCTACTGCGTAAACAGGTTTACAATATTTTTTTTTTTGTGCTTTAGATATTTTTCATTTAGTGCCGGACGCCGCCGCCGACTAGTTTATTGTTGTTATTTTTGTTGTTGTTGCAGCTGCCCACGCCACGCGCGCACAACGCAAGTAAACACACACACATTCAGGAATAATTAATATATATATATAGATATGTGCATATATAAATAAATACACAAAAAATCAACAACTGCATTTTTGATCCTTGCACAGTTTTTCATCACATTGCGATTCTTTTTTATTTTTTAGCCATATTTGGATGTATAAAATAAATTCTCAATTTTGAATTTATTTATGTGCATTTACCTGCGCCGAAACAAATGATTTGCAATTCACTTGATATTTGGTTTATTTGTTTTTTAATTATTTCATCAGTCACTAAGTAAATTGATTTGATTTGATTTGATTAAATATATTTTATTTTATTCAAACTGTAAGTGAAATAAGGAGAACAGAGCTCAATAACGAAACGCGTCTGCACGCAAGAAACACACAAAGGCAAACTGACAAAAAAAATATATAAAACCGAAAACCGCTGCCGAAGCCGACGACGCTTTTCATCCGTCACTTTTCGTACACGTTCGTCTCGTTGTGTGTGTGTGCGTATCTGTAGCTCAGTACGTCCGTCTATGTGTCTGTATGTATCTATGCGAGTGCAGCGCAAAATGTACGAAACCGAACGAAACAGCGTCGAGAATATGTAGCACAAAGCAAATGCAGTGATAACATAACAGTGAGAAGCGGCAGCAGCTGAGCGAGCGCAAACCCAAACTTCGCTCTAGGCTCCTGTGCCTGTGTTTGTGTACGTGTATGAACGCGCGCACGAAAAGCAACAGCGAAAAAATTCCGGTTGTGAAAAAAAACAACACACATACATATGTATCTGATATTAACATACAGTGCGAGCGAGCGAGTGAGAGCAACAATTTGCATAACACGGAAACGGCGTTGCCACACTGCACGCAGAACAAAATTCGCAGACATTTGAAATAATATTTAATGTATTTCCATCGCTTTATTTTTGTAGTCTGTTGTTTGTTATTGTTTGCGTCGTGGCAACTGACGACAATAACACAAGTGACTGATAAAAGCAAAACGTGTGCGAGCAAAAAAGCTGATAAGCGTCTCTGCTAGTTGTTGTTCTGATTTTTATTTTACATGGATATTTTAGGCGCTGTTCAAAACAATCGCGTACATATAAAAACATACATTAGCTGAAATGCATATAAGTAACTATATACATGTGTATATATACATATATGTATGCATATGTGTGTGTATATTTTTAGCACACACTCTCTCAAAGCAGCTTCACCGATATCAACAGCGTCGCCACAGCAAAAATGTAATACGTGACAAACACGACGTAACAGAAAGAAGCATCAAAACACAAACACACACACACAAATGGATTTACAAACATAGATATGTGGTAATGTTATTAGAAGTGGCAACGCCGTGCGGCCGCCAGCTGCTGGGCTGCACAAGCGCTTTACAACACTGTGTCGCACAGACTGCAAAAAATTTGCTGATTCCGTGATCAGGCGAAAGTGTCCAATTCCAAACTCAGCCGCAGAGCAGCCGAAAAACTGAACGCGAAAAAAGACACCGTTTATTTTCCTTGGCGTGCCAGTGGCGACAACGCAAACAGCAACCAAGCCAAAACACCGCCTATAAAATGTCATAAATCTAGGTCATATCCACTCTCGTTTTTGGCTGTTGCGTCTCGACAACGGAATTTTTCCTGTTTACGATGTAAAAAGCCGTGACTTACTACAACTGCAACAGTAATTGCAAATCCAAATTCATGCAACAAAAATTCTAATTTGCACTTGTTTTTATACACACATACGCATGCACATTATTATGTGTATGTGCTTGTTGTGTTTTGTTCTTCCTCTTCATCTTGTTGTACACCAATCAAATTGCATTGGTCAAATTAAAAACTGTACTCTTATGCTTGTGTGGGTGAAACGCAAAAAAGAGTGAGGGAGAGGCTGCGTTGCCGGGTGTAAAGAGAGCATTTTATAAATAGAGATATGCGTGTCAAATATGTTTGTTTACTGTCACGCTCGCACATACTAATTAATGTTGACCTTGTTTAACTTTAACTTTCCTATACACGCACACACACAGATACATTCGCATATTGCGTCTGACCGAAAGTGAAAGACAGGCCTGTCTTATTGGAATTCTCATAAGAATGTGAAAACGGCAGCAACAACAAAGAGCTATTCGTGAAACAGGTTGCTGCCAGTCAGAGCTTTTGCGCCAGCAACAACAATCGGCGATATTGAATTAATAACGGTAATACAAACACACACACGCAGTCAGTCGGCTTTACTCAATGATAGATGAGGTGCCAGCGTAATACCAACGCAACAAATAGCACAACCAAAAAAGAAAGTAAATATCTTTAAAAAAAATTACTATGATTTTGGCTTAAATAACTGTTTATTTATTTTCTGCCATGCTATTATGTCCAGAGTAAAGGAGAGTAGTGCAGCCTGCAAGAGCTACTTCCAAAAATGGAAGTAGGTTGTGCGCTCTCTCGCTCACCTGTGTGTACTCAATTTGGCACATCGAGAGCGAGAGAGAGCGTGAGAGCCGCAGCGGTCTGCTCGCTTTAACATATTGCCTGTTAAGTAATAGACTGAATTCTGTTTATGCATGTATATATGTATGCATGCATGAAGTAAGTGTGTGTGCGAGCGGCAACCACTATACATATGTATGGAAGTGTGAGCGTGTGTTTGTTTGCAGAGAAAGCGCGCGCAAACAGTTCCCACTACTAATTAGAGAAGAAAAGAAGAAAATGAAATGACTGCAGTTGAGTTACGTTTTATGTTTTTGAGCCGCTCTTTTGCCTTTTACTTACATACACAAAAGTACACATGTACATACATTTCTTTATATATATATATACATTTCCGCACAATTAGGTTTGTGAACGAGGTTAACTTGCCGCAAATGCCATTGAAAGAGTTCATTCGATTTGAATAGCAAAGCGAAGGTCAACAACAAATTGGTAACAACTTTATCTACGCATTTGGAACAGACGCACGCACACACACACACAAACACACACATGCATATGTATGTTCTATCTGTGTGCGCTTGTGTCTAACCTTCGTTTACTTGCATTTCTCATTCGCATTATTTTTCTCTTTTTTGGCTTGTTATTTTTAAAACAACCATATACAGATACAGAAGAAAACTGAAGAAAAAACACCCGGATACGCACACAATTTATTTAATTGCACATAGCTATGTATACATATACATTGTCGTCGCTCATTGATTTTACAGTACTTCTTACCCTTTTGATTGCACTACTTTTGACAACAATTGCTGTTGTCAATGTTTTAATGGCTTTTGTCGGTTGTTCGTTTACTTATTTTACGCACTTTACACTTGTTAAATGATATATTAGTTAAGCACAATACCGCCGCTGTCTTGGATACCGCAAAATTGCACAGAATGACGTCTGCTATCGATAGCATACTCGATTAATGCCAAATTATGGTATGCTAAGTGCATATGCTCAAGTTGTATATGTGTGTGTGTGGGTTTGCTTGTCGTATAGAGATGGCATCGCCAGACATTCTTATATTATATTTGTACATTTTTCAGTTCTTGTTGACATATGCATATGTAAGAAATGTCGATTGGAATAATACAATCGGCGGCTTTGTGCACTAGAATATATATATTCGATATTTTGGAGGAAAAACATCGATTATCGATCTTCTCTAATAGCGAATTTTTCAAAAGCTAATAATAATGCTAATAGTGTGTTAATCTAAAATTTCCAATCTATCCATACAATTTAGTAGTTATTTTTATCATTCTTTTTAATAGTTGTTTATATTTTATTAACCGCGGTTGTTTGAAATAATTTCAAATATGTATCGATGTTAGGTCGATGTTCCGTGCATCACTAACTTGCATCTCTATTAGCCGGCAAGTAGGGTAAGGCGGTAATTGGGTACGCGGATTTGCACAAACAACAGCCGCATTAATGAGGCTCGTGAAGCCCGGTTGGGTGCACCATGATGGTAATATCCAAATCCCATTTTGTCTCATTATTTGTATGCTAACCATTGCAACACAGATAAGCCAATCTTCTCGGTGGATGTGCATCAGGATTGCACCAAATTCGCGACTGGCGGTCAGGGCACCGATTCTGGTCGCATTGTCATTTGGAATCTGAAGCCGGTGCTGTCCGAGAAGGATGAGCAGGATACATCGGTGCCAAAGATGCTCTGCCAAATGGATCAGCACTTGGCGTGCGTGAATTGTGTACGCTGGTCGCAAAATGGCCAGCTACTCGCCTCCGGTTCGGATGATAAGCTAATTATGATCTGGCGGAAGGCGCAGGGACCCAGCGGCGTTTTCGGCACCGGCGGCATGCAACAGAATCCCGAATCGTATAAATGCATACACACACTGCGCGGCCACGACGGTGATGTCCTGGATCTGGCATGGTCACCCAATGATTACTTCCTCGCCAGCTGTAGCATAGACAATACGATTATTGTGTGGGATGCGCGGGCATTGCCGAATGTGCTGCACACGCTCAAGGGGCATACGGGTCTGGTTAAGGGCGTTGCATGGGATCCGGTTGGACGTTTCCTTGCCTCCCAGTCGGATGATCGCAGTATTAAGATATGGCGTACAACAGATTGGACGTGCGGCACAACGATAACCGAACCGTTCGAACAGTGCGGCGGTACGACGCACATACTACGGCTCTCCTGGTCACCCGATGGCCAGTATCTGGTGTCGGCGCACGCGATGAACGGCGGCGGACCCACCGCCCAGATCATCGAGCGTGAAGGTTGGAAATGTGACAAGGATTTCGTTGGGCATCGCAAGGCGGTCACCTGTGTCCGTTTCCACAACTCGATATTGACGCGCGACATGGTCGGCGACAGTCCCAGCAAGGCCATGCAATATTGTGTGATCGCTGTCGGCTCCCGCGATCGTTCGCTGTCCGTTTGGCTGACGGCGCTCCAGCGTCCCATGGTCGTCATCCATGAGCTGTTCAATGACAGCGTCCTGGACATGTCCTGGGGACCGCAACAATGCCTGCTGATGGCCTGCAGTGGTGACGGCACCATCGCCTGCCTCCAATTCAGCGAACGGGAGCTGGGCTCCCGCGTCTCGGAGACGGAACGAAACAGTATATTCAAGCGCAAATACGGCGGCTATATGGAGCATTCCGAGCATACGGCCAGCAAACAGATGGCGATGACGCTGCCCGAACCGAGCAGCTATGCTCTGCCCAATGCGGCCATGGAGCGTCGACTGCCTGTCCAGGTGACCGGTGGACAGGGGGGACAGGGACAGGGCGTCGGTTCACATGCTAGGGCCATCAGCAAACAGACGGAGACACGCACCAAGGATGGCAAGCGACGGATTACGCCCATGTTTATACCACTCAATGAGCTAAACGAGCCCATCTCCAGCATTGGCATTGGCAGCAACAGCAGCATCATTCCCACAAGCAGGTGGGTGTCCAGTGAGGCGGGCAGACCAAAAATCATTGAGATTGGGCTCATAGGAACGATCTCGTATCAGAAATGTTGCTTACTATTAAGCTTAGACTATTTAAATAATTTTCTTGACAAGTATTTTATATTGCAGTAGCAGCAACAACGATAACAGCAACAGCAACAGCAGCGGCACGGGAACATCAGGAATTGGCGGCAGCAGCGTGGATTCAATGAGATCGCAAGAGTCGCTCTACTCTCGAGCGGAACCGTCTGTTGGACGTCTGATGTTGCCGCCATCGCCAGCGGCAACGGCCGCGATCTCACCACGTCGCAACTCAATGCAGCTGCTGTGCGACTTGAATAGCGGCAATACTGTGGGTCCCAAACTGCAGATAACGGCGAATAGTAAATGTGAATTTACGAAATCGTCGCAGGACTATCGCATTCATGTGCAGAATGGCCATCTAAAGACCGGCTACGGCATGGTGGCCAAGGTGACCGCCCAATTGAGTCGAGAGCTGCTCTGGGATATGTATGTGGGTTCGCCGGTGATCAATGTGAATCTGTGCAGTAAATATGTGATGCTCTGCTCCCTCGATGGGAGCATGCGGCTCCTGGCGATGCAGACGGGCTCACCCGTCTTTCCAGCGATCACGTTGACAAGCGCTGCACTGCACTGCACCTTCAGCAGCGATAATCAGATGGTCGGCGTGCTCACGGATAGTGGACTGTTGCGGATTTGGAATATTGCCAAGCAGCGTGTCCGATTGTCCACCAATTGTTTGGAGCTGCTCAATAAGCATGGCATGACGCTGCAGTTTGTTATCACGGATCAGGGCATGCCGCTAATTGGTTTTCCCAGCGGCAATTCCTATTCGTATTCAACTCCATTGAAATCGTGGCTAGTCCTTGCCACCGGTGATGCGATCATGTTCAATGGGATACGTGGCTCGCTGCCACGCGATCTGGAGCATGTGCATCGCAAGTTTCCTCTGCTCAGCATGCAGACCGGCACACATAACTATCTCAGTCTGCGTGGCGCAGTCGAAATGTGAGTTGTCCAGTTCTCCTTTTACTTACACAATCACAGACAGAGAGAAAGAGCGACAGACAGACAGAGAGTGTTAGAGTGAGACAGACGTCATACATCTTTAAAGTGGGGCAACCCGTGCATCAAACCTTTTAGGCATCTGGCACTACTGTTTTTGTGAACCCAAACTCCAGCTAGACTCAATGTTTAATTAAATTTCTTTGATAGCATTTAACCATCACATACCACCGCTAAAGGTCCATCAGTATCCGCCTTTATAAGTTTATCTCAACCGACACAGCTCCGTCATTCCGTAGTCAAAATCATAGGAAAATCTCTACACATAAAGTGTATACCCTAATTGCTTTCCTAGATATCGAAGGTGCCTTTAACAACCCAGGCAATTTCAATATATATATTGTTAGGCAAGCGGCAATCAAATCCATTATCTCGAGATGGCCAAGCAGCATGTTATTACCAAGGTAATGAAGGCAACTGCAAAGCTGATGAGCTAGCTAGGAACTCCTCACGGATAAGGAAGTTATCCTTTAGATACACACAGGTCAAGCAATAATTGGCGAACTGCAAACAAACTGTGGTCGCATAGCACACCAAACATGGCCCAATATCAATATGAAACACAGTCGAGAGCTATTTAATCGCAGACGCGCAAGCTGCTCTGCAGTAATCCATGCTATAACAGGACTCTAGCTAGTTGGAATTCATGCCAGGTGCCTTAGAATGACTACCGCAGCATCTGCAGAGAAGAGGGAGAAGAATCTGCGGAATACTTCATCTGTTTCTGCCCCGCAGTTGTCAGGAAGCGACTTGCCACCTAGGGAAGCCACTTCCCACCTAGTCTATCTATCTATCAAACACAAAACCGGCCAAGATTGCGAAGTCTATTAACGCAAACGGGTTGGTCTAATCTTTCAATCTTAATTCTGAACACGGTTTCACAACGGGCCTGTGTGTGTCGACTTCACCGGTTGAAAACCCGCTTAACCTAGCGGAACGCATATATCGAAAAATATCAATTTGAAATCTCTCTAGGACGTAGATCGAATTGACTATCTAATTTATCACCTCATTTGATCTTAGTGATCCGGAAAGCTGGCAGCAAACGGCCAAGGTGCTGTTCCTCGAGAATCAGATCAAGCTGTGCGAAGCGTTGGAAGCGTTTGAGGAACTGAAGCATTGGCATATGATGATGACTTTTCAATTGGCCAGCTACGGCACCGAGAAGCGTTTGCGTCTCTTTATGGACACTCTGCTCGACAATGAGCTGCCCGAAACGATGCAGGTAAGTGAAAAGCTCGCCAATCAACCTTGAAAGCTCGCCAATCAAACAAAAAGCGTTCGAGTGCTTTAAAAGCAACTTTTTGAATGTAGTTTAACAATTATTTAACGAGCTTTGAAAGCTCGCTTTATTATTTGATTAGTTATATAATTAATCAAACAAAAAGCTTTCGAATGTAGTTTAACAATTATTTACCGAGCTTTGAAAGCTCGCCTTATTTATGCTTTATTATTTGTTTAGTTATATAATTAATCAATCAAAAAGCTTTCGAGTTCTTTAAAAGCAACTTTTTGAATGTATATTTGCAATTATTTAACCAGAATCATTCTTTTAAGTTGATTATAAGTTGAAACAGAAAAATAAGTTTTGCATTTGTTAAATATCGTTTTAATGTCCAGGATAACATTATATTCGGCCAATCTGATTCCTCTATAGTCTGGTTGTCGAGGAAATCAGGATCGAGGGAAAAAGAACTCAGTTCATGGTTTAACTGTGTTTCGACTTCCTTTGCAACTCATTCGCAATTTGTATTTTCTTTTGCAATTCAGACAAAACCCAAATTCGAGCTGAGGCAATGCGTCTTGGACACGCTGGAACCGCACACAGAATGGGAGTATATTTACAATGAATACTTGGATCTTTATGATCTGGATGGGGAGAACTTTGTTAAGGCCACACCGCCACCACAATCATCGCTGGTATCTTATCCGTTACCCAGTGCACCCTGTCCCCGTACGCGAGCAGCTGCCGCCGCAGCGGCGGCCATTGATGCACTCCTCACGGCGGAACCATCATCGCCGCCGCCGGTGCCGCCACCGCAACCGTCATCGTCGTCGTCGCCGTCTCCGTCGCCAAGTGCAAACGTCGAACCGGAAACCTGTGAAACGGAATCATCATCATCCTCGCCACCGGCGACGCCAGAGCCCGCCTCCGTTGATACCGAAGCAGACAAGAACTAAAAGAGAGAGAGAGAGAGAGAGAGAGAGAGAGAGAGAGAGAGGGAGAGAGAGAGAGAGAGATATAGAAGAACCCTAACTTATCCAGTGCAAGCATTTTCTGTGTGTGTATACACAGAATATATATGTATATATATATATATATTTATATATATATATATATATATATATACGTTCATACGCATAGGTCAAATCTTGGGTTCAGGCTAACTCCTAGTCTTATTTGTTTATATAGGTTTTTGTCTCTTAGTTTAGCTCCGAATTATACTGAATATTTCATATAGATATTGTCATTTAACTCTATTTTGTTTAAGAATCAATCGATATTTCGGAAACAGTTTGCAAATCAACCCAAATTGAATTAATTCTATATATAAAAAAGCTTCTGCATAGCAAATTTTAGTTACTTTTCGTGTCCATTTGGATCGTGATTTTAGGCAGAATTCCAAAAATTGATTTGCTGCAATTGAAAATGGTACTTCAAAGATCCTGCAACAGAATCCAGAATCTGATATACAATAAATTGTACTTATATATGTATAAATTGATATATATATATATATATATATATTAGCTGTATAGCTTGACTTTTATTCAAATTGATTATGTAGACACTTATAAAAAATATAAAATTGTATTTTAAATATTTAATATAGCGTACTTAACTGTAGAATATAGTATTTATGTGTATATCTTAAAGTTGATCTTTAATTGCTTTGTTGCTGGTTATTTGCGAATAATGCTATTTTCAAACTAGACATATATATATATATATATTTCTTTTAGTGTAGTATAGTATACTTATGTATAGTGTAGGACGTCTTTTAGTTTTGGAGTCTGCAACATTTGCTTGGGACTCACTATATTTGAGATTGGAATAAACATTGAGTTGTATTTCAAATTATTTATATGGTTTGATTTATGGTTATATTAATTTCGAATACTTTGATTCTCATTTAATACATTTAAAATTGATTTTTGTTTTTGTTTTTATTTGATATACAGATTAATTAATGATTATATATTTTTGGACACGTAGAGTTTTGGGTATGCGTAATTTTTAAATAGAAAAAAAAATGGGTTATCTATTTACACAGCTTAATTTATTCATTGTTTATAACTCATATTTCCTGTGTACTTTAAACTTGGTTGTAGCAAAGTTAGAGTGCGGTGCCAACGGAGCCACCCAAGACAACTGTTGCAGCAGCAGTCGTAGTGGCAGTGGCAGTGGCAGCAGCTGCCGCCGTTGCCTCCTGCTATTGGGGACTGTAGTGGGGACCCGGTGTGGGTACACTCTTCAATGGCGATTCAAAATCAGCGGTGGCCGGCGGTTCAACGATGGCCGCTGTCTCTGGCGGTGCAACGACCAATGCGCTGCCAATCCGCTCCTGCAGCGACTCGTACAATTTGTGGATGTGTTCATTGTGCGCCGCCGTCGGCTGCATGGCCTTCATCAGTGTGGCAAGGCGGCCGGCTGGCAGCTTATTGTGCACATACCACAGTAATTTCATCATATGCCTGGATGTGACATTTTCTCGGGTTAGTCCGGCGAAAATGAACTCATCGAAGAGCGTGGTGCAAAAATCCTCCGTGGCGAACTCATCGCTCATCGGTATGAGCAGAGCAATTAGTGAGTGCAGGAACGGATCCTCATAGGCCCGATCATCCTTGCAGACGGACAGAATGGCCAAGACGCGCAGCACTCCGACCCGATCCTTGGTGCGTGCCGAATGCAGTGTGTAGTACATGGCCAGTATGCTGGAGACAGCGCTCTCCTGTATATATGCCTCAACAGCATCCGGAGCGGGACCCGAGTGCTCAATGGTGGTCAATGCCGATTCGCGTTCATCGGGCGGCAACTTGCCGTGCAGGCCGCGACACTGATCATCCACCATGAGCGACATGAGGGCGGGCAAAAATTTGGTGACCACCTGGCAATCGAGCTTGGGCTCCTTGAAGTCCTGCGAGTCAATCATGACCCAGGCGCTCAGACCCAGTGCCAGCATGCGCAGCAGCAGTATTAAAACCTGATTATCACGCGGCATACCCTCGTTGTTGATCAGATGATGGAGTATCTTGATGGCCGAGCTGGCCAGAAAATTGATGGCATACGGATCGCATAGAGTCATCGAGAGATCGCCCAATACCTGTTCCTGTCCCCGCTTGATGTTGTCCAGAAAGCCCTGAAGTTCACGCGACCGCTTAATATCCACATTCTTCTCACGAATGCACGCGTCCAGACACCAAGTGAACTTGTGGCACGGATCTATCGAGATAATCTCCTGCACCTCCAAGTCATGCAGCGCCATCAGCAGCTCCGCGCGCAGCGTGCAATAGTGGACGTTGCGGGTGCGCAAGAAGAGTGTGCGCAAAAACTGCAGCACCATGTCATAGAGCTTGACACTAGTGCCGATCATATTGGCCAGCTTCTGCACTACCTCGCCCTGACGCCGCACCTTTGGCGTCGGCTGGAAGAACAAATTATTGAGATTGGTGTGATCGAAGAGAATGTGCTCCTTTTCGCGTATATATTGCGATAACAGTGGCGACACCTCATCTCCGAACAGCGACTGATTGTCGCGCCAAATCTGACGCTTCACCTCCGTATCTGTGTCCGCATACAGTTCCCGATCTCGGACCAGGATGCGCAGATATTTGTCATCGATATGCTGGGTGTTGCGCAATATGGCCATAACGACGGGTCGCAGCGATTTGACGCGCACAACGGGAAAACTCTTTACGAGCAGTTCCTTCAGCTTCTTGTCACGCTCACGCGGCTCCTTCTGGCCCAGATCGTTAATGTGGGCAATTAGCTTGTCGCGCAGCTCCTCCATCAGCGATGTATGAAAGTCCAAGCGACGCACGCCGTGCAAATCCAATAGCGGCAACATCGGACGCAGCGACGGCAACAGCACCCCATTCTCCAACTGAAATTTTACCACTTATTTAATGCATTTCATACAACAACACAACAGCAACAACACACAAAATTCGCGCCTATTTCTACGCACGCGAACGTAAACAAACCTGAAAACTCTCAATCGCTTTGAGCGGATCGGTGCAGGAGGTGAGTGCTTCGCGCAGAAATGCTTGACCCGGAATGTTGACATCTTCCAGGCCGGTGCCATTGTTTTTCGTGGGAGTGGCGCTCATTTTCACTTAACAATTGTGTGTTTTCGTTTTCTTTTCTTTTTTTTGTGTCTGTGGTCTAAAATTCCAAATTGCCGATAGACACAAAGGCAATAAGACCCACATTATCGATAACAATGTCGAATACTTAAGTTCTTCTATTTTGTTTTATTGATTTTAGTTTTTAGTTTAATAATTAAACTGTCGATTGTAACTAAGATTTTTAGCGAAAAACTGTGTATTTTAAAATGAAAACTAAAAGTTCGCAAATTGAGTATAGTCTTAATCAACACTGTTAGGTATCGAAGATTACGATTATTTCGGGCTATCGGTAAGACCATCGATAACACACACGCGACACATAAACTACCGCACGCAATCTGGCAACACAGCGACTAACATACACAAACACGGTACGGCAACGTTATGGTGTAGCCCACAAAAAAAAGACGAAATTGTTTTCTGCGTAATTGAACATGGCAAATTCCTGGCTACAAAGCGTTGTAAGCAAGCGTGTGTGCATTAAATGAACATTGTGTGCATTTTGGCTGGTCTAAACACACACGCGCGTACAATCGCAATCGTACTCGATGGCAAACCATTTCACAAATTGACACTGATACTGCTACCAACTGCTACTGCTGCTCTCAAGTTCTAATAATAATAATAATAACAATAACAATAACAATAAACGCAAGTGCAAAAAGTATAAACAATTCAACACTCCAGTTGCCTTTATACACATAAAATAAGGGTAAAGCTGCGTGCAGCAACAAGCGAAACAATTACAGAAGTTACACATACACACACACACACACTCGCACACACACATACACATACGCAATGTCGGAGCGCAAGCGTTATCACAAGGACAATGCGCCCACAGATGATATTATCACGCTGATCAATCTGGTGCGCCAGAATCCAGCACTGTACAACTACAAGCTGCAGCCGAATCAAAGGCGACGCCCCGATATACTCAGCGGCTGGCAGGAAGTCGCCCAGCGAATGGGCAGTGAGTATCAAATCCATCGATCCAACTACAGTGATCTCTCTCGCTAAAGGCAATCTCAGCTCATCAAATAATTCACAAAATGTTCTCTGCAAGCAATGCTCAATTTCTAAAAATTGTGTCAAATTGAGTTTATTAGCCAAAAAGTCATTTTCACAGCGGGTTTTCAAATATAAATTGGATTTGAACAAATCTTTCCACTGTGCTGGACAAATAAATAATTCAAATTTAAACAAGAAATAATAGAAATAATATAAAAATTGAAATATATTGTTGCTATATATATATATATAGTAGTAAGGAGCGTTATATACCTAGTATATGTCTTTCAACTGACTTCAATATATATATGATACTGTTCCCATTTCTTGCACACAACTTGTAATTTTCGAGCGAGAAGCACTGTAAATCTTCATAAATAACTAATCCGTTATCGAATCTTTTGATAGATAAATACAGCGTACAGGAGGTGCGACGCAAGTGGAAGAATCTGCGGGATACATACCATCAGTATCGACGACGTTCGCCCAAATGCATCGAGGGTCGTTTGTCCAAGTGGCGCTATGCCAAGCAGCTGGATTTCCTCTCGAAGGTTTATCAGCCGAAGTTGAAGGCGCATCGCCATGCGCTCGCCGCCCTTATACAGATCAAGAATCAGGCCGCTGATGATGATGATGATGATGATGACGATGATGTGCAGCATGATGATCACGATGTGGAGCATGATCATGATGTTGTCGACGATGACGGGCATTCGGATACAACGGCATTGTCCTCCTCACATCATGCCAGCTCACAAATAACGCTGGTCAGCGATGAGACCGAATCATTCATATTGACCGCCTATGAGGAGAGCGTTGCCGATGATACGGTGCCCCCACATCATCATCATCATCATCATCATGCTGCACACCATCATCAACAACAACAACAGCAGCAGCACCACCAACACCACCACCAGCAGCAGCAACAGCAGCAGCAACACCATCATCACCATCAGACACAGCACGATGGCAACATTTCGAGCATTGAATTGTCACAGATAGCACACGACGACGATGAGCTGGACGACGATGTGGATGATGTGGTCGATCATGATGGTCATGTTGTCGATATTGTTAAGCATGAGCTGGACGAGGATGGGGCAACCGTTGCCGAAGTGGACTACGAGGAGGTGTGCCTGTACGAGGAGGCAAGCGGCGCTCACTGTGAAATGGGTGTGGATGGCAGCAGTGATGTGGCCGACACCAAAGGTTTTCACTACATCGATACCGATGAGTTTTGCATAGAGGATATGGAACCCGAACCTGAACCGGAAACCGAACCAGAGCCGGTAACGGTAACGGTGCCGTTTGCAGTGGCAGTGCCAGTGCAGGAGACACGCACCACTGTCACCACAGTGCCACTGCGGCACGCCCACCATCATGTCCATGGGCATCATTATGCCAGCGCAGCAACTGTGACGAGCGGCACCACGGTCAGCAATAGCGTTTTATCCGGGGGCAGCAACAGCGTTCTCAATGCGGATGCCAAGCTCAAGAATCTCACGGTTGTGACGACAACAACAACCACCAGTGCAGCAGCAGCGGCAGCGTCACGTTGTCATGTGGATGTTGTAAGCTCAGCGAGCACACAGCAACAACAACAACAACAACAACAGCAGCAACAGCAGCAACAACAAATCGCTCTTGTCGATGTGACGGAGGCGACGAGCACCAGTGTCACCATTTCCAGCACGCCCACCGTCATAAGTAGTGCAACGGTGAGCGTTGCAACGTTGCCAGCCGCTGCGGTTGCCACACATCCAATGCAACATGCAACACATCCATCACAGCTACAGCCAGCATCGTCGTCGTCGTCGGCCTCGGCGCCGGCAACAACAACCATGTGCAACAATCCCACATTCAATACACAAACCGGCCACCATCATATTCTACAGATGACGCCGCTGAGTGCAGCTACAACCGCTGGCAACGTCAGCACCAACTCGAACACCAACTGCGTTGCCGTTTCGAATAGCGTTGCGTCGAGCAGCACGCTGATCAAGGACGATGAACAGCAGCAGATGGCGCAGGCGCTGATCAAGCGGGATGAGCTTGATTTATTCTTCGATTTTCTCAAGATGAAAATGCAGTACTTTAGCAAGACACAGATCACGCACATCCAAATGGAATTCCTCAATTGTGTCAGGCGACAGGAGGTAGCCGAGCAGGATGCCAAGGATTAGCCAACCATATTATTAGCCTAGTTAGCCCACATCCCACTCACAATTTCACTCGTGACAGCAATTGAGAAATTTCAACGGAAGCACATTCTTTCTGTCTGGGATATTTTAACACACACACACACATATATATATATCTATATGTATATATATAGATATATATATGTGTATAAGGATGTATTATGTACGCGTATACAGTGATTGCTCGCTAATTGGTACTGGCTCAGAAAATGAAGTAATTCACATTTTACCCAATCTTGATGACAAATTTCTTAAGGCATTTTCGGTTTCTTAAGAATACGAATTTAAAATTCAATTTCAAATATATCACAAATCTAGTTTCAATAAAATTAAATATCTGTTTTGTAATATACTTAGTTTTAAATATATATATATATATATACATATATATATCGGATTGTAGACCCTTATTTGCTGAAAGTTCCAATTGCCGAGCGACCAATTATATATATATATATAGTAGATGATATTTTTCTCGGATTCTATAGATTTGTAGAAATACCCGCCCAGAGAACACCCACCCACATTTCTTCCATCCTGACCTGCCCAGTTTTTGCTGTTGCCATTGTTCTACCTTTTTTTTATTATTTTTTTATAGTGTTCATCTGTAGTCTTAGATTTGCTTTACTCTTTATCCATAGCAATATATATATATATTATTGCTATGGATAAAGAGTAAAGCATATATATATATATATATATATATATATATATATATATATATACCTGTATATCTATCTGTATATCCGTATTCCTAACCTTATGTGTAACGTATGTAAGCCTGAACATAAACATCAACATTTAGCGTTTACGGACTTCAAGTGTAATGAATATTATTGTAAAATAAACTAATCAATTCTCGAAACAACAATTTCAACTGTAAACAAATCCAACATTTCGATATTCGCTTACCCATTTCAGATCTATATATATATATATAACTCTAATATGGATTTTGTTTGGAAACAGACGAAGAAGTTACAAATGGATACAAGTCAGAATTGCGAGTTATCATCTTGGATTTTTATTAGCATTTAGCCTGCGATTGGCTATCGTCCTGGCGAATAGCGAATAGCAGATTAGCAATAACGACGATAACAGCAACAGCAACGACAACAACATCGACAACGACAACAACAACAATTGCAGATTGTACAAACAAAACTTTAACGGAAAAAAAACCAACTGAGATTTGAGGATTAACGCTGGCCAAATAATAAATACACATCATTTACATCTAGCTTCGTTGCATGTCCAGCAGTCTCAATAGCTAGATGGCCGGCCGGACTCAGTGGACCGACTGACTGACTGATTACGCTCCAACAGCAACTCCCAATCTGTGAAATCACGCTGCCGTTGGCTGTGGCTCAGCTTGATCCCGATGCGTTTCGCTCCTGAGCTGAGCAATATGCTTCGAATTGAAGTAGATGACGGTAATGGTGATATCGTCCCGATACAGACGCACCACATCCTGTGGCAGCGTCAAATAATACGAGATCTTCGAGTGCTCAATGCCATAATCTGTGGCGCCCAGCGCATGGCGTATTAGATGCGTCGCCGCATTCTGATCAACGGGTTTGCGTGTGAGTCCAGCTCTAAAATAAATAAATATATGAATATATCTGTTAGCCATGACTAGTGGTGATTGCTCGAATATGTTGCAACTAATTTACAACTGCGATGAGGACCTGTCTCAGTTGCAATTATTGGAGCAATCACAGAACATATATATTTTTTGGGCATACTTGCGCTCCGCCAGCTGGTCCGAGATTTGCTGTAATTTAACGTCGCCGGGCGGCAAGCGCATTGGCTCCAATATTTTTTTCGAGTTAATGTGCTCGCCAACAAGGCTGACGACCTCGCTGGGCGTTAGGAAGTCCCAGAGGCCATCGCTGGCAATGACTAGAAACTTATCGTTGACGCCCAGCTCGTGTTGCTGCACATCGGGCTTGGCGGTGAGGTACGGCGGTGTATAATAATTTGGTGGCAGCACCTGCTCCCCGAACATCGGCACCACCTTCTGTTGCAGTGTATCCAATGGCCATTTGTAGCGGAAATCGCCAAAGGCACGCAACGGCATCAACTGGCTGAGCAGGCGGCCATTGCGTATAACAGTTTCACGCTCCTCGCGCGGATGCTCGTCGAGAATGCGATCGACCTCCTGCATATTTTCCGCATTGTGCTCGATGTTTAATTTCTTGGGATGCCATTGATTCGTTTGCGGGTCCAAGATGCCCAATACGGCGCCACAATCACCAGTGCTGGCCACATGCAACTGCAGCCCCTCCACATGCACCAAACAGGCAACGGCGCCTGCCAACAAACACAATGAGTTTCATTTTGTGTAATGAAGATTTCTTCTTTCGGAAGATTTCCAATGCTTACCGGACAGAGCGACGCCCATGGTGCGCACATCGTTGGTGGTCAGTGCCTCTTGGGCCAAATCATTATCCAGATAAAGAAACGCGTGCTCCAATTCGCTGGCTACATCGCGCTGCGGCTCGGCGACTAGCTGGTTCACATAACGCTGGAAGCTCTTCTCATAGATGGGCCGAATCTCGCTGACAAAGTCCACCTTGTCGTTGTGACATTTGAGAAATGACTGGCTGCTGCAGGTGCCCTGTTTCATCTGTTCCCTGAGCACCTGGCGCGGCAATGTGCCCGCCGAAATGTAACGCAAGAGTCGTTTGGAGACGACCTGACCGCATGCGGCGCCCGCATGTCCATCAAAGACGCCGCACATGAAGCCGTTCCGATAGAGCAAACTCGCCTCGGTCCGTGTGTCCTCGCAGGGGGAATTGGAGCCGAGCTGATTTGTTTCGTAGCTGTGTATAACGTTCTCCGCGGGGAATTTGTAAACAAACTCGTTCTCCCTCAGCGCAATATTCACCTGCAGATAGCCAAATCAAATATTATCACACCCGATCCGACTTGCGATCGATATACACAGATATACTCACATCGTAGGGACTCAACTGGGGCAGTTGGGGCAGCAGGCGGATCGCATTGAGACTGAACTCACGCACATTGTTGCGCACGTAGCCAATGGCGTCGTGCAGCACAAACTTTAACATCTATGTGTGTGTTTGTATTGAGCACAGATTGTTTTTAGCGGCAGCAATAAAATTTCTTGCGGACGTTCCTTCTATTCGATAACCTTATGCTTTTTCTGGGCTTTTTTCTTCTTGTTGTTGTTGTTCCTGCCAGGCGTACTCACGTTGCCCGCTGCTGCTGCTGCTAAAAGTAACAGTCAATTTTAGCGTGCTGTTGGTTGGCTTTGATAAAAATGCAATTGTTGCTGTATTTCTGTTATTGTACATTGGTGCAAATGCAAAAAGGAAAACAATATTAAAATAAAGCCGAAATTAAAACGAACTAATGTCAAATTTGACAGCTAGCGATGTTACAACAATAACCATTTAACCATTTATCGATTGATATCGATGCCAATAATTTTGATCGTCACTTATTTTTCTTCTATAATTATGCCTTTTAAACACACATTTTATTATACATATTTAAAAAAAAACATGTTCATTCGAGCGTATTTAAGTAATATATATATATGTATATATTATGTAATAGTATAAAATGAGCAAACGTTAATGAAGGCATCATTTTGCATTCAAATATGTAGCCGTACTCACATCTTAGGCGTAACAAATATTTGAATTTCTATGCAGATGGTTTTATTTTTTTTTGAGCAGAATCTCGACTCGATGTCCAATTCAAATTTGCGACAACGATGCTGCCACTATGTTTGAGTACCTGCGTGCGCATTCTACTCGTTTGCCAGCCCTGAAACAAACCCACTCACACACAACACACACACACATATATAAACATTAATTACAGTGCATTAGAAAAAAAAACAAACAAAACTGCGCAGCTGAGTTAGTTAAATTTAATAAACAAAAAGGGTGCAGTTTATTTATACACTGGTAAAATTGCAAATAACACTGTCAAGCGATCGGTCACATTTGACACGAGCTAAAGTGCATCGTGCGCTTCTAACGAAAAGGAGAAGTGAATTTGCGTATTAAGAAAATAACAACAATCGAAGGAAAGAGTGAGGTGGGCGCTGAGGGTTTGGCTCGCTTTGCATCTGCTAAACGTCGAAACTGGTAAACAGTAAACAGTAAACGAGGAGGCAGTGCAGCACGATGGTTGAGCCTATTTTTGAGTATCAAATTCGCTTAATACTCATCGGCGACAGCACTGTGGGCAAAAGTTCGCTGCTCAAATTTTTCACAGATGGAAAATTTGACGAGGTATGTGTTCAATCTTTCTGATGTGTGTGTGTGTCAAGTGCAAGCAGTAATAATAATTACATAATTAAGTCGCAAAAGCAGCAAAAAAGTAGAAAAAATTAATATAAAAACAAAGGCGAGCATCTCGCAGCAAGTGTCCCAATTTGCCTATGTGTGCGAGCGTGTGTTTGTGTGTGTGCTGGTCTGTTACTGATAATGCAAGCGATAAAAAAACAAACAATGACATTTAAAAATGCGTTAGGTGTGGCAACATTGGACAAATGCGCGCACTTTTTGGGCTTTCAATGATATAGCTAAAAATAAGAAATGCTCTTTACCTCAAGGGGTATATAGGTCAATTTCCTGGTTTTTGAGAATCTTCTCACAGGTTGTGTTTCGTTCAGCTTGCAGATCCCACAGTGGGCGTGGACTTTTTCGCCCGACTCATTGAGATGAAGGATGGCAAACACATTAAACTGCAGCTCTGGGATACAGCTGGCCAGGAGCGCTTCCGTTCGATAACGAAGTCGTATTATCGTAACTCGGTTGGCGTCCTGCTCGTCTACGATATATCGAATTATGCAAGCTTCGAGCATATATCGCTCTGGATGATGGAGGCACAGCGTCACATTGAGCCGCATCGGCCCGTCTTTGCACTAGTCGGTTGCAAACTGGATCTGGTGAATGCGGGCGGTCATCGCCAGGTGTCAACGGAGGAGGCGCAAACGTTTGCCAAACAGCATGGCTTGCATTTTGTTGAGACTTCGGCGCGCACCGGCGCTAACGTGGAGGAGGCGTTCCGCATGGTCACCCAAGAGGTATATGCCCGCATTCGATCCGGTGAATACAAGGCCGAGGATGGCTGGGATGGCATCAAGTCTGGATTTGCGAGGCCCAACAGTCACGACTTCAATCTGGTCGTTGGCGAGTCAGAGAAATCGCCATGCTGTTGATTTGTTTCACATTGTTTTGGTTTAGTTTATTTTGTCAACCCACAGCGAATATCCTTTTATATACCATATACAATATATATATAGATATTATATATGTACAATATTATTTTTTCTTATGTTGATCTTTGACCCCTATAT
The DNA here is from genome assembly GCA_035044125.1 of Drosophila ochracea. NCBI lineage: Eukaryota > Metazoa > Arthropoda > Insecta > Diptera > Drosophilidae > Drosophila > Drosophila ochracea. The sequence continues at coordinate 4,879,595 of JAWNML010000021.1, forward strand.
GATATGATGTAATGTGCATTAATGACAGGGTTTTTTTTTTGTTGACTCGTTTTTAATAGCGCACCAAAAAATTGAAAAACAAAATATAAATGATAAAGCAAGATTATTTTTTGTTACGCTTTTAAGCTACTTGTAACTCAATACATTTAAATATGACTATTCGGCCAATTACAGTCAATTAGATGACTTATGGGTGGTTTTTTATTATTGATTTCGTTTCTTTTAGTACAATATTTTTGTCTTTTAACAAAAGCCAAGCATCACCCACAAAACTCGACTCTGATTTAAAAAAGTTGTTCAGCTTTATACATACATAGCAGAGATTTGTGCTCTTCTAATTAACTTATACAAGAAATACGTCTATATATACATATATATTATATATACATATATGAAAAGGATACATACACTTGAACATGAAATATAAACGTTTTTATTGCATACATAGCGACTGGTGATTTGCATTATAACCATAACTTCAAAATTAGCGCTTAAGGCTGTGACAGTGTGGCAACACTCTTGTCACTGACAGCTGCAATTCAGTGGCAGCTCAGCTGTTATTCTTGGGCATCGAGTACTCATTTGATTTGCAGCTGCTCAAGCAAAATGTGTCCACAATTTCACAAAATGTCTCGTTAACATTAAAGTAAAGTGAAGAAGTGTTAAACAGTTGCTGTTTGATTGTTGTCAACACTTCAAAATCAATAGAAAGCGATACCTGGCAACTGATTTGTTCATATCGATGACGGTTAGATATATCGATACCCATTTGTCATCGACTTTACTGTCAGAAACATACTTTTTTTTTTTTAATATAGTGTGTCTAAAACACCGATACCTGAGATAGCGCGTGCCACTTTAAATTTTGACGGACACACGAGTAAAAACTACAATTACACAATAAACTTAACTGACAATATACAAAATGGGTAACGTGCTAGCGGCATCAAGCGGCGTCGAGGCAACAACGGCTCGCAGCAACAGTGTGGCTGCCAGCCTCGGTATGCCGGAGCCAAGCGCAATTTCCACAGAGGCCACTGGCAGCAGCACATCGATGTCAAGCGAATTGAGCGGTGCGGCCAAGGATAACACATTGGACAATCCCGGCACAGTCGAGGAGTTGCACAAAAAATGCAAAGGTATGCGATGTCATTCAGCAATTCATGCGCAAAGCCCAAAAGTACAACTGATGACATAACCTACAAGCATGTGAGGGGGTCGGTCGGTTCCGACTCTCTCTGTGCGTGTGTGTGTGTGCATGTGTGTCAGTTGTGCTGCGTGCGTGCGTATGCCTTTGCGTGTGTGTATGTGTGTGAGTTGCCTTTGATTATGTATTATCAGTAATGTGGAATATGTAATGTACATATACATATATATCAATATCAATATATACATTTATAATGAGTTCGATTGGATCTCCTCTCTCTCTCTCTGTCTGTCTCCGTTCTCATTTGTATCCCGCTGTGTGCAGATGTTCAGCCCATAACCTTTGAGGGCGCCAAGATAATGCTGAACAAGGGTCTGAGCAATCATTTTCAGGTATCGCACACGATCAATATGAGCAGCACAGTGCCAAGTAGCTATCGGTTTGGCGCCACATATGTGGGCACCAAGCCATACAGCCCCACCGAGGCATTCCCCGTGCTCCTCGGCGACATTGATCCATCCGGCAATCTGAATGCCAATGTTATACATCAGTTCTCCTCACGTTTGCGCTGCAAATTTGCTTCCCAGGTGAGTCTTTAACGATATATATATATCGTCAAATAATAATAATAAGTATATATGCTGAATGCATCTCTCTTTATATTTTATTAATTAATTTTGTTTTTAATTATATATTTTTTTTTATATATTTGCTATATTCAATGGAATATGTAAATTCTTTCTACACATTTTAAACCGACAATTTTTTAACAACCAATTGCAGATCCAGGACTCGAAAATGTTAGCTACACAGATGAGCACAGATTATCGGGGCAATGATTTTACCGCTTCGATAACACTGGGCAATCCGAGCATATTCACCAATTCCGGCGTAATTGTGGGCCAGTATTTACAATCGGTAACACAGCGCATCGCTCTCGGCGCCGAGGTGGCCTATCAGTATGGCCCCAATGTGCCCGGTCGCCAAATAGCGATTGTCTCTGCCTTGGGACGCTACTCGACTGGAGATTCGATTTGGTCTGGCACCTTGGGACCGAGTGGATTGCATTTGTGCTATTATCAGAAGGCCAGCGAACAGCTGCAAATTGGTGTCGAGGTGGAAACGAGTCTGCGCATGCAGGAATCCGTTGCCACCATTGCCTATCAGATTGATTTGCCCAAGGCGGATTTAGTGTTCAAAGGTTATTTATTTATTTAATTTTTTATTTTTTTGATTTGAACTTGAATTGATTGATTGTTATTTTTGTGTACAGGTTGCGTAGACTCAAATTGGCATATTTCGGGCGTTCTGGAGAAGCGCCTACAGCCACTGCCTTTCATCTTTGCGTTGAGTGGACGCATGAATCACTTAAAGAATAACTTCAAACTCGGCTGTGGACTGATAATCGGCTAAGCTCATTCAATCCACACTAAACAGCACCAACAACACCAACCAGCAGCAACAGCAATTAAATCAGAACCAGCAACAACAACAACCAACAACATCAACAATAACTAAAGGAGGAATAGCAACCACAAGCAGCAGATGATCGACCAGAACAACAAAATATCATCATTTGTTTGCAACGCTAACATTCATTCATTCATCGACAGACACACACACATACCCACCCACCCACACACACACACCCACACACACACACACACACACACCCACACACACACACCCACACACACACACACACACACACACACAACACATGCATACAACTGTAGCAAGCATATTTATGTTCAATTTGTTTTTACTGAACCAATTTTTTGATGATATGACTTTAAATTAACAAATTGCAATCGTAATTATTTGTAAAAACAAAATTCCAAATCAAAACACACCCCAATTCAACACCAACAACAACAACAATTGAGAGGCAGCAAGCAATAATATCAAACAATCAGCAAGTAAAATTGTATTTAACTAGAAGGCAATGGGGAGTAGTAGACGAACAAGAAGAAAAAACTGAATCAAGTTGTTATATGTAAGCAATACACAATGAGCTGTATTTGGTATTAGTATACAAGAATAATAACAATAATAATAACAAACTAAAACAAAGCAATGTTTTTGTTCAAGACAACTGAAACCTGACCCGAACTTCTGTACCATATATATGTATATATATAATATATATATATATTATAATACATTGCGCTGCCACGCCCTTGCCCTGCCCAGCCCACTTGTTGTACACATACTGAAAATTCCACAATTCAACAAATGCCAGATATCATTTTTTACATTTAAGTTTGCTTCTTTCGAAATAAAAATATGCTGAATTGTTGAGCAATTACCGTTAGGCAGGAGACTATCGATGGTATTTACCAGTAGTCCATCTATCCGCAGTGCAAAGCGAACAACTAAAATAACGAGTAAAAGGCGTAAGAAACAAAATGATGATGAAGAAAAGGAAGATTTACACACAGCCACACACACTGCTTTAAGTTTATAATTCGTATAGATTATAAATATATAATATATAGATTCTAGTGAGAATGACAAGCAAGCAAATTTGTTAAACATTGAAAAATCATTTAATTTTTGTTGTTTTTTTTTGTTCTTTGGCATTGCCGTTGCAGACGCCAAATTGCTGTGGAGGAGAAAACCAAACAACAACAAAAACCTACCACTTAAAACATATAAAAAAAAAGAATAACAAAAAACAAAAAGAAAAAAAAAACCCAAAATATATTAAATATGAAAATTATTAATTTAAATTGTAATTATTTTCCAGCTGCAAAGCCAGAAAACAAACAAAGAAACATAAAAACAAATAGTTTAGTAAATATAAAATTAAAATAAACTGCCATTGGCATTTTTATTCGGATTTATTGATTTCTCTCCCTCTCCCTTTCTTTCTCTGTCACACGCCCACATCGCATAGATGAAAAGCTGACAAGTGGTATGCGAATACTCTGTGAAACCACAATATCGTAACTAAACATACTAAACACAACAGTAACTTTAAAATGAAATATTTTATATTTTGAATTCCAGTTGGTTATGCTTCTCCAGCTGCAAAATGAACTGCGCAATTGCCTTAAAACTGAATTGCCACGTGGCCTAGTCGCTAATCAAACTGTTCATCTTCCAGTGCCCTAAAACTGTAGTTCAAACGGACTCTCTTTCTCTCTCTCTTCCTCTCTCTCTCTCTGGCTGTGCCCAGCTGAATCCAACTCTGCTGAAAAAGTATTCCACTTTGCAGTACTTACTGGCCAATGCTTTGGCAATGTACACTTTTAGACACGGGAATGGAGGGCTAATCGCCACTTGATCACTTCCCCAATGGGATGTGCTACTTACCAGAAGGCACTTACATCTCTTTGCGTGGCACCTCTGGCACTCTTCTCATATTTGCATATATGTATGTATATAAACATATATATATGTATGTAAATTCATATTTTTGCGAGCATTTGTTGCTTACCGCATTTGACAGCTACAAAAATATATTTGATACGTATGTATATTGAATAGAAAAAACGAAACTGCTCTCGTTGCTGGCATCCTTCCTGCTGGCCGCTAAACTTTATCAGAAACAATTTTTGCACTACTCGAAAAGCAAACAATAATAACAGGAACAACAACAACAACAAAACCAACAACAACAACGACAATGAGTGGCAACAAACTTTGTTCAATCAGCTAGAGAAAAACGTCGTTGCCGGCCCCACCAAATATTATTTAGATAAGAAAATGTTGTTCGCACACACATACACACACATGGACAGAGAGATGTACAGTGGCAGTGTTGCCCAAATGGTGGAAATAAAAAAAGCTAAATATGGCTAGTTGCTACAAACTATGTGAGACAGTCAAAAAAAAACCTCCAAGCTATGTAAAGCTGTCAGCTGACATGGCAACACTGACGCACATATGCACGAATCGCCGTTTGTGCCTTGCTGTTTGCACTTTTCTATACCCTCACCCCCACAAAACACACACACACAACACACACACCCACCATTCACCAGCGCATCTTCTTTCTCCATCTCTCCATTATGGCAACCCTGCGCCTGTCTGTCAATAGGATTTTTTTCCATTTTCTTTTACATTGCTGCTATGTTATTCTTTTTCTTTTGCTATTTTTTTTATACGTTTACGCTTTTGGCCAAAAATGCAATTTGAAGTTTTGCCGAAAAGCGGCCGCCCACTTTTCATATTGCATCTTATGCAACTTAAAGGCGGCGTCAAGTGGAATAAGGCGGTTAAGGATTTGTGTGTGTGTGTGTGTGGGGGGGGGGGGGGGGGTCGTCTGTGGCTAAGGTTGCTTTTAAATTCAATTGGATGGGCGCTCATGTCCACTGAAGAGATAAGACAAAGGCAAGAAAACTCATTAACATACAGAGGAGACGCAAAAATCTCAACGAGTGCTACTTGTAATGCGGCTAATTACAAAATGGCGTCTGGCAGCAGCAGCGGCAGCAGCAGCTTAAGTGCCCGCTTAACGCTGTTCAGATAACTTTAAAATCATTTCCTAAAGCGTTGCCGACTAACTCATTAGTGGTTCGCGACCCTCTCTACACTGCACCCACTTAACATAATGTATTTATTTATATTATGCAATGCTGGCCAGCGTTAATGCCACTGTTAAGCTGCCACTAAGCTGTCAGACACTGCACTGGAGTGTGAGTGGGGGAAAGAGAGAGAGAGAGCGCTTTTAACTAATTAATGTTAAGTTGTGGATATAAATCAAAATCAATATGCATATAGTGTCAACAACAACAGTCGCCGCTGCTAAGATCAGAATCGGCGTAACAAGAACAACAACAATAACAGCTGCAACTGTCAAAATGTCAAGCATGTTAAGTGTCTGGCAACGACATTAACTGCCGACAGGTGGACAAAAGTAAAAGAGCAATCATGAAAAGAGAAAGGAGCTAATAACTCGCGGAATTTATATTAATTAAAGCAGATAATGCTATTTTGCTTACCCCCAATGCATACTACTTTTCCAAAAGCAATAAAATACCCATTATAATTATAATGATGCTTTAAAAAAAATTTATAGAAAATGTGTTTATATATATATATATATTAAAAAACTAGAATATATAACAATTTTAAATATTAAACTATTAATTTAAATAAAATAGGTAACAAAATATGTTAAATATGAAAATTAATAATTTAAATTGTAATTGCCAGAAAACAAACAACGAATTATAAAAACAGTTTAGTAAATATAAAATTAAATTAAACTGCCACTGGCATTTTTATTCGGGTTTATTGATCGCATTTCAAAACTATACCTTAATTTAAACTCCAGTATTATGTTCGATTGTTCGGATTGGTGGCTTGTCCATAACATGAAAGCCGTTAAATGTTCGAGAACAATAATTGTGAAGGGAGTAAATTGGCTGGCGTGCAGAAAGCCTCGTCGATTTAACGCTGCAAATGCAGCTGCATTTACAGTGCTTTATGCTTGTCGCTGATTGGCCAATTAAAACGAGCGCTTAATACAAATTACAAAATTAACACGCTTAAAGCTTCAAACAGCACACTAAGCCATCTATCTATCTCTATCCCTCTTTGCGCCTCTCCTCTCGTCTATCGTCTTTCGCCCTCTCTCCCTCCTATTCCCTATCTATCTAACTGACAACCGACAATAACAACAACAACAAACGACCAACAGCTATGCAATTGTGTTTGGTTGAAAGGGCGCTTGTGTGTGTTTGTGTGTGGGTGTGTGTGTGTGTAAATTCGCGCTGCTGTTGTGTATGCTTGGCATATTTACGCCAACTTTAGTTATTTGAATTACGTGACTTCAGCAACAGTTCCATGACTGAGTTAAACAGCACCCACACACATACACGCATACATCTAAAGCTGGCTTGAACTTTGTGCAATTTTTTAAGCACACACACGCTCACATGCGCACGTAGCTCTATGCGTGTATTACTTACGTACACACACTCGTACTTATAAATACTTACTTGCTTACTTACTCACTATCTGTCTCTCTGTCTGTCTGTTGATTACATATGCACGTAAAAAAAATATTGAAGTAGCAGCAGCAAAACGGAAACGCAAAGCTTTGCAAAAGAAGAAAACTAAGGCACAACCAAATGCAGCCACGGCACGAATTCAGCCACGCTACACGCGACGCCTGCCCTACTCTTAAGCTAACAGTAAAAGAAGACTGCCGCTCTCATCTGAGATATTTCCCTTCTCCAACTGTATAAATTCTCATTAACGCTTTCTTTCTTTCTCTCTCTCCTCTAAATAAGAGCGCGATCAGTGAGCTTTGCTCGCATTGAACATCTGTCAAAATTAGACGTTTTTTTGTTGTATAGCAGGTAGCTTTTGCAAGTGTAAGTAAGTTAAGATGGCGGCCACCCGTTTGCTGTTATTGCTGTTGCTGCTTTTTTTTGGCTTTGAGTTTTTAGCCTTTAGCCAAATAAGTGTTTTAGCAGACGTTGCAGACGTTGGCGTCGACGTTGACGCTGCAAACAGTGCCGGAAGTTGCTACGACAGCTGCAGGAAACTCTAACTCAGTTACACACACACACACGCAAACACACACACGTACAAGCCAAAACGCGCACCTTCTGTGTATTGCTTGATTTTGGTTCGTGTCATGTTTGCTTTCGTGACACGAATATTTATTAATTATTTTATTTGTTAAATAAATATAAATTTTCTTATTTTGAAAAACATGTGCTTAACACTTGCCCCATTTTTGAGGTGTGTCGTATGTGTCGTGTCGTATTGCAAAAATGCTAAATGCTCTCATCTCTAGTCTTTTGTACAATTTCGCCGCTGCTCTGTGCTGCAAATTGTTGAAAGTTAGCAATAGATTTTTAACGGAAGTTGCATATGTGCGCACGTGTTTCTACCAATGCCCAAAATTCTAACAACCTCCTCCACATAGCCCCGCACACCTTGTGTAACCTTCAAGTGCAAATCCTATCAGTTCTCTGTTCAACTCAATTCACGCCACACGCTGTAATTAAGGGCTGTGCACGGGCGTGGCACGTCATCATTCAAGCGCAGCAGATTAGGCCAACCGATTGCCGTATTCTCACCCGATCTCCCCCTACCGCCCCCTATCTAGGAAGCACACACGCCTCCTCGAGTGCCACGCCTCGCCTCGTGGGCTGCGTGTGCGCGTCTACTTAACGAGAATTTATCGTCTTGCTGCCGCTGACATATTTACCACTTTAGCACTTTGGATCCGCCAGCACCAGCACCAGCAACAGCACCAGCACCAGGAACCGCTGCTGGTCTAGTTGCAATTATGGCAGACGAAAACGTCTTGTGTCCTGCGTCTAATTTAATGGAAAAACAAGAAGGCGAAGCAAAAGATGGAGATGGAGAAAAAAAATGTTTGGAATGCCGCTGAAGCATCTGCAGAGAGGCTTGAAACAGCGGCTGCATGCGATAAGTTAATGCATGCCCAGAAATGAATGCACATTATGATTGTAAGCCTATTTGTCAACTGCAGAGCTAGTTGGCCAGGGCAGGGAAGTGTAGGGGAGTTGAGGGGTGCAGCTTTTGTCTGTCTGTCTGCCTGTCTGCCTGTAGCCTGTAAGCCTGCCACTGTTTATGTCATTTGCATCGTTGTTGAGGCGTAAAACGCGACAAGGCAAAGACAAAATGACAAGAGTCGAGCAGCAGCAAGAAGTATGCCTGGTTTGACGATACTCTGTAATTGGCTACGAAATTCTCTCCCATAACTTCACTTACTGTGCTTCAGTAGATATCTTCATCTTTAATTGTGACTTCAAGTCCACAACGAAAGTGCGATATCAAAAATTGAAAGAATTTCTCAAAAGACAAACTTTAATTCACTTAAAAATTTGCACATTTTAAATTTTTATTTTCATTTTTTTCTGCTTGAATCACATACAAATATACCCCGACTCAATCAGCTTGAAAACTGACAGACATGGCTGACATGGCTATATATATACAGATTTTAATCGATTACTTTAATTTGATTGATTGACAAAAGCAATCAGTAATGAAGATAAATAAATCTTTAAAGATGGAATAGCTATAAAATAATGAACAAGAAAAGATAAATCGAGAAAGTCATTAAATGCATAGATCCAGCGATAATAATAATTATATTGGATTCGTTCTCCTTTCTGCAATTCAAATGTTCCTTGGCAAATCTTAATTTTTCGGCAGCGTTTTTTTTTTTTTTTTGTGTTTTTTAAGTGTGTTTTTTGGACTATTTGTACTATATGTACATATGTACTTGAAGGGGTCGGAGGACCCTCTGTAAGGGAATAGTAACTAAAGACTTTGCATGGGGTGATTCTGAAATATGATGAACTGTATAAGCCACAGCTACCAGCAACAACAAAAATAGATACAACAACAAACAATCACAAAAACAATGATATTATGTCATTAGAACTCGAAAGCTGAAGTTTATAAATCAAAGTAAATCCCATTGCCATAAATGGTAGTTGTTAAACAAATACGAAAGCAAAGCTAAGCTCTTTATTATGTTTAAATCTTAAGCAAGCTGCATTTAATCCCAGAAACCGTAAACCAATAAGTGTTCAACTGTCGTCAATGAGAGAGAGCGAGAGAGAGAGAAAGGGAGGAGAGAAAGAGAGAGTAAGAGAGAGAGAGAAGAAAATCGTTTCTTATTATCACAATTAGTTCAACATTTAAACACTTTTTAGAATCTTTACTGCAAAGCTTGGTAAAATACAATTTAGAAAATAGAAAACAAAAATGTTGAAATAATTTGAAAATGAAGCTGTGCAGCGCTGCCTCAAAACTAAATGTTTATTCTGCTTGCGATTGATTCATGGACTGCAATCGACGTCTGTCCAGTTGTCTGACCATTTATCTATCCAGCTATCCATCTATTCAGCTCGACATCTATATCATTCCCCTCCCCCCATTATCACGCCTGCTTTTGTTCTACGACTTGGCGACTTGGTGTGATGGAAAATTAAGATTCAATTGTCTGCATTTCAAAGTTGTCAATGTTCATTACCAGCTCAATACAAACGTACCAAATGTGAACGGAATCCAAATGCGACTATTTATATATATATATATATAAATATATGTGAGTGCTGCTTAAGCACTGAATTCGAGTTGAGCTCGTGTCGTCTTTTTGCTCGTTGAGCAATTGAGGAATATGTAACAAGTATATAAAGCTATGTATAAAATAAATAGATAACTGTATTTGGTGTATGAATTATGCTAAATATAAATTACACTCATTAAATCAGTCAATTCAGCCAAAGCCAAGTTCAGCTGACGATATTTAAATATTATATTATATTATTATTATTATATTATAATGGTTTTCTACGTTTTCAACTAATTTTAATAATATGATTTCAATTTCACAATTTTGAATTTTTGAAGGAATGGGTGTAAAAAATAGGGACAGACGAATCGGCTATTGATGCTGATCAAGAATATATATACTTTATGAAGTTTTGAGACGCTTCTGTTACAAACTTGACGCCAAAATTATAAAACCTTCTACAAGGATATGAAATAAAATATGCTATGATATTTATTAATAATTATCAATATTCTACTATTAAGCTTCTTATTTAAGGCACTAGTCAGCATTATTATTAATATATATATTAATTTATTAATAATAGATGTACTTCAAATATTGACGATGGCAATTGACAAATGAATTTCAAATATTTGCCCATATTCACCTAGCTATTTATTTAGTTTGATTTAATCCGTCTGCATTTAAATTCATTTTGTTTATTTTTTCTTTTGCAGTTTATAAAGTTGTTATGTGCTCGTGTTCGTGCTCGTGTCTTGTTGGAAATAATACGCAGATACGAGGCCATCTCTAGTGTTCGATTGTGGGATGGCGATGTAACGAGGCTGGCTGGAATGCTCCTCAGGAGAGATTCGTAACGCCTGCCACGCCCACAAATCGATGTTGTTGTTGTGGTGACTGCAATTGTTGTTGTTGTTGTTTTTATTGCATTCAGTTACTGTGCGCTTAATGGACTTCGTATGTCATTTTCAAATTGCAATAGACTTTGAACGGGTCGTCTGAGGGCAAGAAAAAATGTCACCCACAGACGCGGATAAAGCGCACACACACACGCACACGCAGATAAAACTGTCAACAGCATGCATGTGTGCATCCCTGTGTGTGTGTGTGTGCCTCAAATAGCGCTAAATGACCGCAAAGTGTTTTCATTATTTGTGGCTGCCAACAATTTATATCGTTCATTTAGGAATTTCTCTATACACTCTCGTCTGCTCACTCTACCCACCCCCTCTATATCACCCTCTCTCTCACACACACACACACACACACACAGACACACACACACATACAAATACACACAACAACAATGGAACGGGAGCAAGAAATGCAGCCACAACAACAACAAAATAAAAGCAGTTGCTGGCTAGAAAAAAAGATAAACTGCGAGCACAGTGTGTGTGTGTGTGTGTGTGTGTTTGGACAGTGGACACTGCACACTGGAACCGGGATCCTGGACTCTGGACCCTTGGACATGCGAGACATTTGGGTCGTGTGTTGTGGCCATCATTGTGGCCATGGCAATGTCTGCGTCTCTCTTTACCCCTACCCCGTTCGCGTGCAGCATCAACTTCAGCATCCTTTGCTTGCTGCATGTGTATGGCTTCATTATCGTCTCCACGTCATCATCATCATCATAATCATCATCATCAGTAGGATTTGCTGGAGCACTCGCGCTACCCACAAAATTGTCAGCTAAACTTTAGCTTTAGTTGTTCAAAATTTAATCTCAAAATGTTGCCACAACTTGAAAATTAATTGACTCATTTTGTTTTTTTAATTTTTTATTTTGCCCAAAAGTTTAATTGATGTGTATTAAATTAATATTAAATTAATATAGTAAACAAATTTTCATCAAAATGATGATAAAGATGAAATATTATCAAATTTGACAGCAGCTCTGTTAACTATACGATAACATGAACTAATGTTGTTATTATGTTATGTTAACATTAAAATTAAGATTAAAATTAGCAACCAGTTTGACATTCTTTCTTTAGATACCCGATAAGCATAAATTAAGAATAATTGAATTTTGAGCGTAAAGTGAATGTAAAACGATTGAAATCAAATTAATAGCAATTTAGCTAGTTGGTCTGTCCGTCAATGAATTGACATTTTGTGTGACCTGTACTGGGCAACCGCTAGCACTGTGTGCTCGAGTGTGTTTGAGTGGAACACTGTTTTCGGTGCAGTTTATAAATGTCGATGACAAGGCGATGTGTGAATTGAGTGTGAGTTTGAGGCTACCCGATAATGACACTGAATCCCTACTGATGGTTGGTTACTACATATATTGAGAGAGAGAGAGAGAGAGAGAGAGAAAGAGAGAGAGAGAGAGCGAGAAAGAGAGCTATATGGTTAAAGAGAAAGAGCTAAGGAGGGGTCCCTAGCAGGCTGTCTGCATGCAGTTAACACTCACACATAAAATTCTCTGTGTATGTGTGCACAGAAAAAAAAAACCTGACTAGTATAGATTACGTAAGTGTAAAATACTTAACATTAGGATAATCACTGAAATTAAGTATAACAATAAAAAATGATTATTTGCGGCAGACCAGAGATTACATATCCTTGCTGAGACCTTCAAATTTGATACTAGGAATACGGGGAATGAATATGTTTTTGTATGTTTTAAGCAAATTTTATTCATATGTTTTCTGTTTCACGATTGACTGCTCAATGAATATTCCTCAAGTATGTAGTTATTTTGACAGCTAATTGATATAGTTTTCCGATTCGGACGGCTTTTACATCCCTAATTACGGAAGCAAATGGACGGATATATGCCAAGTTTCAATTAGAAACTGAGGGATTCAAATGATGAACAGATGAACATGGCTTTATCGAATCGGCTAGTGAGATTGATCATGATTATATACACTTTATTGCTGCCTCGTACATGCAGCATATATAAATATTATTTACATATTTTTAATGGGTTCTGGTTATGAAAATCATTTTGGAAAATTCGACTTTTGATCTTAGTTAAATCTCAATTTCAGTTGGACAGGTTGAAAGGGTTCGGTGATTTAGTTTTTTACCGAATACATTCTACATCAAGTTTTTTTTTACTGTACTTGTATGTGTGTGCGTGTGTGTGTCTGTGTGTGTCTTTCTGTGCAATACGTGTGTGGTTTGTGCGTCGATGCAAAGAATTTTAGTTGATAACAGCAAATGCAGCAGCAAAGCAAGCGTTGTTGTTGTTGTTGCTGTTGCTGTCGTTGATGATGGTGTCGCTGTCGCTGCACTTGTTGTTGTTGTTGCTGTTGTTGTTGGGGCACTTGCAACACTTCGGCATCTGGCGGCAACGTGGCAGCCCTGGCAATAGCAATGTGGCGAGTGCTTGGCTTTGAATGGCAAGTGTCAATTTTAGAAAATGTTTATTTTACGCGACACTTGCTCGTTTCGCCTGCCCCTCCCCCCTCCCTCTCGCGTTGTCAAATGATGGGCGTGGCAGTTAGCCACTTATAAAGTTATTAATGTGAGCTCAGATTCGCTGATAAGGCGCCGCACTTGAAACGCAATTCAATTGCAATTTTATGAAGTCATCGTTAATTCGTCGGCTTTTTTTAAAAGTCTCTCGCAGCCTTTGCACCCACTTCTCGCCATTCGCCATTTGCCAAACTGCCTGGTCATAAATTTGAAGGATTACTGCAAACGCCAGCCCAAATCAGTGGCAGATCGCGACTCGCAGCGAGTTGCAAGTTTATTCCACTCAATTGAATTGCAATTTTTCGCTGCTCTATTTTTTCCTCTTCCAGCTGCCAACTGATAAATGGTGTTAAGCAAACAAATTTGGTGCATTTTTGCTCGACAATCGTCGGAGTCGGAACTGTGGAGCTGTGTATCCAAGTTAAGATCGGCGCCTTTTTTACTTTACTCTACTTTATATTTCCACTTTGAACAAATAATAAAGATAATGCAAATGTTGCTATTATGTAACGTGTTCGAGGAATCCATAAAATATATATGTATATGTATATATGTATATATATTCGTGATCGCTAGCCGAGCTTCTCAACTTTAAAGATAACTCAATGAAAATTTGTATACATTCATCATTTATGACATTTATGACAACTATATTGTATATCGTCGAAGTTTTTTGTTTTCTTATTAACAAAATAACTAAGACTACGTTCTTCACACTTACTAAAAAAGAATTATCATCATCGAAGCAATATATCAAACAGCTGGCATAGGAGTAATCGGTTAAAAGATAAGTTTCAAGTTGTCGATCAAAATAGGCGTGAAACAATGTTAGTTAACGGTTTCTTTTTTCTTTGACACACCTAAAAATAGCCAGCTAAATACAAAATCATAAGAAAATCCTATAATACAAACTAAAATTTAGTTGAAAGCACATTAACTTCGGTCTACAGGGAGCCTAAGACAACTGGTCTTTCTTTCTTTAAGTGTGTCTGAAACGATTTTGTTCTTTATTAAAATGCTACCATTTTTGCAGTGAAAGTTGTAACTTAATTGCTTTAAATTGTTGTGGATCTTAAAAATCATTAGACACAGCTTAGGCTGATCTACTTGGCATTGGCAAGCGCTAAAAAGTATGCTAAGGGATATGTTGCTGGGTTCATTAAGCAAAATCTCAGAGAAAAAAAACACAAAAACACATAAAACGGTTTACGCGTACAGCTAAAAAGCTAAAAAGCCCCCACACCCCCCTGCGAGCTGCCCCTGTGTGATGAGTCAATTTATTATGCCATGAAGCGGATGCAAGAAGCAGAAATAGAGCTGTCGATAAGAGCGCGGAGTGGGCAGGGGTGGGCCGGGGTGGGCCGGGGTGGGCCGGGGTGGGCCGGGTGTTAAGGTCGAGGCGTTGCTGTTGAGAGGAGCTGCAGTCTTACAATAATTGCCAACAGCAAGCAAATCCGATGCTTCATTAGTATCGATTATGCGTTTAATGACCTGCTCACTCAAGCACTCAAGCGCCAGCAGAAGGGGGTCACATTGTGCTAGTTATGTTCAGGGGGGTTGGAGGAGTGGTGGGGGGTGGAATGATAATGATTGTCGCCATAAATGTGGCAAGTGCCGCAAGAGTGGTGCAGACATTTATTGAATAACTTTATTGATTTATACGAACAATTTCCAGCGCAATGCATACGAAATTCAAAGAAAAAAACACAAAAAAAAACGAAAAAAAAAATAGAGAAACCAGCTGCAGATATTAGAGACTAGATGATGTCCTCCTAACTACTATGCTAAGCCAAGTGCATGTGAATTTGTGTGTGTGTGTGTGTATGTGTGAGTGTGCATGCAATTTGAAAAGTTTTTTGGCCATGGCGGCAATAAAACAAATGATATTCCATAAAAGAAACTTTTAACAGTTCAGGTTTTTTACTTTGAGGCACCATAATCAAACTTTAGACATTTACACCAACTGCCAATGTGCACACACACACACACACACACACACACATACACTGTTAACCCGACCAGACAGCAGCAGGCACACACAGGGAACTTATAATAACAGTGCGACAGCAAAAATCAGACATCTAATAGCTCAATCAGCTTAAAAGTATCGCTCTGTCGTGTATGATGGCTTATCGGAGTCATTTCTGTTCAAATGAACTAGTTGCAAACTAATGTCGAACTTGAATCTGCAGCTAGAAACTGCAACTAGCTGAGAAACTCACGAATCAATAAAATACTCGACTATCTCTGGCACGCTAAGGAATATATGCCCCTGTAGACAGGTGCCAATCTGCTGATATCTAAATTTTAGTCCCGATTACGAGATTTCATTTTATTATGACTTATAGGCTGCTAACACATTTGTGAGTGATTGTTTAAGCCCTTTCCGATCCATCAAATTTGAAGCGTGTATTTCGACAGATTAGACCTATGCCAGCTAAATTATATTCTGATGCGATGATGATGGTTTTTTGTTCAATATTCATTTTTTAATACAAGCAACAAACGCTTTGACCGATTGCTTCTGTGGCAGCTATATAGTAAATTAGTCCGATCCTGTAACTGACTGAAAAGATCGACGGGTATGCAACGATTTTCATCAGCTTTTCCTTTAAGGCTGAGAGAGTTATGCTCAAATGAACAAAACACAAAAGATAGTCAAGAACATATATGTATGTACTTTCAGGAATCGAGTATAAACAAAAACTGATCATAATTGATGGAATTTAGAAGAGCTAAAATGATATGTTTCAGATGAGAACTGGTTCATACACAAAAGCAGTGAATTATTACAAATATATATTAATCTTAAGTTTATTAAGTTTAAAACAGTGGGTATATTGCAGTGAACTAGTTCAGAAAGATTCAGAATGTATTTTTTTTTTAATGTGGAGTGCGTTTATTCAGTTATAATAAAAGAAACTCAAAGAAACTAAAAAGAAATCGTAATGAAAGTTTAACTGGGAACTGGGATGTGAAACCACTGTAAAAGTGAACCACTGTGAACCACTGTGAACCACTGCAAGCCATTGTGAACTGCAATTACGCACTGTTGCATTTTGAATGGTTCGTTTTGCTGGTCAAATGGTATTTCATAAATTTTTAAAGCCTTTTTTCATTTGAGTGGAACTTTTGGCCCACAGCCAAAGCCCAAACCAGAGCATAGATGAAAAAAAACCGCAGACGCCAGCTAGCTGTTACTATACAGATATATATATATATATATATATATACATACATATATATATGTATATAGATGTCTATATGTATATATATATACATGTATGGGTGCTGCTAAACTTTGTGTAGTATGGGTGGCAGCAACTTGCAATTTGAAGTGGCTCAAAGCAACTGCTCGAAATTTGTTCACAAGTCGTCGTCGTCGTCGTCGACATTCACATCCACATCCACATCCACATATCCTTATTCACAATGCTGAACGTCAACATCTTCGTCCTTGCAACGTCATGTGTGGACTGCTTGCAACTAGTTGCAATTTGTGTGCAAAAGTTTTAACACCATTTACTCGGTTTCATATGGAGACAATTAAGCGAGCGATTAAATTTATATTATCAGGGGATTCAGTTTTACATATCCACATCCAACCCGCTACGCCCAAAACTTTTGGCATTGTAAACATTGCGCAACACAAGTTGTCCAATTGGCAGTGTGTGTGGCAGACAAGTGGAGTGGCACGTTGAGGAGGCAAGGTGGGCAGAGATGTGTGGGCTGCGTGCATACTTTCATATTCATATTCGCATTTAAACTTGCATCATTTCTTTTTTCAAGGCCCCGCTCCGAGCTCATTAAATACGCATTAAAGTTTAATTATAAACATTTTGCGCTTGCACTTGGCAACCGAATTGGCCGAAATGGCTCGAAATGGCTCGAAATGGCCGCAACGACAGCGTTGAAAAGCGCGGAAAAGCATGGAAAAGCGTCGAGTAGCGCAACGAAAGTCAAAGTAATTTGGCCAGCACACCCTACCTGCAATCCGTGCGGGCATTTCGATAGCTCAAACTGCTAACCGACTCCAGAAGCTGCCTCTCCATGCCAACTCACAGCCAAATTACATAGTCTATCTGTTAACTATGCTTTAAAAGTAAGTAAAGCTAGTTTATTGTCTAAAATCATATTTTACAAAGGTTCAGACATCTAAGATATGCTTAAGATTGTGGCTGTGTGGATCGAAGGAGGAGTATTCAGTTGGAATTAGAAGAGGAAAAGGATATGTGTTGTGTGTGTGTTTTACAGTATTTTATCCTTTGTTTATTATTATATATTATTCGAATTTCAGGCTATATATATATATATATATATATAGCATGTAAAGTTCATAAAGACCGTTAAGG
This sequence comes from Drosophila ochracea, assembly GCA_035044125.1. NCBI lineage: Eukaryota > Metazoa > Arthropoda > Insecta > Diptera > Drosophilidae > Drosophila > Drosophila ochracea. The sequence continues at coordinate 4,897,548 of JAWNML010000021.1, forward strand.
TACCCGATATTCTTCCAAACTTTCTTAAAGTCTCACGTTACTGACTGCGGGCTAAGCTGATACCATTTGAGCTAAAAAATGATCAATATCAGACAAATACATCTATCATATTGCACGGTTCTCCAAATTTATAATGAAATTGAGGTGTACACAGGTGTATTAATCGAAAATAGCCATTCATTATTGATATACCCTGAAGTCATTGAAAATGTGTAAGTCGCCGCATAAGATATATTTATTCTTAATCAGGATCGGCCGCCGTTCTGGCCAATCTAAAGACTTTGGTAGATAGGATCAAATATATAAGTAATTAACTGGATTGACTATAATGATTTAGTTTAGCTATAGGTCGATTTTTAGTATGTTTTTTGTTTAAGCGATATTTTAAAGTTTATCGATTTTCGTTTTATGGCAATATGAAGTAATTGACGATAGTTTTTAGGAGGGTTTTACTGTTCTTCCCAGATTGTAATCAATGAAATAATCAGTGCAATGAATTTGCTGATTCTTTTGTTTGTTAAACATATATTTTATTGTGTCATAAAAAACTTGATATTTGTAGTTCTTAATATTGAGCTAAATACAAATTTGCAAACGGCGAATTGTAGCGTATTTCACATTATTTAATGGCCGCATTTTGCATGTGCCACAGTTGCTCCCTGACCCCACTGCAGTCCCCCTCTCACAATTGCCCTTGTCCTGGACCTGACCTCTCTCACTCTGTGTGTGTGTGTTCCCTCTGTGTGTTATTTGTAACGTTGAAATGACTTTTATAAATGCCATGAATATTTTTGTTGTTGGGAGGGTGCCTCGAAACATAATTTTTAACGCAGCATTTCCCTTGCTCCAGTCGAAAGGGAAGGGGGTGTGGCAGGATGGGTGGTCGGTACTCAAGCACTTTGCAACATTTGGTGGGTTTTGGGGCCATTTTCACATTACACAATTCGCACTTTTCGCAGTGGTGCAGCTAATTTTGCGAGAAACTGACCTTTAAAGTTGTGAAGCAGACCCAAAACTTGGCAGGCAAAAAAACAAAGTGCTAATAAGCCTGGCAATTGCCTTCAAAATGTAGCCTGTGCCACAGGGATAAGTGTGTGAGTGTGTGTGTGTGTGTGTTGTGTAAAATGCCTTCTTCCTTCGCTGCGTTTTGTGGACAATGCGATGCTTATCGGCATTTAATGGGCTTCCCCTTAGTTGGCAGTCCGACTGTCCCACCAACTGTAGATACAAAGTCAGTCGATATATATACACACACACACACACACACACATACGCACACACAGTCGCATTCAATATCGTTTTACTTATCGTTTGGCCATAAAAATTGCCAGCGCAGAAAATTGTTTAGTCCTTTTGGCATGTCTGGCACTTTGAGAGATTGGCCAAGGGATTGAAATTGTGCTAAGCATTTTGGTTAAGACATAGGGATAGGGCTGGCAATAGCAAATAGCAATAGCAATAGGAATTGGGTTAGGAATTGCTATAGAAACTGGTCTAGCTCCTTGGACTTGGCATAAGAGTTGAGCGCGTGTCTCATTTTATATCATTTGAAAGCACGACTCACAACCCGATTTCCGTCGATAATTTTTTATTTTATTTTTTTTTATAGACAATCATTTTAATTGTGTAATCATACTTCAACAATTTAAATATTTTTAATAAAATGAATTCACGTTTAAATCACCTAACTATTTATGTATGAGTAATTTATTGGTTTTATTGGCCAATTGTTTTGTTTTTTGGCCTCTTTAAGAGGAATATTCAGCGGAGGGATTGTCTTCAGTGTCTTGTTTAGATGATCAGAGTATCTCCTTACACATTTATAGCTAATAATAATGTCTAGAATTGGTTAATTTTTCTGTAGTCGTATCGGGAATGGTCAAGTTTGTCGAAACTTTACAAATTTGATGCATATTTTTGTATGAAATTTATTTAATATCGTATCAAAATTCGACAGTGACTCCTCTCTAGTTCGTCTAGAAGAGGCGGGGTTTCTTTGTGCTGCTCGCAATAGGGGGTTGGGGCTTCGGACTTTGGGCTCGGGGCTCGGGGCTACGACTAAAGTTGAAACGTTGAAACAGTAGCTGGAAACTGCAGCTTTATCGCGACTAGCCGCTTTGGGCCAGTATTTTGTTGTTGTTGTTGTTGTTGTTGCTGCTCTTGTTGGCTTGTCTATTTTTATGGTCAACTGGGCGAATGTTTCGATTTATTTGCGCCCAAAAATCTGCACAAGACGATAATGATTGCTGTTAGATAATGATGATGCTGTTCATTTTTGTAATTTTAGTTTATTGCAAATGGCTGTTCGAACATCGAACTAGGCACCACACCCGATTCCCACCGATTCAATGGCATTGCCCAGCTGGTACAGTTGCCGCCAAAAACATGCGGGGGTAGTGCGGGGGTTTTTTTGTTGGGGATTTGTGGGCACATGCAAATGTTTAACTTGACAAAATAATTACGCAGTCCAACAGAAATAAAGTTTGTTTTGTGCTGTCGGCTGTCGGTTGTCGGTTGTCACTGGCAGCGGTTGCTGGCAATTAAAAACTTGCTGAATTCTGTTGCCTTTCTTTTTTGTTGATTTTTGTTGGTGTTTTGTTTTATTATTATTATTATTATTATTATTATTACATTTCGGCTTGGCAATAGATTTGATTTGAAAATCCGGGCAAGTCGGTGAGTCGTTTCAATCAGCGTTTCCATCGTCGAAGTTGTTGTCGTTGTTGTAATTCGCATGCAAATTGCAAAACTTAAATTAAATGTCACCGCACGAGTTGTAAAAAGTTGAAACAATAAGCTAGCACGAGCACTAGTTGACAAAACTCGACGATATTAAGCGAAAAAATGGCACAACTACGAGTTACCCTGTTAATTAGTTAGTTATACCCATACCAACATGCATCTGATTTCATTTTGCAAATGTGATGTGTGAAGATTTGCATCTGCGTACTGATGAGACAATCTCATATTGCAGGTTTTTTTTTATTTATTTATTTATTTACCATACATCATGTCTAAAAATCGCAATTACATCTGAGTATGTTTTATATTTTGATGATTTATCAGATGATTTATACAAGCTAAAATGGTCAGCTATTGATTCGGATAGACCCAGAACTCATCCTTGAAGAAAATGTAACAACTTGATGGTAACTCTTAGGAGGACTTCCAAAATGCAAGCGTATCCGATGTGCAACAGAAAATCAACTCTGAGCTTGGCGTGTGGCAGCAGTAAGCTTTTGTCCGTCGGCCACAATGCCTAATGAAATAATTAATTACTCAGAGGCGTTGAACCCTTTGTTGGTGTGGCCATGTCAGGGAATGAAATGGATTGGAATGGAATTGTGGAATGGGGAATGGTTAATGGGTAAACGGCGTACGGCGGTCAACCAATTAAATGAATGCACTTGATTATTAAGTGATTTATATTAAGCACCTGACTTAGATGCCACTCGGAGTCTGAACTGTGAACTGAGAAGCTCGGTGTTTTGGCATCGCCTCGCAGCTCAATTTGCAATTTGTAATTTGTAATTTGTGCTAATGAGTGCGTAAATTTAACGCCTGATTAACGCAACGACCGGAGCGTAGATACCTGCGGCCAGTTTGCGGCGCTCGTTTGGCTTTTGGCCTGCTGCTTGTGGCCTCCTGGCTTTTGGCCAAATAGTCAATTGACTCGAGGGCAGGAAACGAGCGGTTGGGGCTCGGTTTGAGCAGCAGCTTAACATGAGATATTTGACTTAATTTATTATCGAGTCAGTCTCAGTCTCCATCTCTCTCTCTCTCCCTCTTCCTCTTTCTACCTGTGGTTTTATCGCTTTTCCATTCTTGCCGTCTCTATGTCTCTATCTCTCTCGCTCTCTCTCTCTGTATTCATCGGTAGCACAATAAATGATTATGTGTGCATTTTGTGGCTTAATTATGATTAATTATGCTTGGACTTGAATGTCTGCTCAATGAACTACGCATAAATCGTGTGAAAATAAACAAGTTCCACATCCAAGTGAGTCCCAAGTGGTTGAAGATTATGATGAAATGTTGAGATTATGCCAACACCCAAGCTGTTTAAGAAAGGTTGATAATTTCTTGTGCTTAAGGGAATAGCTGATATATGAAGTGAGAGTTGTGGAAGTCAAAGTAAAGAAAATTCGAATGCTCCAGTCGAGACAGCTTGACTACGAGATACCCTTCACCCAGTAGCCTGACTGATTTTAGTTGTTTGTTCAATATCGTTATCGATAAAATAAATTATGGTATACGAGAATTTTTATTGAAAATTTAAAGTCACCAGAGAGCAGCCATAACAACAACAACAGACTACATTTGTATCCCAAATATGATTATAATCTTTACACAAATATATATATATATATATATATATATATATATCAAAAGAAGTGGGAAATTGTTTTCAGTTTTGAAACCGACAGGGAGAAAAGGGCATATCGGAGTGCACTCAAATATATACTCATACTTTTAGTGGGCACTTCATAATCACATTGATAGCACCGTTAACAACAACACTAGCAGAAGGGGGAGAGGAGAGGAGAGGAGTGGTAGGGAGAGAAAAGACTATGAAAAAAGAGAGCTGCAGATGGCCGAAAAAAGAAAGTTTAGCTAGATACTTTTACAGTTATTATTGAAAGCTGCAAAAACTTTGGCTTATTTCATTACGCCAAACTTTTCATTACGAGCTAAACGAATGAACGATCAAACACACACACACACACACACACACACATACACACAGACACACACAGACTCAAGTGGCACACATTACTCATACGCAACGTGTGTGTTGCTTGCCCACTTTGTGGCTGTTATCAATGTGCAAGTTTTTTTTGTTTGGTTTATGGTGCAAAAACAAAAAGTAACCAAAAACTTGAGTCAAACGAAGGCCAACTGTGAGTGTGTGTGTGTGTGTGTGGGTTGGGGTTCGGTTGAGAGGGGTAATGGGTTTAGCAAATGGGCGGTGTGAGCGGAGGGGATAAGGGGGATTGTATGAAAGCTATTTGAAACGTCAAACAAATTGAATTGAGACTCGAGTTTGGTAATAGCGCTGATAATTGGCCGCCCGACAAAACTCGCAACCAAAAACTGTCGCTTGCCACCTCAGCCAGAGAGTAATGAAAGCGAGCAGAGACAGGGCAAAGGGGCAGGCAGGCGTAGCAGCAATTGAATTGCGTTTGACGTGTGAGCTTTTATGGTTTTTATTACATTTATGTGTCTCTATATATATGTATATAAATATATATGTGTGTGTGTGTGTGTGTGTATGAGATGGGGAGTTTAATGGCGCTCTGAGTGGTTTGTTGTCTACAATTCCTATGGGTCGGACACATATGAAAATTGATTTGTTTGATTAATGCATAATGGACATAGTGTCCTTATCTAAAACTCGGAGCACTCAAGGGACATACAATCTGAATCCTGTATCTACATCTCCATCTAGTTGGCCGTTGCTCTTTGTAGTTTATTAATTGCCATCTAATTGCTGCTGAGCACGCAAACAGTTTTCTTTGCTCCTTTCCTTATTTTTTTTTTGTTTTTCTCTCTTCCTTCTAATTGAAAAGTGACCAACACGCACAGATCTATCTGTGTGTGTGTGTGTGTGTGTGTCTGTGTCTGTGTATTTGTGTGTGAGACTATAAAATGCAAATTAATTTGCACCACAAACTTTTTGTGTATAGAAAAAAGAATTTGACAAAAAAAATATATATATTCATTTATTGAAAGTGTAAGAGAGCGAGCGAGCGAGCGAGCGAGAGAGAGAGAGAGAGAGAGAGAGTGAGAGAGGGAACACACATTTTCACACTATAACTAAATTAAAAGTTTTGCTAACTAAAAAACAATTTGTAAGCCAAAAGTTGCCCCACTCAACACAGCAGAATAAAAAGGAGGAAAATATGGCGAGCGGGTGTCGGAGGGGATAACTGCATTTCACATTTAACGGCCAGGCTTTGCATTTTCTCTATACCCTATAAATATAATAATGTAATACCCCATAATATAATAATAAATGCCCTATGAAGCCACTAAACATTTGCTTTTTTTTAATTTAAGAAAACCGAGTGGGATGTGGATTTCACATAATCTGTCAAATTTATAATTTTTATTTAGCTGAAAATATAACACTAAAACTACTTAAATTTGTTATTGCTTGTTGTCGTTTATACATATAATTTTATAATCCATAATCAACTCCAGCATGTTGCAATTCTTCAATCTGAGCATCTTTTCGGAGTATTCAATATGTTACAAATGCTTACAGGGTATCTTATAGTCGACTCCACAATAAAATTAAAAAATTCTCGATTGTTTTTTTTTTTTTGTATATCAATTTGATTTTTTGCTTTGCCCTGAAGGCGAATCTTGAACTTGTTGTTTCTCTATTTTTATACCCTTGCCAAGGATATTGAGGATACGTCTCTGACTCACACTAGCGCCGATTTGATGTAGTCCTCTCCGTTCGTATCATAGGTATAATCGGTATAGAGATGATCTCTTGTGTGAACAACTTTTTCTTTACCAAGTACAACTCACTAAATAAAATTGCTTACAAAGCAGCAATCGTGCGGTTTTTTTAAAGTGTATACTGATATTTGGATGTCAGCAGCTTGACGCCGGTATGGAAGGGTATGTGATTTTCGGCGAGTCTTATTTTCTCTGTTTTGTTTGCAGTCGATGCGCTGCTTATCTATGGGAGCAGTTGGCGCCTTGCTTTAAAAAGCTCAGCCGGAAAAATCGTATTTTATATTCTATGCTTGTTTTACTTGACTTTTTTTTTGGTGTGCCAAGAGAGCAAATTGAATCAGAGGCGTCAATTGAATTTTCATATGCCAGCGCTGATAGGCGTCAAAACCAAATTTGGGAAAGCGGAAAAGCGGGAAAGCTAAAATGAAGCGCAGGACACAGCAGAGCCAGAGTGGCAGCAGACAAAGAGAAAGCGGCTGAAAACCGGATTCGTTTATGTTTGCACTTTAGTTTTGTTAATGGATTGAATCAAGTGTTCACACACATAAATATATTTATATGATTTTTGGAAGTAAATGCGAAAAATTGCTTTTCATAAAAATGATTTGGAAATACAAATTTGATTAAATTTAAAACAAAATGGAACTCTTAGTGCTAGTGGAATAACTAATTCCCTGCAGTCTATCGATAGAATATCGATAGCTAATCGACTAGCAACAACTAGCTGCACTTGCCACACAACGGGGGCGTGGCATGGGTAGAATTGGGAAATAAATACATAAATGTTGAATGAAAAACAAAAATTAAAATCCAAATGAAAGGCAGACGCTGACAGGTTGAATGTCAAATCGTGCAGCCAAAACCCAAAAAGCCAACAAAATGAGACACAACACATTAAAGCACAAGAAGGGCAGTTGGCAAATCAGCTAAAACAATGCACATGGCTAGAATATACCCTGTATAAAGTGAACATATCATGCGACTAACTTGTAGAGAAAATATACATTATTTTTTATCATATTTTTATGCATTTGACGCTCGATTAGTTGTTCATATATGAACATATCTATAATATATATGTTGTTTGATGTTTCAAATGTACTTGTCATCCCTGGCAAACTGAGATTTGGGATTTGAAGCACTTAACGATAGGGTATATCATAAAAAATCAAATAAATAAAATTGCGAAACGTCAACAAAGCGGCAAAGTTGTTCATCGTCGTCGTCAACATCATCGTCATCAACGTCATCGTCGTTGTTGTTGTTGTTGTTGTCGTTTGGCGGGGTGGCAACTCTGAAGCTGTCAACTGACAGTTATGAGAAAAAGTAAAGCTGACGAAGACATCAGCCAAGGCAGACAGTCAGGCAGCCAACGGGGCTACAAATTTGTTTAGTCTTAGTCAGGCAGCGCGACAACCCTCCAACCCTCCAACCTACCCCTACGTTCCCACCCCCCCTCCTCGCCCCTTACACAGGGCTGCATGCCATTTTGGTAATGATGGCTTAAAGGACGCCCGTTGTGACAATGTGTTTTTTTTTGTTTCTTTTTTTTCTGTTGTGTCGTTGAGCGCTCTTCCTTTTTCAGATATACGTTTTTTTTTTTGCGAATCCTTGCGCGCGAGGACGCGCCGTTAACAGAGCGTGTCCTGGGTTTGCTTTTGCTTAACTGGGTATCACTTGGCGCGGCAAGGGGGGGTTGGGGGCGTGGAGCTGGATGGGTGTCAACCGCTAAAAGGGCGTTAAGTGTTTTATTTACCCTCAAAATATAATTTATATATTGTGACTGTGTGCGGGTGTGTGTATGTGTGTGTGTGTGTGTGTGTATGTGTGTGTGTGCGTTCTGGTGTAGATTTGTACTGTGACGCTTTGGCTGAAGTGATTTAAATTTTAAGCACTTTTCTGCGTTTTGTTTGTTTGTCTTCGAGTCGCTTTAGGAATGCGCTTGGGGTTGCTGGTGGGGGGCAGGGAAGGGGCGTTGATTACTTTTCTCATTTTGTAAATTGACTTGATGACATTTTCAGGGTAATTTGTATACACACACACACACACATTGATTTTTGCACACATTTTGTTCGCGCATCCCTTTCCCCCACCCGACTCCCCTTTTCCTTTAGCGGCTTAAGTTGATATAACCAATTATTTTGTCAAATCCTGGACAAAAAGTAGCAACTTTCGCTTGCTGCCAAAAATGTGTTGAGCATTAATTTAAGCATCACATTTAGCTGAAAATGTCGCGTACCCCGCAGACCGCATCCCGCTGCCCACATCCCTAATTCCTAAACTCCATCCTGCTCCTATCACTGTTTGGTGGGCTGTTGTAATCGCCTTGCAAGTAAATTAAAATATTTTAATGAGTACAATTTATAACGCGCCAGCAGCCGAAGGATTCTCTCTCTCTCTCTCTCTCTCTCTGTCTCTCTCTCTTTCGCTTTCTCTTTCTCGCTCTAAAAAAAAATTAAAGACCCTTCTCCTCTTCACAATATGGCATTGTCCTTGTCCTGGTCCTGGGTGGCAACTTGTTGCGACAACATTTAATTATTGGCGACAGGATAATCAAGTAAACTTCTTGCCAAGAATTTCAATTTCATTTAATGGTTTCACACATTTTAACATCAGCCTCCAACAGGCGTGGGTTGAAGGGGATAAAAGGCTTTGGGAGGGTGGGCGTGGTATTGTGGGCTGTAGACAAAGCCTCAAGTGTCATGTTAACGGCATTAAATGTACGACGAAAGGGAAAACAAAGCGAAAGCAAAGGCAAACGCAAAAAGGGTTAGCCGTATACGTTTTAGCGGTTTTCAGCTTGATCCTTTGCAGCTTCTTCTTCGTTTTCTTCGTCTTGGTGCTCCGCACTCACACTTTGCCTTCATCATTCAACAATTAGTAATGAAAACAGCAAAACAAACAGCAGCAGCAACAACAACAAAAACAACAATAAGAACAATGACAACAATTAACATAAACATAATGCCCACAAAGACAATTATTTGGGTCTTATGGATTTCAATAAGCTGCGCATAGCTGGCCATTATCTGAGAAAAGGGGAGCTGTGCTGAAGGAGGCATGTGGCATGATGCTTTGTTGTGTGGCAAGGGGATTCCTGCATAAGCACCTCTTAATGCGCTAAGCTTTGTTGTTTAGCATTATTGTTTTATGAAAATCAAAAATTAAATGAAACAATAGGATTTCGTTGTTTTTTTTTTTTTTTTTTAATTTTGCATCAAATATCGATTACTTTTGAGTTGTGATTTATACCTTTTCGTGTTTTAAGATATATTTTTGCAATATAAACATTTTGTTTGAAGATTTTTGTTTATTTGTATACCCTTGTTCCATTATAAGGAGTATTGAAGGAGACATAACATACAAGGAACAAAAATTGCTAATTTTTAAGTCGGTTTTCTTTCGAACGACACTTTTCAAGGATACGCAGAATAAATTGAACCAATATGCAAGCAAAAAGACAAATACTTCTTAAGGAAATATCTGTTGAAATATTAAGATATATGTCGATCAATATATATGCGTGTGTAAACAAAGACTTCCACGCAGACTTTTCACACTTCTTCGCTCTCCGCATATATGCATCAGTGGCAAGCGCTGATAAGTATGCAAAGCTGTGGCATTGAATGTTGTGTTGCACATGTGTCGCACACAACAACAAACTACTCACACACAAAAAAAAAAAGTAAAACACACTAATAGAAACCCCTTCAAATAGGTCAGTTGCTTGCTTGGCTGCCCTTTGTTTGTCACACACACACACACGCATGTATATATATATATATATATATATATGTGTGTGTGTATATGTGTAGAGAGAGAGAGACACTCGAACACTCATTTATAGCTTACCTCGAGGTAAACGTTTGCATCGCATTTGGCTCTGGCAATGTAATTAGTTGGCTCGAGGTGCTTTAATTAAAATGTATATCCTTATTGTCCTGCCCACGTCCAAAGGGGGGTGGGGGTTGCTGGTTACATTGCAAGTGGATGGCTTGGCATCGTAATTGTTCCGTGTTACAATTAATTATGTGAAATGGGCCACGGCAGCAAACAGCAGCTGGCCAAAAGGGAGCCGCAAAGGGCAGCGAAAGGGAAGCAACTTCTCCTTCAATCATGAAACGACGGCCAGTTCACATTTAGAGTCAATTTATATATATATATATATATATATATGTGTGTATAGATGTGTGTAAGAGTGTGAGTGTGTGTGTAATATAGAAATCAAATTGTATGGCCAACAAGCTGCACAAAAATACAATACGACAGCAGCAGCTGCGCGGATTGAAACGTATTGAATTGGATTGAATTCAAATTCCAATCTGTTGAAGGAGCATGCGAAGCAGGCGGAAAGCACTCGCTGTGGGCTTGTCAATCAATTTGCATATCGATGACCTAAACAGAAAACGCCAACAAAACAGTTACAAAAGCTCAAACATTTACACACACACACACACACACACACCCACCCACAAGCCACCGCTTGCAGTGCTGCGTTGCGTTTTCAATAAATAAATTTAATAACAGTCAAGTTGCTCGCGGCTAACTTCACGCTGTTGTTGCAATGAGCATTGTTTTATGTTGAAATAGCAAACGAACTTATATATATATATATACATATATATATATATACATGTATAGTTTCAGATTCGCAAAAATGCAATCAACACTTCTCCTATGAACTATTCGAGTTGCGACTCTATAAATATGCCAACAGTTTAATGATTGAAGTTGATTGATCAACAAAACGTAATAAGATTAAATGAAAATTATGTTTTTAAAAATAGCCAGTGACAAAGAAGTATAGTATTGACTTAAGAGCAGCTTTCAATTATTAATTTTCAAATATTCTTACTTACATATATTATTAATATTACACTTACAATCTGCATTCTCATTTGCCTTAGATCAGTTTTCAATTATCAATTGTCAAATAAATATTTGTATTTATTTAATAGCTGCTTATTTAATCAGCTATGGAAACCATTTCAGTATTTTTACTTACTAATTCATTCGGAGAATATAAAAAAATATGTGAATGCATTTGTTTTTATGTAAATATATATATATATATAAATGTATATATTTAATCTATTTAATATTTCTAAATGATCTGCAATTGACAATAAAAATAAATAACAAATGCAAATATATATCATAACAAACCATTGAATATAAATAACTTAATTAAAATGTGGCTGTCGTTTCAACATATAATGTAATATGATAAATAAATAAATAAATATATATGTATATATTGAGCTTAAGCGTTGAGTATAAATAGCTTAATTAAAATGTGGTCGTCGCATTTAGCAAATAATTTTCATATAATTTCGAATTCTTCACATGACATTAAGTTCATTGCCACTGCCAAAACTTGGCCAGCAGCAGTTAATCGTCGCCGTCGTCGACATTGGCGGCCAATAGCCGACTGTTGCCATTTGTGCGGCTGTGGCGGCCTTTTATGCGAAAGTGGAAAGGACACACACTCTTATACTTGAACCGAATACTGGGAACAGTTTGTGTCACAATCGCAAGCAAATCCCAAGCTTACAATTGAGTCTATGCATATGCAATAAGCACATATCTTACTGTCGAGTTAAGTTGGATATTTTACAGACTAATGCGATATGGTTTTGTTAATCCAGCATTCCAAGCGATGGAGTTCCTCTATTAATCTATGCACACAAAAATATCCCTGAAAACTAGAAAGTTTATGTTCTTTTTAGAAATAAGTTCAAAATATTTGTAGGAAAAACAACTATTTCGAAAAATTTAATTTTATTACATTTATAATATATTTATTATATTATATTTATTAGTAAATAATATGAGCCACAAAAAATGCTAATGATACAGTTGTTTTCTTACTAACAAACTTCTTCTAAATTTTAGAAAAACGTGCCCCAAAATCAATCGATTTTTGTTCATATTAGCAACAGGTGTTATTTTATCGATAATATTAAATAATCTTGAGATAGTCATCTCAGATACGGCTCGAATTGAATCGGTTCTTCAACCTGATGCTCACATTTGTTCCCCAACTCTTCAGTATATAGCTTTAACCGATGTATAAATATTGATATTTGCCTAGATTGATGTGTACAAATCCTATATCACGTTGGGCATTCAACTTTAGAGTTTCGGCTATAAATAGTTCCCAAGCTGTTCTCAAATTAGCCTTGTTGTTGATCTTAAGTGATGTTTTTATACGTGATTTTTCTAGTTTATTTGTCATTCGTCTTGGGTTGGCTGTAATATGTGCGATCCACTTTTAATTTGCTTAACTCAACTTTTACTATGTATATAGAAGAAAATTTGTTGGATTTGTGTTGCTTTTTTTTCTCTTTTTTTATTTTTTTAATTTTGAAAATATTTTTTGCTGCCAGTTTGGTTTGGCTTTGGGTACGTTTGGCGCTTTATTTGCGTTACGTGACCCAGCGCCATTGAGCGTAAAATTTCTTGCGACATGAACATGAAACTTTGTTCCACACACACACACACACACACACACACACATGAACCCCATCCAGCAGAACGTATGTGTCTTTCTTTCGGTCCGTGTGTCTGTCTGTCTGTCTGTCGACTGTTTTGTTTGGGGTTGTCCAAGTGCAGCTACTGCTACTGGTGGTGCTCCTGCAGCTCCCACTTGCTGTTTGCTGCTTGTCCTGGCAGTAGGTCCTGACTCCTGGCTGCTCCTGCTGTTATGTTGCCAGCATGTCGTCGTTGTGCGAGAGCTTGTTAAGTTCATTAAGGTTGAATAATAACAACAGTAACTACATTTTAAAGGAGTTGTCAGTGCCTTGTGCGACGTTACGTTACGTTACATTACGTTGTCTACCCCCCGCCCCCCCCCCCCCTCACTCCCTCACACACGCCACACGCTCAGCCCCTTTTTACCATGACCATTTGTCCTGCCATATTCATGTGCTTGTCATGCCTTTTGGCTTATGTGTGTTCGAGTGTGTGTGTGTGTGTGTGTGTGTGCAGGTGCTAGAGAAGTTCTTCATCCTGCTCATGTTACTCGCCTGTGTGTGTGTGCATGTGTGTGTGTGCATGTGTGTGTGTGTGTGTGCTTCACTTTTTCGGGCTTAGTCCATGTTGTTAACTGCTCTTATTACAACTTATTTTACTTATGCGCTGCGTTTGTTTGTCAAACGACAACAACATCAACTTGCCACAAGGCCTTTTGTTTTGCGGCAAATGCCCCCAACTTAAAGTTGCATTTACATTGAAGTCACACACACACACACACGAACATCAAAAACTCTTTTAGCCACACAACCACATACACACACACACACTTATTTGGTAGACATTTGGGGCTAATCCCTGACTCCGGGGCAGCCCACCTCCATCTTCTCCTTTCGCTGCTTTGGCTGCTTTGGCTGCTTCCGCTTTTCCGCTGCGGGCACCGCACAAACATCTTCACACACACACACACACACACACAACATGTGCACGAGGCCAACAAAAAAATATATAAAAAGTGTATCTCACACAGACAAATATTATATGTTGCATGTATGTATATATATATATATGTTTAAGCAAGAAGCAAGGTTTGTCTTAGGAACGCCGAAGATTATATACCCTTGTAGAACGTCGTTAATCTGTATTTGTATGTTTTATTTGTATTTGTATATTCCTCATTTTTGTAGTTCACTTATCGTATAGGAAACGATGATAAGATTGTTCTTATAACTATATCGAACTGGTTAGTGATGCTGATCAGCAATATATATATATATGTATATATCTATATATACTTTATGGTATCGTAGACGCCTTTTGCAATGCGTTACCAAGTTCACAACAAAATTGGAATACTCTCTGTAAGGGTATAAAAAAGAAGCAAAAATAATCAAGTTTCCGACAAACATCAACATGACGCCCAGATAAAAACGTTCAGGATGCGCCAACGCCAACTCCAAAGCTAACGCCGACGCCGGCGTCGCTGCCACTGCAGACAAGATAAGACACATCAACAGCAGCAGCAGCAGCAGCAGCTGTAGTTGTAGCAGCAGCAGCAGCATCTGTAGCTGTAGTTGTTTTTGTATCTAGAGCAGCCTCTGGTCCATTTCTATTACTGTGTGCGGTTGATTTTAGTTACCCTGTAAACGGCGAAATATTACAATTGGGTTTTCTCAGATCTCCGAACTGAAATGGCAATCGATTAAGTGTACACAAATTTCCTTTTTTTTTTTAAGAAATATTTTCTATTATTCAAACATGCATTTCCAAAAAAACAATTATTTAATGATAATATAAGGAACAAAAAAGATTTCTATGTAAACACATTGAAAACAGCAACCTGAAATACAAATAAAAATTCATCCTGAAATTTTAGCAATTTATTTTCAGAATAACAAGGTGAGGCGAGTTCTTATAGAGAGTTCCTAGAATTTAGAGTGATATTTTCCCGAGTGTACTACTACTAATACTATATCAATTTATCAACATAAACTTTGTTCAGATCAGACACAAATTGAATATCGCCTAGCGCTTGCCTCAAAATTAAAAGGAATCCGTCAAGTTGATTTATCTATATTTCTATGTGGTCTAAATATTATTTTAATGATTATACGATGTGATATAAGCTACGCATTTTTCATTTTCTGAAAATCGATAAAAAATCTAGTTTTATTAATTTTAGTATGAATAATAGTAAAATGAGCACAGAGTATCTGGTAGTCGGCGACGCTTGCCTGCCACATTGTTCTCTTTTTTTTTAGCTTATTTAATTTTTTTTTAGCGTCTTTTTGGCACTAGATTGGCCTTTACTCTGCTTTCGATTTGAAACCGCCGTTTGGCGTGCTTCAAGTTTTCTGTTTGCTTTGAAAAGTATATTGGATTGGCTGCCTACACCACCCCTACACCCTACACTCCCCACCCCTTCTCACTCGTCGCTTGCAATTGCAGCCGTTGCTTCGGGCTGACGTTTTGGGCCTGGGCTTTGTTTTTAATTTTTCAAGCTGGCAATACAAGAGACCAACAATCAGAACCGCCAAAAGATATAAGACACAGACACTGGGCTTGAGAGAGAGAGAGAGAGAGAGAGAGAGAGAGAGAGAGAGTGTTTGAGAGAAAGAAGAAATTTAGAGCTCTTCAATCACTTTGATAAAAGTAATTGCTTTCAACTTGATGGCTTAAGATTTAATATAGTAAAATAAATTTGGATTCGATATAGATTGAAAACATCCTGGCTGGCTCTTATCCTTGAGACAATATAGAGTGCTAAATATATGTGTACAATCTTGCCTTAAGTGGGACTTGACGGGAACATTTAAAATCTTTAAGGAATTTTTAAACTTAGATGTTAGAGGGGTATTATTATATTGTAAAAGATAACTAACATGATAAATATGTTAATAAAAATAAATGCATTATTAAAAAGACTCGCTTTTATGTATCTAAATAGTATCTGATTTCCAGTTGTTGGGCATATTTGATGTCTAAGTGCCCTTAAACCATTTAAGCTAGGAATCTGGTCCCTTCCTTCTGTTGATATCTGAACCAATTATAATTATGAGCATTGATTGTGAAATTATTTGTTTTCGTTCAAACTTTCTATGCCCCTTAAAGCTATATATATATATATATATATATATATATATACATGTAGCTTCCCACCCTTTCCACATTCTCTCTTTCAGAGGCGAAAAGGTCCAGCAAATATTTTTGTTTTACACAGTTGATGGGAAATAGTTAAAAGTGTTGCCTTAATCTCTCCGACCATCTCTCCGCCCCTGGCCACAAACAAAGCCACTTTGGATGTTAAACAAAATTATAACTGAATTCGTATAAAAAGGTTAGTTGCCAATTCACACACACACACGTGTGCAAGGCCACATATAACACACACGCACACACACTCACACACACACACACACAGCAGGAGAAGAGGCTCTGTTTGAATTTCTGCTGAAGTTAACATTTTTATAATTCCATTAAGCGGCTGCTCGTGTGTGTGCGCTTCCATCTATACATGTGTGTTTGTGCGTAACACGACGCTGCCCATGCTGAACTGACAACAACAAGCAGGCAGGAGGAGTGGCAAGGCGTAGGTGGCGCCGTTGGTAACCGAACGGTTCCGCAAAAGTTGTGGGCCAACAACTTTTTGCATTCATAAATCATTTCTCGCTCTCTGCCAGCTAGCCTCGATGCGCCCCCAGCTCTAACCACTCAACCTAGCAGAGCAACCCCGGCAGCAAATGCAGCGCTTGCGTGGCAGTTTTTTAAAGGTGGAAAAAATACTTTTCGCTGAATTTGTAGAAATTTCTGAACGCTGCCAGTTAAATGTCGAAAGGGTTGGGGCTTCAGGTAGTTGGGGTTTAAGTTTAGCAGCTGTAGGTGTATTGCTGTGTGTGTGTGTGTAGGTGTGTGAGTCACCTTTCATATGCCACACTCGCTTCACCTATGTGTGTGTGTGTGTGTGTGTGTGTGTGGGACACAAGAAAGTTGCAACTTGTTGCGAGCGCTTTGGGTTACAAACTGCTGCTGCCGCGTGTCCTGCTCGCATATCCTTGTCATTTTTAATTTATGCACAGAAATGAAGCCGATCCTCCCCTAACCACACCGCCTTCTCCCCATTCCGTGCGCCTTCAACTTGAACTTTAGCCACAGTTTGGTTGGCAGCCCACTCAAAAGAAGAACAAGCAGCAGATAGTTGACTTATGGCCATATCATTTCGTTGCCCCTTTTTCCTTTCCCAACTCCAACTCCAGCCCCAACCCGAGTACCCCCCTCCCCCATCCCCCGTTCCCGTAACCTGCTTTCACTTAACTTTATCCTTTTCTTCTTCATTTTCATTTTGTTTTGCTGCTGCTGCTGCTGCTGTTGCTGTTGCTTCTGCTCTTGCTACTCAAGCATGTGGCATACAATTTAATTGGGATTTCCAGCTCCATCAGCATATGCTTTTCAGATTAACTTATGTGTGATGTATATTTGTGTATAAAATATCTCTGTTTCCAGGTAAAAGGATTTCTTTCCAAGCTTCTGATGATGAATATACATTGATATAACATAAACGACTTCCAGGTTTTTCCATTTGGATTTAAGAAGCATATATATTTATTCACAATTGGGATTGAATTGGCGGTATTTAAAAACATAATGCAAAACCCAAGAAATATTTGCTAGGTACTACTGTGATAACAAACAAAAGAACCACAAACCATTTCCAAGCTTTCTTGCTGGTATTTTGATTTTATTCACTTGATTCACTACTGCAAACATTCATTTGTTGAGTAGATGCCATCAGACGAAAGATTACAGAACGGAAGCAGTGCTAACCACAAAATTAAAGAATAAAACAACAATGAAAATCTCCAAGAATGAAAAATCCAAATGCGCCACTCTAAAAACTAAAAAATTCAACTGCTGTGGCTTTGTAATGTAACCTGGTGTTTCTCCCTAAGGGCCAATCTACTCGTTATACCCTGTAATTAAAAGTGTGCAAAATAAGGTGACCTTAACTAATTCTAACTAATTAAGAGCCACTTTTGGAGTTTGTAATATCATAATTAATATATTTGTTTTAGTTTAGTTGAGTTCATTCAAGATGTGAATGTGATCTGCTAATTATAGCGTATCCTAACTATAACTAGAACCTTCTGATCAGATTTTTGGGCTTGCCTTATATAGTGGGTATCTACAAGGCGCCGATCGTTGCATGTGATATGCGGCTGCAACTGCATCTTGGCAACTTTAGCGGGCTCAGCGAGGGGGCAGTGATACGCTGAAAAAGATACTCACACAGAGAAAGGTGGTGGAGAGAAGAGAGACGAGGGACGAGATAGGGACTCATTTTTTTGTTATTTTTTTGTATTTTATTTATCTTTGCGCTTTGGGATTGGCTCGAGTTGTGGTCAGCGGATGGCTGCTGTATCTCTGTGCGGCAACTTCACCTCCATCCACAGTTGCCCCCTGTTGAGATGCAGCGCGTATAAAAATTAAAAAATTTTTATTAAATGCACGAAAAATGCTTCAAGTGGAAAAATGTAATATCCTTTGGGCACAAAGGATACGCGCATATAAATGCAAATGCGCCGCTTGGCAAAACGATATGTTTGCAGCAAATGTAGCCGACCATCGATGCAGTGGAAGGGGACAATGGGCAGGGGGGGGGGGGGGGGCGTGGTCAGTGCGACATGCATGAATGCACATGCTCAACACTATAAGGGACGGTGTGTGTCTGTGTGTGTGTGTGTGTGTGTGCTTCTGTTTGTGGTTGCGTAATTAAAATGCGCATTTGATAAACAAAAGGCGGCCAAAAAGTGCAGATAGCGACGTTTGTTTTGGTAACATACACACACACACACACACACACGCATACACCAGTAAAACAAGGCTTTTGAATTACAGTTTGGAAAGGCAATAATTAAAATTTATCACTACTTGCATATTTTGCCAAATTAATTTGAATCGGAGACCCTTGTAAAGGGAATTCAAATTTTATTTGTCGTGTCTTTTGCACAAAACTCACATTTGGTAAAAATAATTATCATCGTAATTGGGCCATTGGAATAATTGATTGAATTATGAGTTTAAAGTTACGCAATAGTTGTAACTGTACAAATGTGAGAGAAACAGAAAACATTTAAATACAATTAACAGATTACATCCGATGACAGCAGACTAACTCCTTTCTACACGGATAAATATAATTTTCAGCGGTGCCAAACATATACATTTCTTCTTATTAAATTTTTATTAACATGTTGGAAGTTGAAATGTATAATTTTGATGTTTATTGCAGTCATAATTCTTTCGTTTGCCATGTATTGCAATTGGCATTTTGGCCAGAAGTTTTGGCTTCTCACATCTTTCACATTTTTATAGTAATTGGTTTAATAAGATGCCAACTGATTCACACACACACACACACACACACACAAATACTCAAACATATGTCAAGTCAAAAAGTTGCTAAATTAAAAGTTTTCCGCTGCAGCCCGAAAAAGTATGCTGCAAAAAATGAAGTCACCAAAAAGTTGCTTAACTGTTCTTCCACCCTTCATCCACAAATCCAGATGCAAATGCACACGTGTGTGTGTGTATGTGTGTGTGTGTGTGGGAGAGTGTGTATATAACTTGGGTTGGTAATTATGAGGCTTGTTGTGGAAGTGTGCCCATTTGGCAGCGAGAATACAGAATGGAATGGAAATGGCAGCAAGCAGGTTGCAAAAGTCTGAAGATAGAAGTTGCCACACATTATGCTTCCCTGGCGTTGCCAAATCTTTTGTATATTAATATTTTATATATATTATATTTGTAAAGTTGCATAATTTGTGTCTTAGAAACTGCCATCTAAAGACAAAATAATTCAACCAATGACTTAATTTAGCTTTCTTAATCCGTGTTAAACACGGCAAGGTTGAGTTTCGGACAGAGAACTATGGTGGAGTTTGGAACTATGGGGGCGAAAGGGAATTGCCTTACCTAACAATGAGCAAATGACAAAAGTTTTTTCTTTGAATTTTATTGCTCCTTTTCGTATTTGTATCCCCTTTACTCATTTCGCCTAATTTTGCAGCGAAATTATATGCCTTGCGTTAATTAGCTGCTCCCTATTAGAGTTTGCTTTAGCTGTCGAAAGTCGAATAATTAAGCTGGGCCCCATAAAAATACGAAACAAATCGAATCTCTGTGATCGTAATATATTTGCGATTGGTAGTATTGTATTGAGTTAACCATATCTGGACCCCAAAGTGGCAAACAATTTTAGAAAACTGTTGTCGGAAACTCATTGCTTTGTCTCCTATGGATCTTAAGCATTCAAGTCAACATACCAAAAAGTCAATTGATTTCCATTTGGTAATTGTTTTTATAATAATTATTGGATTGTTATTCACACATAAAATTATCATTTAATAAGCTCACAGCAATCAGCTTTTGTCATGCCCCAAAGCCAAAAATCAACCACATTTGACATAAGTAATACAAATATATATATATTTAAATATATATAATATAATATAATTGATACATGTATATTTATACACAATATTTATGTTTATATACATACACAGCGCCGATAAATATAAAATGCAAAAGGGACAGCAGGAGGACGATAGACAGAGAGTGGAAGAGATAAACCGTCGTAGACGGTCTGATGAAGGGAGAGTGGGGAGTCTGGAGAAGGGAGTGGGAAGGTGTGGTTGGCTGCATGATACAATTTTGCATTACTAATGCGACAAGCCGAAAACATCTATTGATACATGTAACGACGCACAACACATAAATAAATGCCAGTTGCAGAGCAAAAACACAAATGTTATTATTATTTCTTCGTTTTGTTTTCATACATGCCAGATACCTTGCAAAATATTTGTAATCGACGAGAAGTATTGAAATAAGTCTGCCTTGATATTTATTTATGTATATGTGCAGGGTATATAGTAGTCGTATACTTATGATTAGGGGAATTCATATGATTTGTCTTTCGTTTGGTTGATAAATTCACAAAGATAAACAACGCACATTGCGGTTGTACGTTTGTACAGGCCAGGTCTGATGGGTATTTGTGGGGGCATCGGGTGGAGGGGTGGTTAGGATTACGCAGGTGGTCGGTGAGACTAAGTTCATGGGGGGGGGGGGGGGGGGGGGGTTGTGGTATATGGCCTGCAGCACAAATCAATTGGATTTGAAAATTGTCAGCGAAATTGTAGCCGATGATGGGCAACAGAGAAGAGAGAGGGAGAAAATGGAAGAACCAAAAAGGAGAGTGGGAAAGAGAGAGGAGAGTTGTACAAGGCGTTGGAAATATTGAAGCTTACAATTCGATAAATTATGGATAAAAGCAACCAAACAACCAAGAAGCAAATTGAATAAATATTTATGAAACTAATGAAATGATATCAGACATTTTCTTTCTCGTTTTTTCTTCCTTTTTCTTATTTTCTTGTTCCTAATAAATAATGTATGTATGTAAATATGCTAATGCGAAGGTCGACGACGCACCTCAAGGACAAATAATGATAGATAGATATATGTATGTATATATATATATATATTATGATGGGAAAACGGTGAAGTGGAATTGAAGGAATGCGATTTTTTATTTGGGATGATATATTCCATTAATTAGCAGTGCAAACTATCATGATTTGTTAGGTGAAAACACCCTCATTTTTATTGATTGATATTTATGCCATTGAAATAGGCATAGGAGCGTGAAAATGTAAACCAACTAATCCTATTCATTATCATGCTTAATATAACCCCATTACTTAATGAAACGGACTCTGCCCTGACCGATTGTTGATTTGGAATGGAAAATTTGTATACTCCTGTCCTGAAGGAGACGTTTCCAGCCCTATAAAGTATATATGAATATATTCTTGATTAGCAACATTAACCGAGTCGAAATGGCCATATCTCCCTCTCCCTCCCCCTCTCCCTCTCCTTCTATCGCTTTCTGTGCGAATTATTCCTTCAGTTTTTATATTTTGCTTATCAAGATATCGGAACAAACTTACCAAATATGCGTAATATCATCTAGTTGCAATAGGAACAATTTTGGCGTGGTTAAGATAACCGTTTATTCTTGTTATTTATTTCATAATTTCTTTTTAGTTATATATGTAATGTCTGGAATAAGTATTTTCATTTACTGCATTTTCAAAAGTTAATTTTTGTGTAGCACCTTTGGCGTTAAGGTCTTTGGCAATCGGGCAAATATTTCATTTTGATAAGTCAATTTGATATGAATGCAATTAATGGAATTGGTGTGGCATTCGGTTGTTAGTTGCTAGTTGATTAACTTCGTTCAGTTCGAGGTGTTCGCTTGCCACAAACGAATGTTGCTGCAAATACTGTTGCTGCTGCTGTTGGCCCCTTGGTCGGTCACTCTGGGTGCACTGCAGCCGCCCGACGAGTATCGTCCGTCGGAGCTGATGAATGCCGCCCTGTATGTGCTCGAGCAGCATGTGATTCCGCACTCCAATGCGCTGGATATCATGGAGCTCTCTCGCCCGGACAATCAACATCGGCAGCATCGTAACGAGATTACATATTTAATACAGCAGCTTGGCGATCAGACGGCAGTGCAGCTGCTGTATGACACACCCATTGAGAAGCCGCAGAATTACATACTGTTTCTGGTTAACTCACCGCTGGCATTTCGTGAAATGCGCTTTCACTTTGCCCAATCGCAGTACGACAGGGAATTCCATTTCCTCATATTGCTCACGTGGCGCAGGGCCAACGAGCTGGTGCTGCGCGACATCTTTGAGACATGCCTCCGTTTGAATGTCCTCAAGGTTGTGATCATGGTTCAGTCCGAACTGGATGATGTGGTGCACTTCTACGCGTTTCGCTCCTACGCACCCGGTTGCGAAATCTCGTTAGAGCCGCAGATTGTTAATCGCTATGACCATGGCCAGATGTTGGATGAAATGCTAATCTTTGATCGTCCGTTGGGCAGCCTAAACGGCTGTCCGCTGAATGTGAGCTGGTATCCAATGCCACCATACGTAATCTTTGACGGAGATTCCGAGGATCCCCAGCAGCGATTAGAGACCTGGCGTCTCACTGGCATCGACGGCGAGCTGCTCAAAAAGCTGGCGGAAACCTTAGGGTTCCGAATATATCTGCTGGAACCTTGCACCAACAACTGCTTTCAGCAGCTGTACGCAAGAAACTCCTCGGTGGCCATTGGCGCCCACAGCGCCTCTCATCAGTATCGGGAGTACTTCTCCACGACCTATTCGTATCATCAGGCTGCCTTGGTATTTGTTTTACGCATCGATCACTACCTGGGTGCGCTCAATCAACTGGTGCAGCCCTTTTGTCCAACTGTGTGGCTAGCACTAATCCTCAGCTGCCTCTTGGCTGTTCTCCTCCAGTGGGCGTATCATCGCGGCAGGCGGATGTGGAGCGTTCACTTCGATGTGGCAGCAAGTGCTCTGCATGTGCACACCACACTGCTCGGTAATCCGCTGGTGGCGCCATCTCTGCCCCGGGCAACCATTCTGCGTGGCTATCTGGGCGCCTGGCTGCTGCTCGCCCTGGTGCAGCGCGCCGCCTACCAGGGCAAACTGTACGATGTATTCCGACTGCCGTATTCGCCACCAGTGCCTGAGCGCATTGCACAACTGCTCGATGGGGATTATCTGTATTTGGCCAAACACCATGTCGACTATTTTCCGGCGAATCGTACGCTGTTCACCGAGTCCAATGTTGAGCAGCGCTTCAAGGAGATGGGAACGGCCGCAAAAGGTGGTCGGCTGATCACCAGCGCATTGCTGGGCAGTCTGGCCCATTATAATTATATGAACTGGCGAAGCAGCCATTTGACCCATGTGCGGGAGCACATCTATCTGCATCAGTTGGTCATGTATCTGCGCCGGCATTCCATCTACAAGTTCCCCTTCGATCGCAAACTGAAGCAACTACAGTGGGCGGGCATTGTGAGTTACCTCACTCGATTGTTTGAGAGACGCATGTTCCACTCAGCCTACATCCATAACTCTCTCCCTCAGCTGACGATCGAGATGTTCTGCGGCACCTTTACAGTTTGCTATATGATGGTAATCGCCGCGCTCCTTGTTTTTCTCCTCGAGCTAATGAGCAGGTCTGTGCCCTGGCTAAGGCGTTTCTTTGTTTGACATTTTTTTATTGAAGCTACAAATATATTGATCACTCAATTAAATTTATATGCACCCTGAAATATATATATATATATATATATATATAAAATATAAATATATCGATCACTGACTTCATTTATCTGTCTTGCTAAATGGCATTTGGGCAAGATTTACATCTTCAGTTTGTAGCTCTAACTTGCCACACGATGTTCGCTAATGTGGATGGATACGTATATACGTAGCACTTAACATTGGTTGATTGGTTAGTTATCGGTGCACTTCTGTTTCCGTCTCCAGGACCAGAAGCTTGAGGCTCATGCCTCGAGCAGTCAACTGTCATGCTATGATTAGTTTTTAGAGTCATTGATATTTAAGGGCTGTTCACCAAATACCGGAGACTTGTTTGTCGTTCACATTTTCATTATGACACCGCCGCGAGCATTTCTTGTTGGGGACTGGGGACTGGGGATTGGGGAGCAGGACCAACGTGCCACAGAATGCGGTGGCCTCGTTAACCAACAACAAGAACAACAATTTGAGAGGACAGAAAGAAGAACAGAAACGAAAACAAAACAAAAACAAAAGCAAAAACACGGGTCGGACATAAAACGAACTCATTAGCCTACATGGCCGCATTTTCCGCCTACACATGTGGGGCATGTGGCATGTGGCAAGGCACAGAGCAACGAGCACAAGTGGCACACACAAATGCGACAACTGTTCGCAGGCGATGTCTATGGGGTCTTTGGGCTGTGCTGGCTGCGTAGCATGCAGTTTGTTGCAATGTTCATCTGCTGCTGCTTGCTACATATTTTGTTTGCTTAAATGCCGGAAGTGTTGCGGGTCACAGCAGACGGAAAGCGGGCAGTCAGGCAGTCATTGAGTCAGTGGAACGATGACGACCAACTTGCAACTCGCAACTGGCAACTGGCAACTGGCAACTATTCCCCTCGCCTCAAATGGTCGCAAGCAACAAATGTTGTCATCATGTTGCACACAATGTACGATATGTGTTTTTACCACATGCAGAACAGAGCAGCACCGGAAGTGGGGAAAGCAAGTGGAGTCCACACTGATTGCTAGACATGTCTACATAGACCCAAACCACGGAATAAAGTTGCCAATACAATCCAAACCATGTCCAAACCCAATTTAAACTGTACACATAGATGTATTTAAGCCGGACAAAAATCTTATTTCGATAGTAATACATCTCTTATCAGAATGACACATCTCGAACCTCATAAAATATATTTATATATTCTTGATCACAACCAAAAGCCGAGTCAATTCTGTCGAGTCTGTCTATATGTCTGTCTGAAGAAAATTATCTTAAATACCATATAAGTTGGAAACTTCGAATATAGAATATAATATCTTGTAAACCACGCGCAGATCAAGTTTATTTTATTTTATCGATAACGCTCCGCTTTTCAGGAATATTATCGATAACAATATCTGCATATGATATCTGCATCTCATTAAAATAAATTTAACTATAAGCCTTGAGTCTTAAATCACGATATGAATCATTTATGTCACAGGTTGGATATAATTAAATATTTAATTCCGACTGAGGAGCTAGGCAAATTGCAATTTTGCTGTCAAACCCAGGCAAAATAATCAATGTCTGTGTGAAGAATATAGAAATCGAATATTTAAATCAGGCCGAGGAATATTGATAGGATAATTGTTAAACATATCCACTGGAAGTAACAATCGGTTTGCTTTGAGATGAGTCTCGACTGGAATAAACTTAACTTGATCGCCAAACAATTATTTTACTTCAAACGACACAAATGCTAACCAGTGAAATGCAGTTAATCATATTATTGTTTTCTTTTGAATATAATTACAAAAAGTATGTAACTTGTTAGAAGTTGTAATAGGTAGAAAAAAGAAAAGAAAACTTCTAAAATTTAAATAGTTTTCAACGTGTGTACATAGAATAGTTCGTTTTAGTAACTGATATTATTATTAAACATTGGTATTCGAGGACTTCACAAACAAAGTAAAATAGTTTGCATTGAGCTACGCAGACTGAAAATTAAAGATCAGCTAAACTCAAATAAAGCAGCCGAATGACCAAATTTAATTACTTTTTTTTTTTGAATTTCAGAATGGAATTTTTCCAACAATCATTTCATAATAATATAAACTATTTCAGGCTTTTCCGATGTTAAAAATAATTTTGGAAATTGTTTCGCGAAACGAGAAAAACTTTTTGTTTTTTTTTTTGGGGGAAATTCATTTTAGGTATATATTTTCTAAATATCAGGTGTATTTTTTTCTGAGTGTATGAGTGCAGTTACATTTATTCAAAGAGTTTCGACAGAGCTGGCTACTTGAACTGCTGGCACCTTCCCACGACATGCATCCCCAATTCACACTTCCAGCGAACAAGCTGACGCCAGCGTATAAGATTCCCACCAATGGGCACACACTTCAAACGGCTGGACGTCAGTGTGGCGTCAGAGCTGCTGATAAGCGCTGATAACAAAGGTAAACAAAAACAGAGCTACGCACACCACATATTGCTCCACCCCCCTGCCCACCACCCGCCCTCTTCCCCAACGCGCGCCCCTCCGCCCGTTTGGCACAGCAAGCGGCTTTTGGCGGGAAACGCTGCAATTCGTCGGCTTCAGAATGCCGCGATGCGCATGCGTTAAACGAGCGACGAGCGGCCGAATCCTTAGCCCGTGTCGGCTGCGTATAAGAGCTGCCAATGATTGAGAACAGAGCCAAAATAAACTGGGAAATTTGTCATTGACGCAGTTGATGACGGCTAACCGTATTCCAAAGTCAGCTGCCAGCTGAGAGATCGATGTGGGCTCAAGATGAGATCAATTCAACTGCATAGCAAATGAGCTGCCAAAAGCTGTGTCAATTAAAATGGGCAGTGAAGCTAATACTCACCAGTGAGATACCCTGTATTCAGGTTGGCTGTAAAACGGTATTATAATTTATTATTATGCAATAATATAACATAAACAGCTGCTGTAAAATGATGTATAATTTTGGGATACAAAAATCAAATGCAAAATAAACTGTAATAATACGCAACTTTATAGAAATAGAAATCAACTTTGATAATTTCTTTCCACATACAGTTGCCCTACTTTAATATAATTAATAATTACTGGGTATAACGAGCCTAATTTGCAATTTCAATTGCTTGGCTTTAATGAAAAGAATCTCGATTTGGCCTTGGCTTTTTTGGCATGTTGATGCCACAGCTTTGGCAGGCAATCTCACACGCGATCTCTGATTGGAACCCAACCAGGTTTCCATATTTTGCTATAAAAGCAGCTGCTTGGCCTGCAGCAGTCAACTAGTTCTTCATAGGTTCTACTTTGGACTTTTGTGACGCCATTTACAATGCAGCTGCTTTTCAATTTGTTGTTGTTGTCGTTTTTATTCAACTGGCTGGTTGTCAGCACAGCTTGTGCAGCTCAGTTACCATCGAATGCGTATCTGCCACCAGCAGGTCCTCAGCTTGAGAGTGGAACTGAGTCGGAGTTAGCTGGAAGTGCAAACGTTTTTTGGCTGCCGCAGCAACAGGAATATGCCTTAGATCTGCCACTGGAGTCCTTTTGAGCTATCAAGCTATCAGCATTTTAACCATTTCGGCCACAACAACGTACTAAAATACATATATATTTACAGCACTAATTTGGGTTAAGTGAAACGAACCTTGACTTATCTAAATGTATATCGAATATTCGTGAAGCGATCAATTCAAATTTTGTATCATAAATTCAATTTTTTGTCTATTTTATAACCAGATTTGTACACTTCGATGCTTACGCTAAATTTTAGAGATTTTGTTATAAAAATAAATGTATAATATATGAAAATAACTGTATAAATTATATATTGTTGTTCAACCTAAAATTATTCACTGTGTGAAAAATGATCAAAATTTAAGCTTTATTTAACAGTGAGAAGTATTTGAAAGCACATAAAAGGTACAGAGGTACAGGTACAGAGGTACAGGTACAGAGTTATTGGTACTATCTACCAGTTATATGCAGCTTCAGGCATATACCCCATTATACACATGTATAAAATTACAGGGTATATTTTGAATAGTTATAGTTGCAATTGTGGCTATTGTGCATCATAAAAACGATGAGAGAAGTTCAGTTTTTGTCATTGGAAGCAAAACCACAACTTAAGCCCTGCCAACAGTTCACCACCGCCGCCCTCCCCATGCCTCCTCCTGTGTCTACCGACTATTGCTGCAAGTCAAAACTTTTGTGTGTGTGTGTGTGTGTGTGTGTGTGTGTGTGTGTGTGTGGTTGTGTGCGTTCGTGTGGGTGCGGTTTAATCAAGTTTCGCCACTTAAGTTTGAGCTCAGGTGGAAAACACTCAAAAGCCGCCTGACCGAACCGTTCAGAGAACTGAAACTGAACCGAACCAAACCAAACGGAAAACTAAAACCGTATCCTTACGTCGCACCCCGACTCCACCTTCCACCATTCCGTGTCTGCCACAAAGTTTCGAGAGTCTTTTGGTGCTCGCAATACGATACTCCAGTATTTTGGAATTCTAACCTGTTACGCATTTGCTGGCTGCATATGCCAATCCATTGTTTTACGGCCACTTCTCCACAATTCTTAACTAGCAGCAGGTGCTACTCCCCCCATCCCCTCCGCATCTGCTTTTGTGTACTGCTGACTTCTTTGGCTCGGCTCTGCTCTCGCTCGTAGCGAAGTTGCCACAACTTGTCTTTAGCTGACATCGGCATGGCAGCAACTTTAAAATCAATTAAACTGAGTGCCAGCATGATTGCGCAAAATGATTGTGCATCCAAAGTAGCATGCATACACACACACACACACACTCCGCACACGCACTCTGCATGCATTATCTTATTGGCCAAACATTCCGATATATATATATGTAGATAACTAAAGATAATATGAGTTTATTTCAAATAAAATCGTTCACAGGCCAAAAGCTTTTGACAAATATAAAATACATATATACATATATAGACAAATATAATATATATATATATATATATAAATACTGATACAGATAGTCCAATAGATGCATGAGTTTCAGAGACATAGAAGCCCCCAACCCAGCAAAGATGCTCGCATTCGTTGATGGAGGAGCGATAGGCTCAGTAGGGAGCACAAGTATCCCAATAATAATAATAATAAAATAGATAGTTGATTGAGCTCCACTACGATATAGCCTGAACCTAGTTGTAAAATACATTGTAGTATTGCCAAATGTCAATTGAAACACTAAAAAGAGTTATCGATAAAATGAAAAAAACTTGATCTGTGCGGGTTCTACCCGAACTTATACTGTCAAATTGAAGTCCCTATTTCTTATATTCTCTGAGATACGTGTATTCATAGCTCGGCAGTTGATCCTGATCAAGAATATATATGTATACACCTTATGATGATGCTTCTTGCATACTTCTGCATAAAATACCCATTTTACCCATTTTTAATGGATTTCGGAAAGTGTGCCATAAGATCTGTGCTAAGCTCAGCTGTGCATAGAGCTCTCCTCTGTTCACAGAAAATTGAATATTTATTATTATTCAGTAAATACTTTTCATGAATTGGGATATATAATATGTTCGATACTTTCGATAGAGTCCAAATTGAGAGCCATTAGATTAAGTTAACTTGTTGTTACCCACTGCGCTATGCTCTGGGAATTGCAATCACTTTGGTTGATTGTTTCAATTCAGAAGATAAAATGCTCTAGGCAATCAACTAGCTAATACCCTGTAAAAAGCTCGAAAAAAAATTAATTAGTCATAAACACAACTTTTGCGATTTCAATCAATAGAAATTTACTAAGCTAAATGAGTAACAACTCTTCTCAACCCTTTTATAAAATGAGCATTGAATGTTAAAGAAATTTAGTTGAAAATTAATGAGTATGAGATACTTTACTCTATTAGTCAAAAGTCAAGATGCCCAGTGTGCTGGCATGCAGAGTGAGGGGTATAAGGCTTGTTGGGGCAGCAGAAATGGGAAAGCTAATATAAAAGTATAAAACAATTATATAACTGAGTGTGTATAAATACATATGTATAAATGTATATATATATATATATGTATATATATATATATATATCGGCTGCAAAAAGGCAAAGTCAATTGTCAATTGTGCGGTTGTTGTTGCTGTTGTTGTTGTCGGTTGTTGTTCGTTGCCTGTTGGTTGTTGGTTGTTAGCTTCATTATTTTGCCAAGTAAAAGTAATGAGACTTTTGTTGCCTCGTTGCGTTGCACATGAGTGCGCCTGTTGAGCTTTATATTTGCACACACTCACACACTCACCCACAAAGACACACACACACACACACACACACACACACACTCGTGACACATTCACAATGCATTCGTATAAAATAAGGCGGCCCCGCTGCCCCCGCTGCCCCAAGAACCTTTTCCCTGGAGCTTTTGCTGTTGCTGTGTTTTGTTGGCCTTTTGTGTGTTGGGCAAACAAATGCGCAAAGCGTTGACAGCCAGTGGGGCGCCAAGGGTCGCAAATGGTTGCAACAACAACAGCAACAACAACACATAATAAGCAAGAGTGCTCCAGTCTAGAGTGATCGACTGGGAGATTATCCTATTGCCTCTTCTGTGTGGCACTGCATATGTCCCTAAATGTTGAATGTAAATGTTATATATATACCTGATCTGTCACATATATATCTAGTATAAGACAATTTACTTATTAAATAAGACTTTTACTGCTTCCAGCGCAATAAAGAAAAAGTTGTTTTTTTTGTGGGTCTCTTAAATCTGGCACACAAACGCGACTAGATCGACATCTGTATTTATATATATTCTTATATCGTGCCTGTTACATACATTTGCGCAATTTCATTATACCCTGGTCGAACGCTTTTAATGGCCGCAGAGCATAACAAAGGACACCAGCAACAATTGGGGGCAAACAAAGTAAAAGCATTTGGAAGTGCACGCCAAAGGGTGAATGCAGGCAGACAGTGGCAGGGGCAGGGGCAAGGGTAGTTGCGTTGGTGGCAATAGGAGAGTTTGTGGAATTAAGTTTCAGCTGGGCAGCTGGACAGTTGGTGATAAGGTCTTCCAGCTGGCAACTGGCACTGGGTGAGTGCCTTTCGGTCCTTTTGCATTACCGATCGAAAATAAATTAATTTTCATAATAATTGGCCGCATCCGTAGCCTCCTTGCCCGAGCCCCCTCAATCATAGTGCCCTGTTAGTCTCGACGGCCACATACACATACACACACACACACACACATACACACAACTTGCCGCATTGCCTGAGGCCGTAACGGTGCGGCAGGGATGGGGTTGCAACCCTTTTTGCGGCACTGAGAGCCAATAATAATAACATTGTTAACACAACGTGCGCATGTAATAAAATCGTTTATTGAATTGGCCATAAATTTTCGTAGCTAGCAACAGCCGCAAAATGAAACCCAACTCCCCACACCTCCCCTGCCCATCTCCGCCTTTACCAGCTTTGCACAAAGTCAAAAGTTGCAGTCATTGTGTCAGCAAGGGAAGGGTTACGCGAGGCAACACAGGGGAAGTGAAGGGAAGTAGAACGGGTAACGGGTAACGGGTTTTGTGGGTGTGCGCTTTTCACTTGGGATTTTGCGGAAAAGTTTAGACAGAGTTTTAGCTACTGACTGTTGCTGACTCCCTCCCTCTCCCTCTCTCGCTCTATGTGTGTCTCCCTTTAAGTGGCATTTGAAGAAGCCGTCAGCTGATGGATTAGGAGCAGCTTTAGTTCCTCTGAGCGTATACCAGGTGGCAAAAACAATAAATATTTCCCTGTTTCGAATAATCGTAGTGCAAAAATAAAACTTATGCGTCTCATAGCAAAGAGCTTTTGTGCGTTTGCAAGAGGTTCAATTAGCTGCGATTTGTTTTTAAATAAATATTGAGAAGTACTTGCTTCAAGTCTAAGTGATTCTTTAAACGAAATTGACAAATAATTGATAAATTGTATATTTATTGTTATGTTCATATAATAATCTAGAGGTGTGTTAAAGTTAAATCTGCGCAGATTAAGTGGGTAGCTTGTAGTTATATATACATATATATATGGTTATAGTCCATTGGATCGAACATCTCTCAATGCTAAAGCCGGGAGGCAACACCAAAATGTAACACTTCAATTAGGTAAAGAAGTTCGTGGCCCTGAGGTCTGCTAAGGATTGGTAGCGATGCACCATTGCCGACTGCCATTAATTTTGCGCCTGCATTTTAACTACCACCCATAAATTGCATGTATTGCCATTAAGTAGCATAAAAGCATTCGCCTTGCCACTTCGCCAGTAGTAGACGCGGAGGAGCTGCAGTATGCTTCTCATCTTCATCCTTCTGCTAACTGCTTGGTTCTGGGTGCTGACTGCACGTCTCTCAGCAGGACAGACCACTTGGCTTTAAGCTGCTTCTGGGGCGAATGAAACACTTCAAATGTTTTCAATGCTGTTCAATAATTTGTGCAGGGACAACAGCGTCAGTAAACGCGACAAGCTGACTAAGAGATAAGTCGCAACCCAGAGGGTACTCTAGACACAAACTCGAGATGTGCTCGTGCCACGAGCAACAAGGATTTGACTGGATTCGAGCAGCTTAAACATAATACGCAAATGACAGATTAATACAAACATTTCGACAATTTGTTGTCTCATATTTTATGTCAATTAATAATATTGATTATGATTTATATTTTTCTGTTAAACACTGCAAATGTTGTGCGTGTTCTCGTGTCACGACTGGCGCTCAGCTCTAACGCAAGCCATCTCACAAAGAAATGAGATCATCTTGAAGTGTTGTGCAAACAGTGGCATTATATGTAAAAGGACACTTAACCGGCCAAAGCAAGCCACCCAAAAGGCTTTGCTACATTGTTGCATATATTTTTACTGTTTGCTAATTACGAAGCGATGAGTTTTTTTTTTTTTTTTTCGTTTAATACAAGTATTCAAAATGCGACTGGCATCTTGAAAGGCGAACGGGTTTTGGTTAGGACATAAAGGACATTCCTTAATCTACCAGGTTTGAGCCGGCAGGTGATGAATGGGCGACAACAACAATAGGAATTATGTGAAAAATAGGGCCAACAATAGACGTGCTCGGTGTCCATACGCGTTGAGTTCCGCCTTTGTGAGTGGAGCAATGTCCTGGCGCTTACTTTACTTTTAATATGCTAAACTGTGGACTCGACAGCGCACAAAAGTGCGGCATTCCAGGCATGTGGAATTCCAAATTCCCTACCCCTGCCACACCTCGCCACACACACACACACACACACACACATTCTTAACACATGAAATGCTGAGGGGGTGTGGCGGGCTGAAGTGTAGTTCATAAAATAGAAAGAAAGAAAAAAACATAAGAAAAACAGGCAAATAAAAGAAGAAGCAAAGTGAATCGGGTTCCCGGACTCCAGATCCCCTCACACACACACACACACACACACACATAGATAGCTCACACAAAGCAAGTGCACAAAACTGAAAACTGAAAACTGTAGCCAAGCACTTTTTGATTTATGGGACCGGGGAGGGGTGTGGGTTTCCAACGTGCGGAGGTGGGATGAAGTCGGTTTTGGGGTGCTCGGAAGTGTAGACAATTTGTTAGAATTTATACAAAAACGCAGGCCGCTTTGGGCAACGAATGATGGTTTTTTCTTCTTCTTTTTCTCTTTTTTTTAGAGTACACTTGCAAAGAGTATGCACAAAATGTGTTTGATCCCGTTTACTATTATACATATATATATATATATATACCTGATCAGTAGAGTCTTGTGTTAATCAAAATTGCAATATATTCAAATTTTTATATATGTTCGAATCAACCTGCTCGTCAAATTTTGTGTTTATTAAATGCGTATACTTAATGCTAAACCAGAAATGATCAAGATCGGAGTGAGCAGATGGAGAAGGGTATGTCATGTTCGGTGTGTCTACAATTCTCTCTCTCTTTTTGCTGTATTTTTTTTGTTCTGGTTTTTGTCTTTTTTTGTAAAAGTAAAGTAAGTGCTTGGCTAGGGTTTGGGTGGATATTGGTGGGTGTATGTGGGTCATGTGCCATATAAAACATGAGCGGTATTTTATTTTAAAGTAGCTCAAACAAATGCCCAGGATTTTCTATAAAGTTAGAACTAATCATTTTCGCTCAGCATAGCGACAGAGGGACAAATAATGAGTGGAGTACAGCAGGAGGGCGGGGGTGTGGATGTGGATGTGGCCAGCTTGTGCCTGCTGTTAGGCTGTGCTGCTGCTGCTGCTGCTGCTGCTGCTGCTTCATCAGCCTTCCCAAGTAGACATCCCGAGATTCATATGACATTATGTCATTGTCGTTGTTGTCTGCTTTTATGACGTCAATTATGTTTATGAATGTCTAAACAAAAACTTCTACAAAGCCTTCCACGTTTGCATTGTCCTCGCTGTGCACACACACACACACACACACACACACACACAGAGACGACGAAAGACAGATGTCTGGGCAGTGGGGTTGGGCTGTGGGTCGGCAGTATTCACAATTTGCGAGTAGTTTGAGTTTAGGTGAATTTATTACCATGCACAAAATTTATTTAAGCAGTCAAATGCACGTGAAGTGCATCCCAAGAAAGCTGTCACACAGTCTCGGCTGACGTTAAAGGCGATACAGGATACAGCGGCAACTGGCTGTGGCTGTGCGGGAAGCAGGAACCAGGAACCAGGAACCAGGAACCAGAAAGCCGGAAGCGGGAGCAGGGAAGAACGGCAAATGCATTTGTAGGAGGCTCAAGAGTTTTGCCTTTTTTTCCCATCTTATTTCTTGTGCCAGCTGCATAGGCAGCAGCAGCAGGGTGACTCATGCGACGATGCAAGTAAATCGAAAGTGTTCAGCTGGCTATTCAAAGTGGCCACATAAATATATTATTTGGCCAAATTTTAGCTTTAGATGCAACTATATTAAATTCAATTATATGCCGCACTCCAACAAATAGCAAAAACTTCAGACAAATAGCGGCTCCTGGGATTTTTAGTAGTCTTATTGCCAAAAAAAAATTGAATTTTGACATAGGAAGCAAACTTTCATAACAATTCAAATGAAATTCAATTTATTTAAGTTTGCTGTTTTCAAAATTATTTCCAAGAATACCGCTTTGCGTGACGTTCATTTAAAACTCTTGCTTGTGGCAGCTGAGAGCGGAATATTTATTTAATTTTATTTTTTTGAAGTTGATCGAATTTTTAAATTAAGATTCTATTTTTTCTAACTTAGTTCATCGTCGGCTAATGCAACTTGCACTCTTTAAATGGTGTTCAAAGTGTTGAAGTAATTATCAGAATTGTTGGAATTGATGCCGAACCCTACAAATCGAGGCGCCGAATTGAGTTGGGTTGAGTTGAGAAACTCAAGCTGGATGCTAAGGGTTAAAGGTGGCCGAGCCGCTTGCATTGACTTTTTGCCTGATGCCCGAACGGGGACCTATGAGTTATTCAGGGTTGTGCAGGGACTCGAGTCCCTAGCCTCAAGTGCCAACAGTCCAACCGTCCAACAGTCGTGAGTCGCCCTAATGTCAAATGTGCAAACACATTGACAGTGACAGAGGCCATGTAAAGCGCACTTGTGCCAATGACTGACATCTTCTTGCAGCACACACAGCACACACACACACGTGGTATGTATATATAGAGAGGGAGAGACACATGTTCCTCACATGGGGGTAATGCAAATTCAACGCTGTTGTTGTTTCTATGCGAGTGTGTGTATGTTGGTGTGTTGTAGCAACAGCAGCAGCAGCAGCAGCAGCAGCAGCTCAAGCAGTTGGCAGACGTAATTCCAATTGAAAGACACACACACAAACACACAGACACATCCGCAGGCAAAGCAGTTGCAGTTGAAGAGGCAACTGTTGATGAAGTTCTGCTGCTGCTGCTGCTGTAGATATAGTTGTAGATATAGATGTAGATTTAGATGTAGATATAGCTGCTGTTTGAACTCAAATCAAATTCCCTTCAAACTTGAGCCACAGAAACAACAACAACAACAACAGCAATTATCGAATTACACTGGATGCCTACATTATTTGGCTGGGGCAACTGTGTTGCAATGACCTTGATGCCACAATCTTTATTGCTCCCCTTCCTGTTTTTAGTCTTGCCATAGCTGAAGCAATTAGCGAGTGCCGATTGCTGCAAAAAGTTGACGCGAAATGCGCAAATCTTGAGTGCAACATCTTCAAGCATCACTCGTAGACACTTCTCAGCCTCTTCTCTCCCTGAGTGTGCGAGAGTGTGTGTGTGTGTGTTGGTGTATGTGTTAGTGTTGGTGTGCGTGCGTATTACGCTTTTCGCACGATTTGTTCTCGAGTGCTTACCATGCCCCTAGCTCGCCCCCCCCCCCTCCACACACACACGCCTATACATGAAGTGGCCATGCCCCATTGAAGAAGACTCCAATTCAGTCAATTCAGTTCAGTTGAGTTCAGTTCGTAGCGCACCTACAATTTCCGCATGTCAACTGCACTTTGCATGAGTGCGTCCCAAAAACCGCCCAGCCCCAAACCACTCAGTTCTGTATCCAACTATGACACACACACACACACACACCCCCACCCTTACCTAAATGGGAGTTCTAAGTTGCCTCTCTCCGTTTTCATTTGGATTTGTTGCTTCTATTTTTTTGCTGTGGCATTTCCACTTGATTTACAAAACTCAACGCTGGCTGACAACGGCAGCAACAACAATGAGCAAAAACCACATTTGACTGACTGTCTAACTGCTTCGCATCCCTTCTACTGCGCCCCTGTATTTCTTCTTCTTCTTTTCTATACTCCCCTGTGCCGTCTCCCATTGGCTGTGGGCTTCCCTTCACTGTTGATTTATATGCACGTCGATTCGACGTAATTGAAGACGTGATCGAAATTCAAATTTTTGATTTTTAGACCCGTGACTGCATTGACCTCCCCGATACACACCACCTCCACCTCTACCCCCATCACCACCCCAAACACCACCCACAACACTTCCCGCTTACATTGCCGCATAGGCAGCACAACCCATCATCTGTGGCGCCCTTGTTCATTCCACATACTCGCATTGGCAGCGTCGTCTGGCATAATGTGATTTTGGTTTACGCTCAGCGCCCAGAAGCGAACCAACCCCCCACCCCCCTTGCACCAGCCCACACACGGTACCCCCATCGCCTGCTGCTTCATGTCCTGTGTCCTGTGTCCTGCGTCCTGCATTCCGTGCATTCCCCATGTTAATGTCGCGTTACATTTTCATTTTAGCCTTTATTTTTGTTGTATTATGTTGTGCATTGGAATATTTTTCATTTTGGCAACAAGTGAGACACCCATTTACCCCCAACACACCCACACATTCCCTTCTTTGTGCCACCTGTCGCACAACATTACTCATTGCAACGCTGGCATGACTTTTTATCAATGAACTAAACCAAACCAAACCAAACCATTCCCCTTTTCCCTTCCCCTTCGCATTCCACAATCCGTTTCAGCTGCTCCTGCTCCGCTCCAGTGTCCGCATCCAGTGGCTTACCCACAACCAGCAAATCATTGAAAGCTTTGTCAATTTCACATTTTATCAGTTTCTAACATATACTCATTACTGAACATAGTCCATTAGCTTTCTAACTAACTAACTAACTAAATGTGTAATGTTGTAAGTAGAGCAGGTTTCTCAATTTTGATTTAAGTGCTTTGCTCTTTACTACTAATCAACTGTAAATTGACACTGCATATGAGTGAAAACCTATGGCAAGGGACTTGATCTGATTAGTCTTGAGCTTAAGGGTTTACTTGGGTTGTTCTACGTTTGTTTGAATTCCATTTCGCCGAAGTAGTTTAATTCATTTCTGAGTTTCTTATTATCTTTTCGGATTTATCCTTAATAAAACCTAAGACGAGTTAACCTTTCCGTTGTGGCAGCTGCAGAGTTTCTTTTCTTGAGTTGCAAAAGGGGATGCCTTGAATTGAATTTCGCTATTTAAATCAAAACAATATTTGAAAAATTATATTTTCAATTGTTTTGGTGAAAAACGACTTTAAATGAGTTTCGCAGAGTGTTTATTTTAATGTTTGTTGATGAGTGTATTTGATAGTTGTTGGGTTTCTATTTGTATGCATTTGTTGCAGGCCTGCCAGTCTCCCTTGCAGTTGCTCCTACTTTGCTCTATATCATTCTTTCCGTTCACTCTCTCTCTCAGTCTCTCTCTCTCTCTCTCTCTCTCTATCTCTTATACATTCTCTCTTTATCTATTTTTTCTCTGTCACTCTGTTGTCCTCCGCTACCTTCTACTGTGGTGCATTGCCGGCCTGCCATTCCCAACTTTGTTAAATCAGCCATGAAAACGGATTGTCGTCTGAATCCCACTGTATTCCACATTCTCTCTGTCTGTCTGGCGGTCTGTCCAGCTGTCTCTCTATCTGTCTGTCTGTGAATTTTGCATTTCGTTTGCTCATTTGACTTGGTTGCTGCCTGAATGACTGCCTGATGGACTGACAGAGCGACTGCCGGACGGACGGCGGGACGTGACCTGCTGCCATGTCTAAAAGCTTTCGATAATAATGGTACAGCCTAAGCTGCTTCTGCTGCTGCTGCTGCTGCTTATTAACATTGCCCGTCCTCTGTGTGTCAGTCTGTCGATATCTGTGTCTGTCTCTCTCTCTCTCTCTCTCCCTCCCTCTCACTCTCTGAGTATGTGTGTCCTGTGCGTCTTGGGGATTATGTCTCGTCTCATCAAGCAACGACTGCTCGACTCCTTGACTCCTCGACTCCCAAATGACTCAACTCAACTCAACTCAACTCAATTCACATCCTGCGCCTTTTCGTCTTGTCGTCTTGTCGTCTTGTCTCGGCGTTAACTTCAACACCTGTCGCTTCCACCACTGGCCATCGCGACCCTCTCCTTTGAGAGCAACCGTGAAACTCCTTGCCTATCCGCCCGCTAGCCTCCCTCAACCTCCCTCAACCCACCCTCAATTCACCCTTAACAGCCATCCGCTAGACACATGCTAATGGTAAATGGTTGTGTTGTCGACAGTCAGAGACGGAGACACAACTTCAGTTCACTTCTTGTTGTTGTTGGCTTTATATGTTATACACACACACACACACACACACACACACACTCACGTCTGTTGTGTTGTGCTTTTGTCTTACGGTACGTTTGTGTTAATATTTACATAATTGTGGTTAAAAGTAGCTTTTAAGATGTTTTTAACTGGTAAATGGAGAAAGCATCTTACACACATTCCCACACACACACACACACACACACAGCAGCATTTTGACGGGTGTTCCCTCCTCTGCGGCTGTTCTCCTTAGCATTTGCCATTTACCAGTTTTGCTTTTGTTTCTATTTTGCGCTGCATTTAATAGCAACAACAACAACAAAAACAACTGACAAATGTGTTTGATGGCATTTTATTATCACCCTCCCGCCTTGCCTATCACTGGTTGTGTGTTGCTGCTACTGCCTCCTCCTCCCCCTCCCCCTGCCCAATCGCCCCCGTCTCAGCCTCCGCATCCATTTTATGTTTTGACATTTTAATAAAGGGGCGAATGTGTTTAGGGTTTTGGTTTAGGATTTTGTTTTTGGGGTGGTGGGCGCATCAGCAAAAATAGCAACAATTTCTGGCATTTAGTTGGTTTTTGACTACACTCACACACACTCACACACACACCCACACACACATTCTGTGCACACACTCGCAAAATGGTTGGAAAATATTTTTGGCTAACCTCAAAACATTTCATTTAGGCATTCTTTTTTTGTGTGTATTTGTTGCTGCCTGAATTTGTTGCAACAATTTGGTTGGTTTACGAAAATATTGAGGAGCAAAAGTTGGTGCCACCAACCACTGCACCACCCAACTGAACAGCCTGTTTCCAGCCACCATCCCAGCTTGTTTAGTTAGCTGCTGATGTTCGCCTCGTGCTGCCAAAACGTTTATGTTAGTTACGGTGTATGTGTGTGTGGCTCTTTATGTTGCAACAAGAGCAACGCTGCTGATGCCGCAGCCACAAAACTTTAACTTTTAGCAACTTGTGCCGTCCATTTGAGTGCCGACAAGACAACTGACTACCCGAAAAAGGAACGAGGCAGAGAGAGAGAGAGAGAGAGATAGAGCGAGATAGACAGCGAGAGAGAGAGAGAGAGAGAGATGGAGGTTGGGGAAAACCACACAAGGCAAAAATTGTGGCAAGCCAAAAGCTCACAGGGCGCAAGCGATTCAATGATAACAACTAAACGCCAAACAAACGAAGAATTTTCCAGATGAGAAGATTTGCTACCGATAAATACGCATAAAGCAGAAAGATAATGCCATTCGAATAACTCTATATAATGCAACAATGTGTAACGTATTGAAAGGCTTTCAAACTATAGAAAATGCATTGAAAGAATTGTAAATGACACACGATTCCGGTTGCTGACAGTCATCGAACTGTCACATTTGTGATTTAGATGGGGAAATTTCTTAAAATTATCTTATCATCATTATCTGATCGATATAAGCATTATAAATAAATATTTATCAAATACAAACAAAAAAAATCAAATGCGAACTGATCTTCCTTACGGACAAATCTAGTCTGGGAAATAAGCTCGACAGATCTGAACAAACAACACGGCTTTCAATAAGAGAGAGTTTTGGCCTCTTCGGTTCAATCATAATTCTTAATTTGTGGACTATAAAAGTACCAATCGGGGCTTTATGGCTCAGCGATTTTAGGTTCCGATTTCAATCTAATTTATTATTATGTTTAGTTTGTTAACCCTATCAAGTTGTCAGTTCTAGGAAGTAGATCAGATGAGTGATGCATGCTATGCTAGTCAATAATATGATGAATCGTTCATTGAATAACGTTCCGCGTTGCTTTTGGGGATATTCCCATATTCTTATCTAGATCTCTTGCTAAGCGTGGACCATTCATTTTATAATTTTGTTGCCAAAGTTGATATTGAATTTTATTGAGTCGAAGGCTTTTGCTCGATTCTAGGCAAATTCGGTTTTCGCCTTTTAAATTGATGCATACTTTAAAGCGCTGCCAAGTTTTAATGCGATTTGTATTGATCAGCATTTGGAAACTGTGTGGTCACATTGTGGGGCAAGGGGAAACGGAAACGGTGGAGTGGGCGGCAACTGGATGAGCTCAGTCGGGGCAATTTATGGCAATTACCAGCGATTAAAGAGTTGAACGTCGGCTAGATGGGGGAAAAAAATATTGCTGAAGCCGTAGAGAGAAATGGAGAAGGAAGTTGATGGGAAGCGGAGAAGGAACGGCGGGTGCTGGTGCTCATTCAATGGGGCAGCTGCTGGCGCGATAAATGTAATCAAATTTAATTTCGACAAATTGCTTTTGAATTACGCGACCTTCGACGCTTGGCGCCGACAATGCGGCGCCCCAAACAGTTCAAAATTGTTGTTAAAATAATAATAACAGTTGAGTGTGTGTGTGTGTGTGTATCTGTGTGTTTGCTTTCTTGTTGTGATGGTGTGTGTGTGTGTGTGCCTGAGTACAATTGCCACAATAACAACGGCAATTTGCGCCTGAAATGGTGAAAACAAAGTGATGACGACGAACGCCGAACGCAAAATGTGAAATACGTATACGTAATCATAAGAATTATTATTCATACGCACATACACACATACACACATACAGACAGACAGACAGACAGACAGACAGACAGTGAGTGTTCTGATTGGCCGTTTGGCTTAAATGGGAAAATTAATTTGATTGAACTTCGTGTCCAGAGCAGAGGAGGCCGGAGCGGAGCTCTGATGAAAGTTTTCGGTTTCAGTTTTCCGTTTTCCTCCCCCCCCCAGTTTTTCGTTGCAAAGTTTATGCAAATAACATGCTTTGATTATTTTGCAGCACAGTTTCCAATTGAAATATTGAATTTCATCAGGGACAAAAGAACACAATATTAAAGGCAACTACTTTTCGATGTTAGCCCGCAAATGCCATATGGAAATGCACACTTCATCTGAATTGAATT
This sequence comes from Drosophila ochracea, assembly GCA_035044125.1. Taxonomy (NCBI): domain Eukaryota; kingdom Metazoa; phylum Arthropoda; class Insecta; order Diptera; family Drosophilidae; genus Drosophila; species Drosophila ochracea. The sequence goes on from JAWNML010000021.1 coordinate 4,939,619, forward strand.
AAGGCAAATACGTCAGAAATTACATATAATTGTTGATTAGAGTCAAGTCGCATATATCTAACTTTCATTATAAATTAAGAAATCCAACAAATTGTTGAAATAGAACAGTTGGTTATAACTATATAGACTCGGTGAGGTTTCTTTCAAAGTGTTACAATGAAATGAATTCGCACAATCCTTAAAGAAACTGCTGTTAGATATATATATATATATCAAATAATATTGTACCGCCTGACAAGTAAACTGTCAATTTTAAAAGAATTGTTGCGATTTTCACAATGCCCAACTAATCTTTTGCTACATTTCACTGAACTTCACAATTAGCCTTCAGTTGTTTTTAATCTGCGCTGTTTCAACCTCAAATATGAATGAAAGCCAAAGCGCAGCAGGGAAAAATGAAACAAAAATAATACAAAAACAATACAAAAGCTATGCTAATTTGCTGAGACCAAAATAATGTTCCAGCATGTTGTTGATTTTCGTATACCATATAATTGTTATGAAATAGAAAGGAAGCAGAAATGTTACTTACTTATATATATATCTTATATATCTTTGATTGCTTCTTGCTTTCTTCGAGGCGGAAAAGGGATTCCAGCGAACATATATATTATTTTCGAAGAGGTCATATGTGAGGAATGTGGGACTGCAGGGTATATGCTAGTCGAGCACTCTAAGCAAATAGATATTTTTATCAGCCATTTCTTTCGGCTTTATTTTTTAAGATAATTTACAAACAACGCAAACAATTACTTGATCCTGCTCCTGGCTGCATGGACATCATCAACTGACAATTTCTCTCTCTCTCTCTCTCTCTAGCTGGCCACCCACCTCTTGGTTGCTCCTCGCCTCGCTGTGCTTTGTCGACATTTAGCATTTTGACAACTGGGCAAAAAGCAAGAGCAAAAGCGAGGAGGAGCAAAAAGTCAAACTAATCTAACAACTGCTAACAACAAGAGCTGCTAACACAACTGAACCCCTTGCATGCCCCACTCAGTTGGCAGTCAGGCGCCACGCCCAAAATGGCCAAAGGGGCAGCGCTTGCAGATACAACAACTATTGCGAACTGCTCCCCTCTTCACCGCTCGCGTTTGGACCCCCCCATCCACCAACCACGCTACTGCCGCAGCTCCCTTGGCTAACAAAGCATTTTGCAGTTGGTAAATATATCTCTCTCCCTGTGTGTGCTTCTGTGTGTGTGTGTGTGTGTGTGTGTGTGTGTGCAAATACGTTGACAATTTGCGTTTGTCAGTTGTTGTTTTAATTAGAAAACTTTTTTAACAAACAACAGCAGCAGCAGCAGCAGCAGTAGCAGCAGCAGCAGCAGCAGCAACAACAAAATCAGCAATAAATGAGAAAACTCAAAAAACGATTTTGGACACCACAAACCCAACTGGCAGCCCCGCAACCCTTTTTATAGGCTTTCCCCGCCTGCAGTTGTTGTAATTGTATTATTTGAATTTTCTATTTGATTTTCTGTTTTATTTGTTTGTGTCTTTTGTTGCTTCTCCTGTTGTTGTTGTTGTTGTTGTTTTTCTAGGCAAATGAATAATGAATTTGTGTTCATTTCGGTTCGCTTTACATTTCTCATTTCTCATTTAACATATATAACTGTTTTTTTTTCCCTTCGTTTTGCCGGATCTGAGTTCCGTTGAACGGCGTTTTGATTTAGTTTCGTTTGCATTATTTCAATATGCACAGATTCACTTGCCTGCATTCATATGGATTTTTTGTAGTAGTCGTCAAGAGCTGTCTTTGCCAAAGATGTGATAAAGATAAATATGGAAAAGTACATAAGCACAAATAAAGAACCAAATACACAAAAACAAAAGCCAGTTCTGAAATACGCAGTCAAATATATGTATGTATATACACATATATACATACTTACATACATACATACATATATGTAAGTAAGCCAAAAGTTGGCAAAAGCGATTTTTATGTTTATTTTGCAAAATTAAATCCAACGTTTTAGTTTTATGGGGTGAAATTCGCTTTGTTTGCAGAATAAGGCATATACGATATACATATATATATATATATATATCCACCACATCCACCGACTACAGACCATATCCCCACTTAGTGAATGGAGTGGTAGAGATAGACTGAAAAAGAGAAAAATGCAGTTCGAGCACAACAACCTCGAAATATCCTTTCCCGAAGTTAATAACGAATGCAAATCGATTCGGCAATGAGTAAACCGCTGGGCAAACTTCACAGAATCAGGCACAGAGACTGAAGTTCGAGTACGAGTGCAGAGAAAAAAAATAAAACATTAATAAAATTAAAAATTTTAAAGGATATTGGATTAGATATAGATGCCCAGTAAAAAGCTGCCTTAAGTTCTAAAAAGTCGATTTCAAATTGAATCGATATTAATCATATTAACCATACAAGTCAAAACTTGATAATTCAAAAAGGAAACCGCTCAAAAATGAAAGAAAATCGGATTTCGATTAGATTTGGACCCACATGAGTATTCCTGGAAGCGCCTCTGCTTCTTTTTCTGAGTGCGTTGCACACTTGATAATCAAATGGTTTGACCCGCTTGTGGGAATATGGATAGAAGCGTAGTACAACATACAAATAAAAACGCAACACCCAGCGACAACACACACATACACACACACACAGCATGCACACTGACTGTATGTGTGTGTGTGTGTGTGGAGATGGCATTGCGGTTTGTTGTCAATCTCGTTAGAAACGAATCCTTTCGTAATCCTTGTGCTTCAGCTGCAGCTTTGCGTTATTTTCGTTACTTTGCCCTTAAGCATCGACCAACAACTGAAGCACCACACACCCCCACCTTCCCCCCCCCCACCACCTCTCTCCCACCATCATACGCCACTCCTACCCTTCTTCCGCCACACCCACCCCGCACACTGTCAGCTCATGCGTTTTGCTGCTTAATCCGGCGGCACTATCAAGATAGAATGAGACTGGAACTGGTAGAGTTTTGGATTGCGCGTGCTGTGGGCAATCAGCAGCTTCCATTTCACATTTCCCATTTCCCATTTCGCCTTTCCACTTGCCCCTTACCCCATGCAGCACCATCTCCCCCTCCAAGCTGTCAGTTGGCTTGGCTCGTTTTCAATTTCAGGCCATGTCGGCTCTCTGGCTATCCAAATCCCACATAAGAAATTGTCTTCCCAACTTATCCATCTATTTCATTCCGAATGTCGTTTCACATTCGGTGAGTGGGACGCATTCTGCTATAATAATTACTAGCGTCGTTTTCTTATCTCATTCGACTAGTTAACCACTTACTTAAAAATGTTAAATGCCAGCTAACAACAGCAACAACAAATCTCGGCCATTTATCTTATGCCGGGCCAGGCCGGGCCGGGCCGGGCCGGGCCTGTAACTCAACTCAACTCAACTCAACTGAACTGAACTCAACTGAGCTTAACTCAACTCAATTTTGGATCTGTGGGTTGGGGACGGGAGGTGTTTTTCTCTACCCTAAATATGATTGATGGCACCTGTCGCGTTACGTAATCGCTGCCATGTGCACATGCTTATGACCCGTCAACCATCAGCCCCCAATGCCGCCACACTCACGCCTCTCAGCACACACAGCTCACACCTCGTTCTTGCCACGAGCGCACATTTCACATTTCATATTTCACATTTTTACAGGTGTGTCGAGTGTATTAACACTTTGTTGCCTGACACGTTGCATGTAAGGCCACGACAGCAGGTTTGTTTGAGGCAGCAGACACGTTTCGTGATTTCGATAATTATCAACATGTTTTTTATGACATTATCAAAGTCGGCCAGCATGGCTAACGACCATTTAAATAGGCACTTTAAGTTAATATATATATTTAGAAGCTGTCAGGGCACAAATCGAAACTTCCTTAGAATTTCCTCAAGAATTTTACAGTCATAGAGAGGTGCAACTCCGTCACAAAGACTGTCTATAAGCGTATCTCCAGATTGATATGACAATGTTTAGAGTTCACAAAATAGGCTAGGATAACATTCCGGCATTCTGGGAAATTAAATTGCAGGCGTTCTCACTAAATTACCTATCTGGTGTCTAATGTCTAGGGTCTGATGGAGTCAGAAATTGCAAAAAGTCATTGATTGACTGAATACCAGTAAAAATTCTACCTAATAAGAGACGTCCTGACAGGAGACAAACATCTCATAGATTTTAAATTATGGAAGACGTCGTGTGAAAATGACGAAACTTCAGAACACAGTTTGGAAGATAGCCCGGCAATAAGCAGACTGAGACAGTCTCAGTTGGGGAAATAATAATAACAAATAATATAAATCAGATAAACAAAAATAAATACATCAAGCGTATAAGAGAGTAGTATAGAACAATCTGATATGATTACCAAAAATTACTTATAAATAAGACCAGGTGACAATGTGGATTTTAAACAGAAAGTTTGTCGGGGCATGGGGCAGAATATTTTGTGGCAAGGTATTGTTGAAACTGAAGGATTTCGCATTCATTCATGTATCGACCCGAAGACAAGGTTAGCTATATTTTTTCAAAAAATCATCATAATAGCCCTCCATAAACTCCAGCACAATCAATCTGTCCCACACAGGACAAGATCTTTAAGCCGCTTCACAAAAAATATCCGAGATATTTGTAAATTATTTGCACGCAGTGAAATCCATTTATTTAAGGTCTGTTTAAGATCAGATAAAATATTTATGCTCTCAATGAGAGTCACAACTTTAAGCTGAAAGTTGAGAAATGCTTAAGACCAGTTCAAAGAGGCCAAGGATAAGCGGCAGGACAACAAACAGAACGCAGCGATGGAACGCATATTTACGCATTAATCAATGAGGCAAACACAACAACAGCAAGCACAAAACAAACATTTAGAAAAGGAATCGAACAAATGCGAATGGATAGCGTATATAGCATTGAATGATGAGAGCATGAGCATGAGCATGAGGATGAGGATGAGGATGAGGATGGATTGAGGATATGGCTGAGAGTCAGGCAAACAGGTAGCCAAGCGTTGTGCGTTGTGCGTTGTGGCCTTGTTGTCGTCTTCCGTCTTCCGTCTTCCGTGTTCCGTCTGCCGTCTGCCGTCCGGCGTCTGTCGTCTTCGTTGCCTTTGCCCATTCATGTGGAAATCGAGTGCGGTTTGTGGCACTAGACATAAAAAACAAGCGCAAACATCGACTAAGCAAGATGCCAAGCAGCACCAGCTGAAGTTGGCCAGGGGAGATTGCGGTGTGGCTTGGGTGGGGCATGTGTACAGTGGCAAAGTGTGGCATCAAAGCATTGTTAACGGGCAGTCGCGGGAGGAAAGTGAACGAGACGCGTGGCGCCGCAGGACATGCACCATAATGATATGAGTCACTGACTCCACTCGCTGTCTGTCGACCCGCTGACGAGGGTGCATAATAATCGCGTCTCGGTCGGCGTTGACGTTCATAAAGCAAATCAATTCGCTCTGTGCCTGTGGTTCTAGTTGTGTTACACATTTGCTTGCTCTTCTTTTTGTTCTTGTTCTTGTTCCTCTGCGATTCTATGTTTTTTCTTCTCTTTTTTCTATTTTTTTTTTTTTTTGCTTATTTCAGCAAATTGAGCGCCTCGAGGGGGCAACGCTGCTATTTACAATGCTACATGTATATTGACAGGCATATAAATAAATTATTAGCAAAATAAATGTTTAGTCGTTTAGCTGTGGGCCCGAGAACTGTGGGCAGTGGACTGAGGCCAAACGACTGAGATCTTTAGCTAAACGCCCTCAAAATGTTCTATCAAACAGCTGCAGCGCCATCTACCGGATAATGTGTGCCAAGCAAATGTGTGTAGATTAGATTGAGATACATTCACCGATTAACATTACACATTCCACTGCAATCGGCAACTCGAATAAGTCAACGCGACTAAGTAGTCGCCATATGTTCAAATACTAAATATGAACTACTCCTAGCATAAAAAGTAACTCGCATTCTTTGGCAGACCACTGTCTGTTGGTTAACGAAATTGTTACTTAAGGATCCTATATGAGATTCCTTTCTATTATCCAAGAATAGTATTGGTTAGTGGGATCTTTGTGCTTCTCCAACATAAGCTGATATGATGCATTCGAATATGTCGGAAGTGATTCCAAAGTACTTAGTAAGTTCTGTTCTCTGTAAAAATTGCACTCCTTGACTTCTTCTCATAAAAGAGGGACTTACTTATTATTACTTATTTCTGTAAATATGTTGTCAAGGATGCCAAGACTTTCTCCCACTGTGTATTAGCTAAGCTCAGTTGAATACTTGTATTAGGGTTGTTACTACATAAAACCCACACTAAATCTGGAACAATGCACGTTTAAATATTTTACACAATTTGAATGGCATTTAAAATGCTGCAAAATTTGATGGAACAAGCCATAAATGGGGCATGGCCATAATGTTTTGTATTGTGGGGCTGGTGGCTATGTTGTCGAATGGGGGGGTGCGGGCTTAGGGCTGGGGGATTGAGAGAGAGAGAGAGAGAGAGAGAGAGAGAGAGAGCGAGTTGTGGACGGATTGCATATTTAACAAACAATTTTTGGCAAACTGATGCATATCACATGAAGTTGATGATGAAGCTGCCGCTTCAATTTGCATGCGCCGCATAACAATGCGAGAGAGAAGCAGTAGCAGGATCGGGAGCCGGAGGAGCAGCACAAGCAGAAGCTATTTTGGACCCAGAACATTGGACAAGCTCTAAACGAAGTTTGTGTCAGGCAGCAGACTAACTGACTGAGTGACTGACAGGCTGACTGAACCTGGATGGTTGACTGACTGCGAGCGAGCCAGTTGCTGGAAACTTGACGACAAAAGTTTTTAACCGAATTAGCATCTTGCCAGACAGTTTCCGCTCCACAGATATGTGCCGACCATGTGGCTGGGGATAAGCTATATGAAGAAGCTACTTCAGCTTCTGCTCCAATGCCAAACGATTTCCATATGTATTGTTATTGTCACTGGCTCTGTGCCTTTACTGGCCATTTGTTTGTTGTTTTAATTAGAAAACTTGCCGACTGGCGGAATTAATGAATTTGTTGGCCCCCATCCTTGATGGCATACATAGACACACACACACACACATACACACACACACGGACGCTTAGTCTCAATCCCAAAAATTGTATTTGGGGTGGCCATAAAAATGCGCCCGAGCAGCAAATTGGCAACGATTTTTGGATTTATATGCGCATTGAATGTCGCGCGTGCCAAATGCCACAATCTATTTCCGGGCTCTCGACCGTTTTATGTCCGGATGCGCCTCCATATGCGATTACGTAGCTGCCTCTGCTACTGCAAGTGTCTGAGAGGTCCTCAAGACCTCTGCAATGGCTGTGCAATTTATGTTGATTTGCGTGTCGCGACTTGGCAGCTTCCCCATTTAATTGCAAGTTTCAAGTGCGACAGGGGCCATCTTTTATTTTGGGCTGGACCATAATTAATGAGACCATCATAAATCTAACAGCAAGCGACCTTCTTGTTAAGCTGTAGTTCTCAGTTCATACTTAGCTCACACCGCTGCTGCCACAGTTGGGCATATTGGTTAGTCAACAGCTGTTGCAATTCGAGGCAAGAGGCGTCATGTGAATGCTCCTTGCTGTAAATGAAATACATTTTCCACATGGGTCTTCTACTTGCAGGCGCCATAAAAATGTCCTTAAACGGACTCCCTCATCTACTGGCCCCACTCATATATTCTTCTAACGGCCGCAAGGGTATTGTGTAGTCAATTAGATTTGATTTCAATGTGCGCTTGTGTGTCACTCCTTCATTGTCCCGGGCGCGTCAAAAGGGTCAGTCTCGGTTTTGGCGGAGTAATGAGCATTGTTGGTTCTTTGGTCCTTGAGCGCTTTGTTGGTGCTGGTTCATTTTTTTGTTTTTTGTTTTTTGTTTGCTTGTGTTGTCATAGCATGCTTTCGCGGCGGCAAACACTTTCGCTTTTAATTACCGAGCAGAGAGCACAGTAAATTAATGTGTGCTGTCATGTTTGCCATGCACAAACAACAACAACAGCAACAACAACAACAACAAAAACAGGAACAGGAACAGGAAGAAAAGAATGCTGCGTACTTTGCACAAATGACAAATGTTGGACACTCACTTACACATATTAAGTAGAGTGGGGCACACAAGTGGCAGTTTATTAAGTTTGCGAACCGGAACCGAACCGAACCGAACCGAACCGAACCGAACCGAAACCGTAACCCAAAAGCCTTTCAGCCCGGCGACACTTTATTAAAATCAAACGTAATGCGCAAGCAAATTAATTTTCTTGACCAAGTAAACATTTAATCTTGTTCCCCTCTCTGCTGCGGTTGCTGTTGCTGTTCCTGTTCCTGTTCCTCTTGATGTTTAGAGTATGAAGACAGGTGTCAGAGAGACATGGGCCTGAGGACAGCTATTCATCCACCTTTTGTGAAGCATTCTATTTGTGATTATGGAAAGTACTTGTTTTATTTTAATAAAGCAAAAAATTTGAGTGTGACATTTCACCTTTTTGTTGTTGTTGTTCCTTTCTTTCTTTCATTCATTCTTTCTGAGAATGGAGAATGGAATTCCAATTTGACTTGGGTTAAATGCATGGTTAGCCTTGATGAGGGTCATTCTTGGGGAGTATTTGGTAAGGTTTTTAGCTCAGTTAAGTTGAGCTTAGCTTTGGCGTCTTTAAGGCTTTAGCCAAGCAAAGGAATGGCAATGGCAAATGCAAAAGCAAACGCAAAAGCATTTCATTAAAAACTTCCAGGCTATTAAGCAAAACTTTGTGCAGCATTTGCCAAACTGTGTGATAAGTATCTGAACAAAATGCAAAGCTGCCAAAGACGATGACGACTCGCAGTACGTAGTGCGATGAAGACGACAACAACGACAAGGACGACAAGGACGACAAGGACGACAACGACAACGGCGACGACAACGGCGACGACAGCTGATGAAAATCGTTCGCGCTCTACAACAAATCACAATTTTCCGCCGCAAATCGCTATTGGGGAAAAGAAGTTTTCGCCGAGACGCGAATCGGAAACGGGGCCAGGCGGGCGAGTGGAAACAACAATTCAATTGCAGTTGCTATCCGTGCCGTGCCTGGCGTGACAAGGTCCAAATTCAAGCGGGGGGATGGGGTGCTGCCACAAAGGTCCAAAAGTAAGGGGACTGCTTGGCTGGCTGCCTGGCTGGCTGCCTGTCTGCCTGGCAAGTGGTAACCAAAACCGCGTCAAATGCGGGCTTCAAGCAGTGTCAAACACTGAACAAAAGCAAACCAAATGCAAAGCAACTGAATCTCAACTAAGCCGAACCCTTAATATCCTTATCTGCTATATATAAAAAAATAAATAAATATAAAAAGTAAGGGACTATTACAAAATCCTTGAAAGGTTATAGCTCGTCTATCTGATTTTTATGTTATATACAATTCGTTGGATACAATATAATATTTATTTAACAACAAAATGAGTGTATTTGAGAATTTGAAGGTTTTGTGTTTCTGTATTTTACGAGACCAGAAAAAATCATCTTTTATAATGATATGCAGTAGAGTACTGAATAGGCTGATACTTTCAAGTGGCCCGAACATAGTTTTGAACGTGTCACTTTGATATTTTTCTGGGTTATGATCATTTCACACTCTTATCCTAATATATACATATATATTAATGAATATCATATAGAGTATCGAATATTTCATCCAACACTGCGTATCTTTTTGTTTTGTATTGTCTTCCGATAACTCTTTTTTTGTTCTGCGTGTATTATATATATTTTTGTAAAGGACCTCTTGGAAAAGTCTGTAATCACTAAGTTGCAAGAGGGGATGCTCAAGTGCCGATTCGACTGTTGTGAATGAGTTCAGTGCCATCTTTGGGCTATTTGTATTTGTTCCATAAATTTAATGGCAATTTGCAGAAGCCACCAGAGCGTTGCATGGCTAATGTAGCACATGATTTATAATATTTTCAATGACAGCAGCGAACCTCCCCTTTAGCACCACTTTCCTGGGATTTTCTACTTTTCATATATATATATATATATATATATATATATATATTTATTTTTTGCAACTTTTAGCAGAAGTTTTTCTTTTGGTTGGCCTGGTTTTGCCCTCGTTTCTGCCAGTAAATATATGCTAAATAGGCTTTTTGACATTCTACCTGTCTGACTGGCCATCCTGCCACCCCTACCCTCCCCTCTGTGTGTGTGTGTGTGTGGCATATCCAGTTACATTTCATTAAATTTTATTTTTACGTGCTGTCTGCTTCTGCCTCTCGGCATTTCAGAATTGCTCCTTCCTTTGCTCCGCAGCTGGCCCGTTCTTCTTCTCGAGGTTTTGTGTGCGTGTCCTTAAGCGGAAACTTCGACAGGAAACACCTGATTCGTAAAATATTGAAAAAGTTTATTTTTCTTCTCGTTTTTTTTTCTTGTTGTGCGGGGATCTTTTGGCATCGGCTGTTTTCGGCAGATGCTGGGACTGTTGTCTGTTTTCGGAATGCCCTACTTTTATTGGGCATGCTGAAAACTTGCCAACTTTTGACTGGCAGGCGTGACCAAGTCTTAATTAATAAATTAACAAAGCTGTGCTCGTCTCACTTAAAGAGTGGACTAGCTGGAAGCAGACTTAACTCGAAAGCCTCGGCTTGAGTGGACAGAGAGTTTTAAGCTTGTCTTTAGGCATTGGCCTAAAATTCGACATTAAGTAGACAATTAGCTTAAGATCGACATACTGTGGAAACACTTTTGTTGCAGGTGACGTCAGTGGCTTTCTGATTTTTAAAGCCCAACTTGATGTCTGTTTGAATGTTTTTAGCACAAGTTGCCAGCTGTTGGCATTAACAAAATGTTCGCATGAAGAGCAACTGACAGCGGCCCTGACCCAATACCACATCTCACCCACAGTTACAGTCACAGTCACAGCCACACCCACAACCACTCCCACGCCCACGCACTTCGCCCATTCTCGTCCCTTTTAACCTCACCCAGCGGATGGATGTTCTATCCATAGGCAACCTTCGTCTGCTGCTCCAGTTATTTACATTTTGAATGCGTGTTTTTCTTTTGCATGTCAAGTTGCCGTTGCCATTGTAGTTGTTGTTGTTGTTGTTATTGTTGTTGATATTTTGAGCCGATATGAAATTATTGCAAAATAAATGCAAATTGAATTTCTCATGCATAATTTGTTTAGAAGTTTTACAACACCCCAAAACCGATGGCCCTGGACCGCTCTGAACTTTGATGTATTTCATGTATTTATTTTTTTGTTTTCATTTTCATATTTTGTTTATTTTGTTTTTAACTGGGTTTTTATGCAAGTTTATAGAAATGTGCTTTGAATTTTAATGCGGTCGCCAAATGATGCGTGAGTAATCGAATGAAAATGAAAGCAAGCAGAAGACAATAAGAAAGAATACCTGAAGAATAAATGTTGTTAGAAAAGTTCTCTGAAAGCAAGAAACAATGAGCCAACTTAAGCCCTTGTCACTTGGATCAGAAGCTAATAGGAACTGCCTAATACATTCAATTTCTAACCCTTGCATGGCAGTACAAGGGATTAAAGACAGGAAATATAAAACTTTTACAAAACCGAGTCAGTAATTAGAATACTTTGCGCCTCTACAAATTTCAGGGACTAGCCAACAACACAACAGATCTTCAAGGTGTCCAAATGGAACGAACATGAGATAAGTACTCAACAAAAGGAAACAGACCGCAACAGATCCACAACAGAACCTATTCAAGCTATTTTATATATACATATATATATATATATTTGCCGTATCGTTTTCACTTATTGCTGATGCACTGTGAGATAGGTTGCCATCACATGTCTGTGTGTGTGTGTGTGCGATACTCGTATTTCAACACGTTTCTCATATTTATTTTGATTAATGTCCACTTATCCACTTGCCATGAGCAATTTCAATCGTCCACAAGAATTCGTCGCTTGCACGCTCGCTCGTTGGCTGCAGCACGTGCGACCGACTACCCCCAACCAAGTAATCCTTGAAAGCCACCCCCTCCCCCCACCGTCCACACCATCCCTCACCTCTGTCAAGCCGCTGGCCGAAAAATGTTGTCTGCTGGCCAGTTGGATAGGACATGAATTGATGTGGCATACACTTTGTAAGACCTTTGCACCTGGAGCCCCACGTAGTCAGAGAAAACAGCAGTCGATCGTCTGGTTACCAGCGCCTCTCTTATGGGGTGGTACCGGTCTTAGGAGAGAGGGGGGGGGGGGGGAAGAGAATGAGGCAGGTCTCGGCATCAGTTGCACTGTGCCGCGTACGTGTTCGCACTTGGCTGGCACGTGACTACTAAAGTGAAATTTATTGAATATTTGGCATTGGCTATTTGATTTCTTATTAACGTGGCCCTTGGCCATTCGACCATGTTTCCACACACAGAAAGAGAGAGACGGAGAGAGGGAGAGAGGGAGAGAGGGGCACACACAGACAAGCACAATCCAACTATCTGCAAGGCCAGGCCAATCCAGTTGGTACTGTAATCCTTGCCTCGTATGCTAATTTAAAAAGCCGAAAAGCACTCGTTAAAACACAGCTACTTACATAATTAAATAAGGCCCTAAAACCAGCACCCTCTTCAACCCCTGAATTGTCCAACTCCCCTAAAGGGACTGTAACTTGTTCCGGATTTATGCTCCGACCTTTTGTGTGTGTGTGTGTGTGTGTTTGTTGTCATATGCGGCTTTTTCTCTGGATGCTACCACTCGTTGACGACCTTTGGGCCACACCAACACATTCATACACACACACACACACACGCACACATACATACGCACACACCAACCGTATCTACCCACCCACAGGCCGCAAGCGAGTGTGCGAGGCCAAAGTGCAAAGTTAAACAAGTTGGAATGCAATGTACTCGAGATTACTGAACTATGGAATGCACTGCATACAAACGTGCAAGAGCAGCAAATTGTCATACTCTACCGAATGTTGAATACTTTCTCTCTCTCTCTCTCTTCTCCTCTCTCTCTCTGCTGGCAGATCAAGCTGCCTTGGTAACTGGACAACCACGCGTTAAATTGTTACAAAACTTTCAAATGCAGTGTGAAGAAACTTTAAGTCTTTGTATCTACAATTTGGCTTTAATAAAATGTTGTTTTATGAAATACCCCATTAGTTTAATTTAAAGCTTCACGGTTTGACTAGAAGAATAGTTGCTATGGGCTGATCACCTAGACCAAGAAATGTTACTGTCTTTAGAGGATTGGACTCAGAAAATAAGTTTAACTAGTTTCAATCTCGTTATTAACTGAGCTTTACATCTGCACTTTTCGTTATTGTATAAAAGTGGTTAGGCGAAAGCTCTTTCTCAGTTAGTCTATAGTTTAGTTAAGCTCAGATACTACAGCAATCCCCTTTACTTGTTACTGAGGATGAGCTTAAAGCTCTTCACGCTTGAGACAGGCTTAGCTTAAAAGTGGTATGGACTTAAATATGTTTTCTGAAAGTAGTGCATTAAAAAGCACTCGCTCATAACAAAGTACACACATAAGTATCTGTGTGTTCGTGTGTGTTTGTGTGTGTGTGTGTGTGGTTAGTACAGATTTAGTTACATATATTTTCATGTTTTTATGCGGCCAACAAAAATGTTTTTGCAGCGTTGCACTCGCAGACGACAGCCACGACACTTCCGTGTTATCATCTCTCATAGAACTGGGTTAATGTGACAACAAAAACAACGACAACGACAACAACAACGACAACAACAACAACCACAACGAGAACTACAATACCAAAATCAACCACTTTAAGCCCCAACAAGTGCGACGAGTAAAACTTAAGCAGCAAACTTTTGTGCGTTTAAGTCCGACAAACAGGACGAGAACTAAATAAAGGTATGTGGGTGTATATATATAAATAAATATATATATATATATATATATGTGTGTGTGTGATGTATAGTGCGATCATACTTTCTTGTCGAACTCAAACGATACCCATACCAATAATCTTAGCCTTAGCTAAAAAAAAGATGCAGAAACCCTACACCCGACAAAGAGTTTCAAATTAATATGCTACTTAGTTTTTAACAGAATATATATACCTATATATTCTATATAAGAATTTCATACGGATTTTTAATGTTCTTTAAAAACGAAAACTAGAGCTTAATAAGCAAAGTATTCTAATGTCTACTAGCGATATTTCTTTATATAAATAGTCTATTTATTATATATGTATATTATATATTTACCCATACATAACATAGAAGCTCTTTCTATTAGACTGTGATGGATCGCATTCTCAACTCTTTTTATCGTGCTCTTCATATTTCGCCTAGTCTTAGCTAAATAAATAAAAGAGATAAAGATAGAGAGAGAGAGAGAGAGAGAGAGAGAGTGAGGGGCAGACAGAGACAGCGAGAGTCGTGCAGCTAATTTTGGGGGCTAGTTTTGGCATTTGATGTGTTAATCATGCGTGAAATTAATTCGTTCCACAATGTCTCATTAGTCTGCATTAAGTGAAGCAGCCAAGCAGGCCAACAAGGACACAGCCACATTTACATTCACAGTCACAGTCAGAGTCACAGTCGAGGCAAGGACATGGACATGCACATGGTACAATGGTGGGGGTGTGGGAGATGGGATGCTGGCTGGTTTCAGTTGTGGACCCGGTCACAGCTCATATATTATTAACTTAATCCCATGGATGTTCATTTGCTATTGGCCCACAGCTCATTGGTGACTCTTGACGCGCTCAAGTGCTTTAAATTAAATAATTAATTAAACTTCCACGGGCACAGCAAGAAGATACAAAGATACAATTAATGAGACACACACACGCAGAGAGACACACAGAGAGAGAGACAGAGAGAGGGAGACAGACACACAGAGAGAAAGAGATGAATGTGGGGTGGTTGAAGTTGTTGTAACTTTATCTGCATGCAGTAGCTGGCATCAGCATCACAATGCGAGTCACATCTGCGCTTAGCAGTTCATGAATAACGTATTAACTTTTACTTTTCCAACCAGAGAACTGAATGGGAATGGGAATGGAAATGGGGATGTGGATGTGGAGGGATAGGATGGGGTGGTAACTACGTGTTTGCTATTCGGCTCTGGTATGTAAGCCACAAACGACAAGTCCACTCCCTGCGGGAAATTGGGTATAGCAGCTGCAGCGACTGTTCAATCAAAGTCAAAGTCATCAGTGCGTTGAGTAGTGTAGCAGTAGTGTAATATGGCAACGCTTAACATGCATGCTCTGTCATAGCAGTCAGCCTTGAGTAGATCATTTGCGTGGTCCACGTATACTCAACTGCTTTTATCCGTCGGCTGCGATTCGAATAATTCCAATTTGTGGCTTAAAACTTAACATTTATAAAGTGATATTTATATTGTTATACATCATTTTATAGTATTTTTGTAACAAAAACTATAATCATAGTGCTAAAATTTTGATCAATGTTTGATTAAATATCAGATCAATAGGCTTTTGTCTGTTTGCTGACTTTCTTATAATCAATATCGCTTAGGTTTTGACTTGATGGTTTTACTTCAACGAACAACAGCTGAGCTTTTGTCTATGACAACACTTACTGCCGATCTGGCAACAATGTTGAATGCACACATGTAATAACAATCATCGATTGTTGTCTTTGCCATTGCTTTAGCGCGCAAAAAAAAACGAAAACAAACGATATGAAATGAAATTATGATTTATGAGCTCACTCGAAAGTTTTGTGGCTGGCAGACCCTCAGGGTATCAGGGAGAGCAGGAGGCATTGCGTATAATAGCCATAAAAACTTGGTAGTTGGTAGCTAGTTCAGACATTATGGAAGTGTATGCGAGTGGTTATGCCCCACATAGATACCAATTATGAGGCTGCAACTCAGCCAAATGCTGTTACTGCTGTTACAGCTACTGCTGCAGGTCACGTAACGCCAATAATGAACTTGCAACGACCAAGAGATACAACGCGTGAGAGAGAGGCTGATAGGAACAGAGAAAGAGATGGAGGACGAACATGCTGAGGCTAGTTTGTTTGTCTGCCAGGCAACAGCTGAGCAGACAGCGGACACGGACTCAAACTCGAAATCGAACGGGGAGCCGGAGGTGGAGGCGGGAACCAATTCGAACTGTGGGCTAAACGCTCGTTTTAATGCCAACAACGATGGGGTCCATTGGAAATGATTACTGCTTACTGATTACTGATTGCCAGCCAGCCAACGCCAATGCCTACCATGAGGTAGGGTACCAAGTGCTTAAGATAAATCTATGCGGCATGTGTGGATTACGTTGAAGCTCTGTCAAGAGAGCTGCCATTCAATGAGCAAGCGAAACGACATCGAACACATCATATCCTGGCCAACTAAAAGCATTTTGATCTTATTTTGCCACTTTTTATGAAGTCACGATATTCTTTTTGGGTATCAAACCATACATCTTAAATCTTAAACTGTCCATTTGAGAGCTATGTATTTTTGCCCTCTTAAATTATGTCATATGTTCAGTTTGGCGTAATTGTGTTATTTTCTGTGTTTATTGATCGACAAACTAATCAATTTGTAAACTTCCAAAGCACTGCTTCAGCTGGAACGTGTATATTAACTGTTATTTACTGAAATTATAACCACGTTAGGAGATTTTCAATCAACAAATTAACCCCATGAAATGACCACATTATTTGGTCTAGATTGTTTGAATAGCATTGTGAATGGTCTCGGAACCGACTGGCAATTGCCCAAATCGAATGCTTAATTAATAGATTAAAACTGAATAATGCTGGCAACCAAGCCTGTGACACACACACACACACACACACACACACATTCAATTTAAACACAAATAATAATAATTTCTGGCTTGTACAATTTTAGGATACAATTCAAATCAAATCACATCCAATCAGAGCCAGAAACAACAACAAAATATAAATGTAATTAGTGGACTAAATTGATGAAACACCGTTGGCTCTAATAGCACACACACACACACACACATATATATATATATATATATATTGGTTATTTCGAGTATCTCAGTGTTAACAGCTTCTACAAATTTTCTCTCCTCTCTCTCTCTCGCTCTATCTAGAAGCCTGTCTGAGCTACTCGTTTTATGTTTCTCTATTCTAGAGTCGACTCACATATCCTGTTTGCTTATTTGATTGTGCTAACTGCTGATTACCATATAAATATTTCATGTGTGGCCACACTAAACTTCAACTTCGACTTCACTCGCCACTAGCCACTCACCTCCCCCACTTGTTGTGTACTTTTGATTACGTTATTAAATGTGATTTTAATGACTCTTATGTTATTTATGTGCATTAGTCGCTGCGATAATATCGCATATGTAAATAGTTTTTGTACTTTTCAATTGTATTATTTAGCGCTTGCCGCTTTCCACTATCTGCAATGACATTCATTTAAATTGCTGCGAACTCCAATTCAAATTGCCCAACTTCAAGTGAATTTCAAATATTGGGTTTTCAAAACTATTTGAATATGTACAAAAAAAAAAACAAAGAAATACGAAAATTCGAAATATTATTTCCAATTTGGAATTTTTTGCAATGCTTTTCTTGAGAGTTGAGGTCACAACTGGATGAGTGATGATGATGATGATAATAATATTTCATATACTAGGAAAAGCTTTTAGAATGTTAACGACTTATGAGAGTGTCGATAATGTCTTGAGTGCCAGCGGCTGAAGAAGAAGAGCAGGCAAACAGCAACACAAGCAACAACAACAACTACAACAACAAACAACAAGAACTGGAGAAATGTTTAAATGGCTCCATAAATGAAAGGACTCATAGCATTTTATTGCTGTTGTTGCCGTTGTGCCTGCAGTTGTTTTTGTTGTTGTTTGTTGGTGTTATTATTGTTGTTGCTGAAGCGTCATTAAAACATGACAAGGCACAAAAAGTCGGTGAAAAGGGGAATGGTGGGGGAGGGGGAGGGGTGGGGAGGCGGTGGTTCAAGTTGTTGCCTGCGTGTTGTTGCCGGCAAAAAGGCTTAAGCAAATGAAAGACGAAAGGGCAAGCACATAAAAAAAAGAATATGAAACTTTTGTGATAATTAAAATACAAGCCCTTCGCAAGACAGAGATAGCAATAGAGAGGGAGAGAGAGAGAGAGGGCAGGGTGTTGGGAAGAGTCAGTTCCATCGATATTATAAACACAATAGATTAATGTAATGAAATAATGAAATGTTTTCGCTATTGAGATACCCTGCACCAATTGAAATGAACTAAATTGTGGATATCATTTGAAGACAAAGATATGCAAAAATTTGGAAACTGTAGTCATCGAAGTACAATCTGAAAGATCTGAAATGAATTATGGGTTAATTGAAATATGTGTTTCAATAGGATATTTTCACGTCGATGCCTTTTAAATAATGCATTCAACGATTGCCTTGCGTTGCCTTGTCTTTTTTTTATGGCTTATAATTGGAAACTTATTGAATTTCCTTGTAATTTCTTAGTGGAACCTCCAACCCTCTTTATTGCGCCAGTCATCGTTTTTTTCCCTCCTCCTCTTCTTTCTCTCTGTTGGCCACTTAAAGCGCTTTAATTAATTAATTTGTGGCTTTGTTAATGGGCGCCCAGCACGCAAGCAGTTCCGCCCCGAAAATCACAGTCAAAAAGGCAAAAGCCAATCGAATCCTTTAACTATTATAGAAATATCGAGCATGACGTATCTTTCGGTGTCGGAGAGTGGAGTGCGGAGGGTCAAATCTACAAATTTAGTCATTAAGTTGCTGCAACTTGTGGACTGTAGGAATTAAGCCCAGTTAAGATTGGAGTTAACTGTGAACAAGAGACTCCTGATTGAAGTATTATCAGCTACAGTAATGCGATTTACCTGAATAGAATACAACTTAGCTGAACTCAAACAGCTGTGCTAATGGATAAGTGTTGATTTTCTTAGTAGTTTTTGGCTTCCAAAATCATCTTAAAGCACTATACTGAGCATCTTCCGCACAAGGGCTGATCCTTCCATAAAATATGCAGTTTCGTTACACATACGACGTGTGTAACAGTGACTGAAAACATATTCTTCATATAGCTTTAAGCTTACATATTCCCCCCTTTAAATCTGTTATTTGTTGAGTATGCGTGTGTGTGCATGTGTGTGTGTGTGTGTTTTTGTTTGGGTGTTTTTGTTTGGGTGTGTATTTTTATTTGTACTATTTGCACATTTTTTACATCTTTTATAGTAAAAATTGTTCATGCTCCCTGGTGCCAAGTGCTTGTGCGCTTCACTTGCAGCCGCTTAAGGCAGTCAACACACTCACACACACACACACACACACATACTGTAAAGCAGTTCATATAACAGCCATATGCAAATAATTTCAACTGCTCCAATTGAAAAGCCAAAAACAATGTAAACTGTAGCGTCTGCTCTTTGCCCGCTCACCCCACCACCACCCACTCCCTATCTCGCTCTCTCCACCTCTCTCTCTCTCTCTCTCTCTCTCTCAGTTTCGGTCTTTTTTTTTCTTTGACGCTAGCCATTGGCCATAGACAATAAATACACATATTTGGCTTTAAAGGCAAAGTCCTTGGCACAAAGTAAATCACAACTTCAAATGTTGCGCCAATCGCTCAATCTTCATCAGCGACTCAAAGAGTGATGAGCGAGAAGATTGGTGGCAGGGAGGGGGTGGGGTTGGGGGGGTTGGCCGAAGAATTGTGGGCGCAATACTCGGCCTTAGCTATCAATGCTAAATATATCGATGGGCCACGTTTGCGCCGCACATTTTTGCCCAGAAACTGCGATTTTCTTTACGGCGGCGACAGCTTGATTATCATATAGTCAAAGCTTCATTTACGGGTGTATGTGTGTGTGTGTGTGTGTTTGAGTGTTTGACTGTTGTGCACAACGCTTTTGCCATTAAGCACTCAATCAGTCTTTATCAGGTTTTGACAACGATTAACGCTTGGGGCGCAAAATGCTTTTGATGGATGGCTGCCTGGACTCGTCTCCTCGTATTTTTCCCATCTTGCCCCACAATGGGAGACAACCACCTCTGCTCGATACATACACCTAAGTATCTAAGTATCTGCTCTTGTGCATTTTTATGAAATTGATTTGCTTTGTCGCCGTTTGTGATTTAAAACCCCAACCTAGAGGCCATTCACTTTTGGCCACATTAGTTAGCTTCTCATTTTTCTCTTTATTTCTTGTTGTTTTTTTTTTGGGTTGGCTTAAACTCGTTTGGGGGTTTTGCAGTTGAACAATCGATTTGCTCTCATCATGGCTCATTGACTTTGCCTCCTCCTCTGCTCTCATCTCCTCAATACAGCCAACTCTGCCACCCATCCACTCACCTCTCGCAGTCCCTTGCCCATTATCCTTTGTCATGTCTTGACGCTCTTCAATGTTTATTGCAGGCCCTGCCTGCGACTGCCTGCCTCATCAATTTTGTGGTCAGCACGTGGGTAAGGCACACAAATCGACCCTTAACCATCGGCCGATGGCTGACTCGTGGTTAGGGGCTGGTGGAGAGGTAAGTAATACACTGCTAATCATGTGACTTATAAATCCCATTCCACACCAACATCCAACCTCTAACAACCAATCAATGAATGAAACAAAAAAGTTTTCGAGGCGTTCGCATATCATTTGAGCTGATTGTAAAATACTATAATTTAAAATACTAATTAAACGAAACTTTTCAGATCTTTTCTTTTACCATAGCATCCATAACTAGAATTAACTTTATGATTTCGAACGATTTGGCTTTGTAAATGTGAATTTTGAATTTTTCTTCGCTCCCTTTAACAATGGATGAATTAGGATGAATTTGTATTACTTACACACATATTTCTGGAATATATAAGGTTGTTATTTTATGCATGTCTTACAGTTCATTTAGAGTTGAGAATGATATGAGTGCAGTTCGATGCAGTTGGTATTTGCCATTCAAACGCACCATGTCCTTTACAAATATATACAGATTTTACTGAGCTAAGCGTTTTTTCGTAAAAGTTTAATGAGTTTTACGCCAGTACTTCGTCGTTTCATTGAATATTTTTAAAGGAGCTCATAGGAAAAATAAATATTGATTGGCATTCAAAGATTTCCACGATTTCACCAAATATTATACAAGGCTAGGGTGGGTTAACATTTCCGAACATCATTTGGACCGAATATAGTACTTGACAGCTAAAAGAAATTGTCCGAATTCTCCACCTGATTTTGACCAGGGCTATCAACTGGCCAAAGGACATCTTATTCGTCCCAATGATTGCTCATATTTTGTGTTAGTCACAAAAGCAGAACGACTATAAATATACTTTTAACCAACCATTAATCATGTATTGCAGTTCAAAATACACAAAATGGGTGCTTTTCTTGAGTTTCCATAGCCTGCAAGCAATACACAGTTCGTATATCAAGCTTGTTAGTTAGCGAGTAGCACTTATTTATGGATAATCCATCTATTTGGCATTAAAAATGCACTCCAATTACATTTGCTGTTCCCCTCGTTTTTTCTCTGGTTTTCTGCATGGAGGTATTGCTTTGAGTTGAATGCAATTCTCATCTAGCTGCCTGACAAAAGGCAATTAATGTAAAGATTAAATTACACACACACACACACACACACACACGCACACAGACACACACAATGCACAATACACGCAATCATTTTATGGTAATCACTTTCAATAAACAATAAACACAATAAACAATCAAAAATGCCATGTGCATCACTTGCCCCACTTGGCATCGGCACAGTCTGAAGCTGCAACGCTGCAAATAGAATGCTCCACGTTTTATGGTCGAGCTCTTATAGCGCTTTTTGGGGTGCCACACCAGAGACAGTGCTCGGCAAAAGCTGGCAAAATTTATGCATGTTCCAATTGCTTACACACACGCACTCACACACTCCCACACACTCACCCAAGTGTGTGTGTGTGTGTGTGTGTGCTGCATGTGTGATTTCAGTTATAGCTGCAATCATAGATTTCAAGCCTCGAACAAGTCATGTCAAATGCAGTCGATTTCGGTATTTCATTTGGGGAGTGGATAGGGTTAAGGGAATTGAAAAGCGCTAGGGATGAGCACAGTGGGCGGGGTGGGGGGAAGGGAAGACTCGGCACAAGGTGTTGGCATTTGCACGCTTGCAATCATGCTCCTGCTCCGGTTCCAGCTCTGGCTCCGTCTTCAATTCGGTTCAGTTGAGTTGACTCCTGGTCGAATTCTGATCAGGCGAAGTGTGCATTCCCCATCAACTTGGGACACCCAACTGTCAATCCATACCCTGTATGGTATATGCCACCAGTGGGGCTATGATGCACTCAACACACTCAACACAATTTTGCAATTTGAGTTTTTCTTCAATTAATTAAAATGAAAAGCACTTTAAGTACTTTTACTCTCTCGCTCTCCCTCTCTCTCTCTGTCTCTTTCTCTCTCTCGCTCTCTCTCTTATGCTCTTCCGTGTAGAAGTTACAGGGCATCTTTTTTGCCGGGCATGCCCTTGTGTCAACCCAATTCCAACTTGTTGTTGTTCAAGTTGCTGGACGCAAGTTTAGTTGGCATAGGTAAATACATCATTAAACATGTAAGGGGCCAAATGCATTGTCAACAGGCAACAGCCAGCGAGCACAAAACGTTTCTGCTTTTGTTGTTGTTGTTGTTGTGCAACTTCAGGCAACTGCAGCAGCAGCAGCAGCAACAGCAGCAGTTGTGGCAGCAGCAACGAGGCAACAGCAGCTACGTTCTACGTGCTCAAGAGTGCGTACCAGCCATATGTGTGTGTGTGTGTGTGTTTGTCTATCTGCAATTGACATGTCAGATGTGTGTGTGTGTGTGTGTGTGTGTGTGAGTATGTGCCAAGACAAATGCACATTTGGGTCTCAACATGCGTAGTTGCCGTAGTTGGACAGCAACAACATTCACATCCCTATCATATATCATTGACAACTTCAAATGCCTTATCAACATCATTATCTTCTCGACATTATATACGCTCACCATTTGATCATTATCATTTGTTGTTGGGACCATTGTTGTTGTTGATAATTATTTTGATCTGCTTATAATTATTATAAAGGTTGCATTCACATTTACTTTGGCTTGCAAGTGGCAACTAAGCACAGCGTTTAAATAGCTCTTCAAATTAATAATTCAAAACAAATATTTACTTATAGACTTATGAGTCGTATGCATTTAAGATCACTGAATAAATTACAATTTATTTAAGATTGGTCATATTAAATACAACTTCGTTGCCATGTTCGCTCTGTGACTCTGGTTGATTGCAATTGAGGTAAAATTCCCGTTACACCGGAAGTGGTTTTCATTTAAAACGGAAATTAAAAAAATGTCAATGCAACCAACGGCAACGATCAAAAAGCCAATCAGTTGGGCTCAAAAGTGTGCCATAGTCAGATATTTACTAGCATAACTTCCTTCTCTCCTCTGGTTTCATATGGGTTACCTTCGTTTTAAG
The DNA here is from genome assembly GCA_035044125.1 of Drosophila ochracea. Classification (NCBI taxonomy): domain Eukaryota; kingdom Metazoa; phylum Arthropoda; class Insecta; order Diptera; family Drosophilidae; genus Drosophila; species Drosophila ochracea. The sequence continues at coordinate 4,963,050 of JAWNML010000021.1, forward strand.
CAGATGTTTATATATATAGAGCATCAATATATATATATATATATATACTGCATATCGACATATTTATATTTATATTTATATTTATATTTATATTTATATTTATAATTATATTTATATTTATATTTATATTTATATTTATATTTATATTTATATTTATATTTATATTTATATTTATATTTATATTTATATTTATATTTATATTTATATTTATATTTATATTTATATTTATATTTATATTTATATTTATATTTATATTTATATTTATATTTATATTTATATTTATATTTATATATATATATATATATATATTTATATTTATATTTATATTTATATTTATATTTATATTTATATTTATATTTATATTTATATTTATATTTATATTTATATTATTTTTAAAGGTGTTAATATTCAATACTACTTGACTTATATGTATATATATTTCTTATTCCATCCCTTCTTATTATTTCCCATTGTGTTGCAAATGCTATTAACATACTTATTACTATTTCTAATCCTAATTCCAATCCAAGTCATGACTCCAATTCGATTCATATTTCTCATTCTATACGCATTTCTAGTTCACAGCCAGGTGATTTCTGTTTTTTTTCCTCCCAGTAACAATCTCGGCCTGTCAATTGGCATTAAAACTGAAATTGTGGAAAGCTGCATGAGTTGCAGCATTCAGATTGCAATGCAAGCAAAATATACAAAAATATATATATATATACACAATAATAAAATAAATAAAAAAAAATAAGTAATATATGTGTGAATATTTTCCCTATGGAAAATATATTTTGGATTTGCTAATTCGAACAAAACTGAATGGACTTTATTGAATACCAAAAGCCATAATTGTTGATATTATATGTTTTATGCGCAAATAAACAAATCACAGTTCAACATGAGTTGTAATAGAGTAGTATGAAAGAGCGAGACTGGGACTGAGGGAGAAAGAGAGAGACAGAGAGAGAGACGGAAGCAATAAATGTGATGATTGATATTGTCAATATATGAGTTATGAATATGAATATGAAATACGAGAAATGAATGTGAATAAGAAATATGAATGGGGTGTGCGAGTGTGTCAGTGTTTTGAATGGATAGCACTTCAGTTGCTTCGCTGGATGTGCAAGTTTATGTGAGACATGTAATAATGCTTGTGGTATCACACCTTTTGTATAGTGGTCGGTGGGACGGTGGTGGAGGCCGTGGGGATTGGTTGAAAGGTGTTGCCGCTGGCTCTTAGCCGGCCCTCAGTTTGTCTTCAAAGTGTATCATTGTCACCATCAGCATCATCACCACTATCCACATCATCAAGAACAGATTTTAAAAGTAAAGCTGTTCTTGCCAAGAGTGCGTAACTAGACAATATCCTGTAATTACCTCATTTGCCATACTCACATACATATATACACTGCAGAATACATATATATATAAAAACGTATGTGAATGCTTTATCGAAGTAGATGTGTCTTCTTCTGTCTGTTGCATACAGCCTTAAGCTATGCAGTACCCCCCTCAAGCCGGTTATGATGGATACAGGGTATATATAAGAGCATCCTGATTATCACACGCAACGTTCTCATCATCATTGTCGTTCAGCGACACCTCATTCAAACGCAAGGGGTGGTGTGGAGGGGAGCTGCACAATCGCAGGCTGTGTGACACGTTATTGCATTTTGTTGTTGCTGTCACACACACACACACACACACACACACACAAACACACGCATGGGTGTGGATGCCTGCCTGCCTGAGCTTTACAACTTCAATCAAATTCAATTGAGTTCAATTCAATTGTAACGTATTGTATTTTTATTGAGGCATAAAAAAAAGGGAAACTGCTCCGCTCTGCGTCTGCCTGCCTGAATCTGTGTGTGTGTGTGTGTGTGTGTGTTTGGGTGCGTGTGCACTCTCTCTCTCTCTCTCTGTGTGTGTGTTTCTTGCACAGATTTAACAAGTGCGACATAATGGCGCTGACAAGCAGCAGCAACACTGACTGAAAAGAACACAACCAGGGGTGGGGCGAAGCGTGCAAATGTCGCAATCACTGACACGCAGCATACGCAGCACGAAACACTGAAACCAAACTCCAGGGGGGAGGGGGCGAAGGGGAAACTGAAGATCCCAGCTAGCGGGAAAAGAGAGAGCGGGCATCATTCGCGTCTTGGCGACGACTTTTATGACTTCAATTCAATTTGTTTACGAGCCAAGGGCCTTGCCAACATCCAACAATCGCCTGTCTGCCTGCCAGCCTCACTGGCAACCCTGTCAGCGCTCGTGCCAAATGCATACACACACACACACGCACACACACATGCACACACACACACATGCATATAGCGTATGTAGTCAAAAGCGTCGCGCACAAAAGTATGCTAAATAAGCAACTCAACAACAAGTCGTCTGACATTCGAGGAGAGAGTGCACGACATGCACATACCCTGTGCACCGCTTTCAGCTGGTATAAGCAGTTGCTTAAAGCACCTTCTACCAATCGATAGATCGTTCTGCAATTTTCGATCAATATGCAATATAATCGACTGAGCCACAGCTACACAGCAAATGTATAAAGCAGTTTAAGTCGCAAAAATTGCATAAGCAATGAAAAGAAAATCTTAAGAATAGCAACTAAAAATGATCCACAAATTGTGTTCTATATGTAACTTTACGAAGTTAAATGAGCGCATAGAAGCATGTATAATAAAAGAATTGAAGAATTAAAATAAAAATTGAGCCACAAATAATATTATATTATTAAGCTGATTGTAGCATGTTGCATGTGTGATTACAGGGTATAAGAAGAGCAATAACAACAAGGTCACACACACAAACACACACACACACACACCCGGAGTCTCTGGCAGCAGGTGATGAGCGTTAAATTTATGCAGCGACATGTTAGGCTGCCGGCAGCAAGGCAGCCAGCCAGCTAGAAAGTTGCCCCATGGGCCAGGACAGGATTTCTCTTTATTTACTTTTTTTATTTTGTACTTTTTTATTTTTATTTTTCATAGGTATTATTGTCACGTCACGTCTGGCGGCGGCGGCGACTGGAATTTCGCAGTCAGGGCTGACTTACATTAAAGCAGAATCCACAAAAATAACAACAACCACAACGATAACAACAACAACTAGAACAGAAATTGGCTTTAAGTCGGGCACTAATTAAGCCACCAGGTGGCGCCATTGTGCTGATAAATTAGCGCCAATTTACAGTATAACAAGTGGCAAACACAACTTTCACCAGTTCCCCCCTCTTGAAATAGCAACCTCCCCAATCTCCATCCACCCCTCTCAGCTCATAGATTGCAGCTCTCAACTCTCAACTCAAGCTGTGGCTTTTGCTGTGCAGCGCAGCCAATTAAATTTCATGGATAAACATGAGGTTCAAGGCGCCGCATAGCACCAGCGGCAGATGAGTAAACTAACAGCACAATGAGAGAGGGAGAGGGATTGAGTGTTCAGTGTGAAAGCGAGTTGGGGGAATAGTAGGTGGAAGGAGGGGGAGGGGGAGAGGAGGCTGCCTGAGGTGACTGTGGGACGCCGCTATAGTCGTTGACGTCGCTGTCGTCGTCGCCGTCGCCGTCGTCGTCGTCGTTGCCATCGCCGTTGGCATTTTCAAGTTTAGCTCAAATTGAATTTCCAACAATTTTCGCCACGTCGCCGTTAAGCGGGGCAGCAAAACAAAAAATAACGCAGTCAGCGATTGAAAGAAAAGCAACAACCACAAACAACAACAATAACAACAACAGCGCACAAGTAAATCAAGTCGCTGCGGTCACTGCAAGCACCATGGGCCTCAAGGGGTTAAATTAAAAGATATTTAGTTAATAAAAAATTGCTGAAAACCTAAGAAGCTTCAAGTTTTTGGGAATTGTTTTTTTTTCTGTTTTGTTTTTTCTTTTTTACTTTGAAGTATCTTCTTTAAATCGCAATTCATTCACATATTTTCTGTATTTGTATACCATATTTGTGGACATTTTTAAAGTATGCGTTGATAACGATCCTGACCTAACCTAAAATAGCATACCATAATCTGTATGGCATCTATTAAGCTTTCTGTTGCCCATGGTTTTCTTAACGATTCTTCGATTCAGTGCGCTTGGAAGGAGTCGGAGAGGGGGAGGGGGGAAAAAGAAACGAGTTAACAACATTTTAAAATTACGAAACAAACAAAAAACTAAATCAAGCCCTAGGACGACGCTGCTAACGCTCCCCTTGTCCATTCTCGTTGGGATCATCTCCTATCCCATTTCCTGTCACATTCTCTTTTCGCAATCCCCAATCTGTGTCCCAATCCCATCTTTTCGTGATGCTCTTAAGCGGCAATCGCCTTTTTCCACAACTTTTTCAGACGTAATAAAAACATTCAAGTTTTGCCTAGTGCCTTGCATTCTCTCTCATAATAATCTCTCTCTCTCTCTTTCTCTCTCTCTCTCTCCTGATTTCTCTTACTCGCTTTTTTTTATACCCTTGTAGGGGGGCATTATAGTTTTGTCATGAAGAGTGTCACGCATTGATAAAAAAGTCTTCACACAAAAAAAAAATACAAAATCACAATGATTATAATTTGTTTTTTTTTTTAATTAATATTTCGAAGTCTGGGTTCATATTGAGATGCCAGCAGATTAACTCCAGTTTTGCAAGGGTATATAATCTCCGGTGTGCCTTTTAAGTTCTCGCCTTGTTTTTTCGTTCAATTTTCATTTGCCGTCGCTGCAGTTTTGCTAGTTGGCGCAATTTTCCGCGTTTTCATCGTTTTAATCGATGTTGGTCAAAGTTGCTTGCGCCGGGAGGGGCTTAAGAGGGAAGCTGAGCAGCAAATGGAGGACACGGACATGGACACAGATACAGATACAGACACAGTCGCCGAAGCAGCCGCCTCGGCCGCCATTGCCAATAAGGACTAAAAATCTTTGTAACCATAATTAAAAGTTGCGATGCTTTTGTTGCCACGCCCCATTCGTAGCCTCTTCTCCTCTCAGTGGCCAGACGCCATCATACCCTTATGCGGCGCCACTTGTGGCGCAAACAATAATTAATTTAAATTGAAACATTTTAGAGCTGCACTTGAGTTTTCAGTTTGTGCCTCGACTTGCCTTCGGTTTAGTTTTAATAGCTGCCTTAACCGCAACGACCATGCCCCCACATTCACGCCCTTTCCACGACACGCCCACTTGACGACTGATTGTGTATACATATGCATATATACAAAGTATATATACATATGTATATATACATATATATAGTGTATCAATAGCTAGACTTGGCGAAGGAAGCAACTTGAATTCGGCATGCAAAGCAAAATATCCTTGGGCAATAATCTCTTATAAAAACTTTCCATTAAAACAAAATAAATAAATAAAGGTCCCGCTTATTGATTTAATTAACTTGAAATTTCAGATCGATAATAGATAGTTTAATATAATTATGTTCTCTCAAAGCATTTCAAATTATCCAAATAAATGAAGCTATTTAAACAAAATAAAAAAAGCTACTTTCACTTTACAATTTACTCACTTCGAAAACGGATTCGAATTTAGAATCTCTTATATTTTTTATCACATATTCTATTTACCAACACTTTATATATATATATATATATATTTGGAGTATAATTTGTTTTTTTTTTATATTTATTTATTACTGATTCATTTTATAGCTACACGAATATTGCAATTGTTTTTAATTTTTTTTTGTCTGCTCAACGAGGCATCAACTCTGAATAAAAACGCACTGCTCTCTATTATTAAAGTGGATATTGTTTATGTTTTTATTATTGTAACTGTTGTTATTGTTCGGTTTTTGGTAAAAGTGTTTGTTATGCATGTTTGCAAATTCAATGTTCTGTTTGGAAATGACTTCAATAGGGTATGTTTATTCAGGTTTATAATGCTAGAGCACCTCAATTTATTAGACGAATTCAATGTGTTAACAATTTGCCATTTGTGTCATGCAAGAATAATAAGAAAGTATTAGTTCAGAGCCACTCACAGGGTATCTGCTTGTCGAGCCTACTTATTAGCTTTGGTTGTTGCTGTTGCTGTTGCCGTTATCCAACAGCTTGATTGTGATTGCATCTGGATGTTGGATTTTTGTGGGAATTATCTTTACCTAATTGAATGGCATGGTAAATAGGAAATAGTTGGGAGCCCCTTGTATCCGATAGCCGAATTGTTTGTAAGTCGTAGTTGTTGTTGAAGAAGATATGCAAACTTCACAGAATACATTAGGCGATTGAAACCAAATACCAGTAGTACATTTTTCAGCATGACAAACAACAGATTTTGCAAAGGTGTACTTTGGATTGCTAACAAAATCAACAAGTAATCGATTAAATTACAATTGTCTGTGAATAAATGTTGGTGTTTTAAAATTGCTATGACTATGAAATCCTTATTTTTTATATGGTAACTTTCTGGAGTGTAGATTTTAATGGTTGCCGAATTAATTTAAAAAGAAAACAACCTTAAAATGTATTTATATTATCCTAATGCTAAATCAAGTTAAACCCCATTTTTCTGCATCGCACTCTATCTGTGAAATAAGAAAAAATAAGAGTGAAAAAAGATTTGGGAAACGAGTGAGGCAAAAACAAATTTCACTGAATGGATGTGGCGGCTGTCAAATGCCAGTGCATTTTTGGCCCAATGCGAGAGGCAAACCAAAAGCAGAAACCCAAAACACAACGGAGAATCTCAGCTGTGGCAAATGTGAGTCTCACAAGGAGAGGGGCAGAGGGGCCGAGGGGGAAGGGACAAGGAGGCTGAACAATAAATGCGTGGATGCACAACACAATTGCAGCAACTGCGACTGGAACTGGGATTGGGAGTGGGACTGCGAACTGCGAACTGGCAATCTATCTCGAGTGGTGCCATGAATTTGTCCAGTCGACTGATGGGATGCCAGACAGCGACGATAGATGAAAGACAGGGGCGTGGCGGG